>JAMPIV010019425.1:0-555178 GCA_024509875.1 Oreohelix idahoensis | reverse complement strand
AGTGGAGGTTGTGTGTTGTGTGTGTGGTGGGTGTGTGGGTTGTGTGTAGGGTGTGTGTGTGGGTGTGGGGTTGGTTGTGTGGGGTGTGGTTGTGGGTGTGTGTGGTGTGTGGGGGTGGGTGTGGGTGTTGGGGGTTGGGGTTTGTTCGTGGGGGTTTGTTGGGGGGGGTGGTTGGGGGGTGGGTGTGCTTTATTTGTTGTTACTTTTTTGTGGTTTTGGGTTGGACAAGGGTAGGTTTTAAAATTTTATATGTTTTTTATTTGTAATTTAATCGTGTCTAGAGGGCATTCATTATCAGTCTAACTTTGTCAGCATATAAGTATATCAGTCAATAATGGCTACTGATTTGTACTGACGAAGGTCTAATTGACGGACATAATATTATCGCTTAAAATTCTGTAAAAGGCTCCATTCCTTTGATGTTTTGTCTTCTTGGTGTATGTTTCACATGATTTATGACACATTTGAGTTTGTTCTCTTTTATCAGCATTTAATTAATTAATAAGTAAGCAAATTAATAAATACACAAGTAAACAAATAAATATATAACTATACATACATACATACATACAAACATACACACATACATACACACATACATACATACATATGCACATAATACATACAAACAAACATACACACATACATACAAACAAACATACACGAACATACATACAATCATACAAAAACATACACATATACTTACACACATACATACAAACGTACATTCAAACAAACAAACAAACAAACGTACAAACATACATGCAACCAAAGATACACATATACATACATATAAACGTAATACAAACCAACATACACACAAACAAAATTACATGCACACAAACAAACATACATGCAAGCAAACAAACATTCAAACCAACATACAAACAAACAACTATACAGACAAACAATCATATAAACAAACAAACAAACAAATGAACGTGCAAACATACATATGAGGAGGTGACCAACTAAACTCGAACGTCACATTTATCTGTGCCATCCTATAATTCATTCTGTGCTCATCACTTTAGTTTTTCCCACCTCTGACAGAGATTTAACTCTTTGACTCAGGAAGAGCGCGCTGACCATTGGTCAGATTTGACACCCGTGCCAAAACAACTCTCTGATCGTTGTTTTTAGTCTACCAAGGATAAAAAATACGGCACAGGGTGGAAAATAATTGCGGAGTCAAAGAGTTAATCCAGACAGTCAGGATTTCTTGGAACGTGGAGTGCTTGTTTAAGTTGCATAACTCATTTCCGCTCCAGACAGAGTACAGGTGAGAGAAGGATTGACCACCTGTATTCATGGTTCATCGCTAACACCTTCCGACACTTTGACCGAAAGGACAATCAGATTGTCTGGAAAAAAAACTTCTATGGTTAGCGAATGTCAGCGATTATCCGCCTGGTGAACAGATTCAGGTGTGGTTGCAAATTGCATAAGCATTTCCGTCAAGACTTCTGTAGTGATAATTACAGAGAAACCCGTCTGGGAAGACATTATGAGCAATGCAGTATTTGAGGGATAAGCTCGCAGATGTGTTAGCAAGTCTGCATAAGAATAAACAGACGGGGTATGGCCATGTATGGTTATGTTTCTTTCTTTGATATGAAATTCTTAGAAATATTATGACGAGGATGAAGGTAATAACTAAAACTCCAACCCACGTCTATTCTTGCTCATTGATTGGATCAGACGACAGAATGAAATATATATTCCTTCTGATTGGAAGTTTTGTCGGAAACGCAACGCGGACACGCGGACGAAATTGTACAATATAACTTAGCAAATGTTGAGGCTAAAAAAAACCACTGCTTTGCAAAACGTGAAAGTAACAGGTCTAGAGTTAACCAGAAACGAATAGGATCAAGATCTTGAATTAAAGAACCAGACAAACACGTATTGGAAATTAGTCAGCCAGAAAGCTCTACCTTATCAATACGGAATAACGGATTCTTAGGATCTGGAACACGTCATAAGAGGGATTAAACAAATTTACCACAGAAGGCGTTTTCGAGGCATCTAATGAAGTTGCCTTGTCCATTCAAACTGTGCTCGGAGATTGTATTTCCCAAATTGGGATGAGTTGTAACATATATTTTACAATTTGAATTTGACATGTTAGTACTTGCTAATGGTTGCAAAAGTCCATACGAGGCTGGCGACCTCAGCATATGAAAACAGTATATTCAAAAACCTCCACAGCATGTGCTGGTGATTGCTTCGTGCTAGTTCTCACTGAGAACCAAAAGCAGAAGTAAAACCAAACTCCGAAGGGAGCAGGGAGTGGATGTTGATTACATCATCATGTGTATAGTTCTTTTATTATTATTTCGTGAGTTTATAAGTAAACTTAAATATGTTCATCGAGGCAAAAGCCATTGCACTCACCGCTGTCTAGTCACAAATTTTCCATTAAATTAACTAAAAGAATGGTGATTTTTCATCATATTCCCTGAGTTACATGATGTAAGCTCAAGGAGATTAAAAATTCAGAGAAAATACTCGGTGGACGAAACAGCAGGAAAGGCGCCTGATTAATATAAGAAAACAAAGACTTAGCAGAGGCATTTGTTCTTTTTATTTCCTGTAACGTTTGTGGTACGAGTCTACGAGACCATTTGTGATACGATTCTACGATACCAGTAGTGCTACTGTTCTTTGGTTCAAGAGCTTGTGATCGATACTTGAAACCTACGTTCAACGGGTTGTGAAAATACCTGCCTTGACCGGGAGGTCACTCTTAATCTGGAGGCGTGCCTAAACCCCGGAAGACGAATTGACGGGACAGCGGCATCAGCACCAGCGTTTTGGCAGCTAAGTCCCATTTCTAGCAGGCCAAATACAGAAGAATTCTTATTTTAAAAAACTAAACTTCGTAAGGCCGACATTTTGTCCACGAAGACACTTACCTTTTTCTAACGTACTAGCGTCTCTTGATTCTACTTTTATAAAATAATAATTGACCATTAAATTTGTTATACGTTGTTTTACAAATACATCGTTGATTAAGTTATTCCAGAGAGAAGTGCACACGTATGAGTCAGTATCTTTTATATATATATATATATATATATATATATATATATATAATATATATATATAATATATATATATATATATATATATATATATATAATATATATATATATATATATATATATATAATATAATATACTATATATATATATATATATATATATATATATATAATATATAGCTAATAGCTAAAACTTTTCTGTTAATTCAGTTGGGGGCTTGAACGAGCTAATTCATATAATGTTTCTTCACAAACGGCGGAGGACAGATAACAATTAACTTTGCCAAGACCCATTCTGCATTGTTCTTGACTTCTGAAATATCTTGTGAAAACTCCCTCAAGGTAGAAGCATCACCTTCTTTCTATTTGCATCTGTGCCAAGAGTAATCTTGTGCGAAGGTAGATACCTCTGAAGACCCACATTAGATACTCTAACATTTGGCCAGTGTTGGACCATCACTGCAGAGCAAGGGGAGGCAACCCCTGACAGCGTAAAAACGTAAGTCCTCCTCACAGAGTTATCTCTTCAGCAGGTTCTCCTGCAAGAAACCAGCGACAAAGCACTTGTTAAGATCTTGCATTTGTGGTTTCTATGGTGATGAGACTGCTAACCCGTACACAACCTTACAGCATTAAACTATTAAGAAATATTAATTGTATTTCTATTCTTTATTTGTCTCATCAGAACCCCCACCCTCCCCCCACCCCCAACCCCCCCCCCCCCCCCCCCCACCCCCCACAGATTTGATCGATAGCCAGTGAAGAAGATCATACTCTCAGAATAGTCCGTATAAATTCATAAAATGCTGCCAGCAACCTCTTTTTTAAAGTCCCACGGTATACATTCAAAATATTCTGTAAAAAATTTGAAAACAAATTTACGATGTGACAACCGAAGCAGGTGTTTACTTCGATGGGAGCTTTAACGACGTGTTGTTATTGAGAGCTCAGAGCTTTAGCCAGAGATGTTCCGGTCCAGTGAACCTGAGATCACGTGATGTGGTCAGGTGGTCAGGAACCACGGTTCGGACGAAACAGTATTCCGTTTCGAAAGCCCAATTGTGGAGAGTGGTTGAGATTGGATGGGAAGACAGACCCGTAAGACGTTTTGTATTTAGCAGTTTTCCTATCAGCAGATGTTTGTTAGAAGCGTTCCTGCTGTAGGCTAGATGATGTCCTGCCATTTTGTCAGGTTGGTGTTTTCCTTGAGTCGACACTGTTAGTGCGCATTTATGAAGTTTCTTTAGATGTGAGTTATTGCCGTTAAGCTTGACCTTGGTTTGAGGGCACAATTATTGTAGCCTGTTGTACAGCCCTTAAGTCCTGTTAGAAAGTGTTGTTGATAATGTCCACTCACGCAATGTTTTGGCTATCATGGTATGTCCAATAAACATGGATTGGAATGAGCTATGCTTTCCTCTTATAGGTTGTGTAGACTAGAGGTTGAAATGTCACATTTCATACGTCTGTCTTCCCACACCTTCACACACAACTAGTCCTTCACAATGTGTTATTTTTATTAACTTTGCCCCTTGTAGTTTCCGGGGCGAGGGGGGGGGGGGGAGGGTGTCTCTGAAGAGATAAAGAACAATTAAGACTACTGTTCCCTTAGGCATTACGTACAAAGTTAATCATACGAGGATGTACATGAGGCTGGCAGCCTCATCATGTACAACAAATTGCTACAGAGACGACAGCTACAAGCGCATGTGAATGTTTGGTGCAGGCTTACTACAAGTGGGACAGCTACAAAGGTGGCTCCATGCTCCTTAAGCAGCGCAAAGGAATAAGATGATGATGATTTTACTGTGGCCATTTCATTCATTTTCATTTTATTTTAGAAGTAATGAAACACGGAAACAGTGGCTCGAAATCATAGAAGCTTCATCTATGATGAGCAATAAGGCTTCACTGGCTAAATACATAAATATGTATATGGTTCAGACACTTATTCATACTTACCCGAACTGCTTAATATTCATAACCCTCGACTCCCAAAGGAGCATAGGCCTTCAACAAACACATGCCAAGTCCTCCTGTCACGAGCCATCATCTCAAGTTCTTTTCCACGTTCTCCTCATCATTTTCACCTCTGTTTCCAGCTCTCTTCTCCATGTGCTTCTTGGTCTACCTCTGCCTCTCTTGCCCTGGGGGTTCCAGAACAAGGACTACCTTGTAATGCTATCAACAGGTTTCCTCAGTGTGTGTCCTATCCATCGCCATCTTCTTCTTCTCATCTCTTGTTCCACTGGCACTTGTCTAGTTCTTGTCCTCAGTTCCACGTTGGTAACCTTGTCATACAATTTTAATCCCTGCATTCTATGCAAGCACCCATTTATGAAAGTCTGTAGCTTTTTGGTGGTTGTCTTTGTTGTTCTCCATTTCTCAGAGCCATACAATAGGGCTGACTTCACATTTGAGTTGAAGATTCTTATTTTCGTGTTGGATCCAATTTCTCTTGATCTCCATATCTTTCCCAATGCAATGAACGCTCCTCTTGCTTTTCGTATTCTTGGTTTGATACCTGTTTGCTTTAAAACATGATTACGCGAACTACAAGAGAGAAAACCGGACTGATTCTAAAGGCGACGAACTGGAACGGACTACAGACTACGACTTATGGAACATGGAACACAATAAGTATAAATGGGAAAAAAGAGGAGCTGGTGGAAGAGATGAGGAATGCAAAATTAGAAATCCTGGCTATAACGGAAACAAAGAAAAAGGGACACGAAGTCATGAATCTCGATGGCAACACGCTGCTCTACAGTGGTGTACCCACATCTGAAAGAGCTAAAGGGGGCGTGGGTTGCATTGTGGCCAAAAACCAGAAAGATAATATCAAGGGATGGAACTTTGTCTCGGAGCGCATTATGGTTGTAAAACTAAAAGAAGGAGACACCATAGTCAGCCTGGTCATCGTGTATGGGCCAAATGAGGATGAGGGAGCAGAGGTCAAGGAGGAATTCTTTGAGCTGCTTCAAAGGACAGTGGATGACTGCCTAGATGAAGGTATCATGCTCGGAGATTTCAATGCCAGAGTTGGAAATGACCATGCTAGATGGGGTGGAGTTATCGGAAGATATGGAGAAGATACTCTCAATGACAACGGAAAGCGACTCCTTAGATTCTGCAGTGAGCAGAATCTGATCATTACAAACAAAAAGTTCCCCCATAAGCGCATACATGCATACACCAGATGTGAACCAACAAAGAATGAGAAGTCAGTGATCGACTATGCCATTGTTAGGAGGAGCTCATTCAAATATGTCCTGGATGCTAGAGTCTGGAGGGGGTCAGAGATTGGAATTGGCCACTACTGGTTAGCAATTAAAAGAATAACTGAAAGAGTTACTCGGCCTAGGAACTGCCTAAAATCACGCAAGAAGCTAAGAAAACCGAAAGGAGAAACGAGCATTAAGACCTACAATCTGAGAGAGCCAGAAATGAAGACCAGATATCAGGGGCTTATTGCTACAGCAGTGAGAAACACTGAACAACAACCTGATGACCTGGAAACACTCTGGCTGACATTCAAGGACATCATAAAGACAGCTGCAACAGAAGCATGTGGTGCAGTCCGACTTGGGAACAAGGGAAAGAGGACACATTGGTGGACAGAGGAAGTCAACGAGAAAATAAGAGATAAGAAAATGGCATGGAAACAATACTTAGGAGCTAAAACACAGCAGGACAAATAGAGAAATATAGAGAATATGTGTAGCCGTGCCTGTGTTCCTTAGGACTGGAATGGCACCATATATACTTATGTGTGGCCTAAATTAGGGTTACCAGGTTCGATATTCTTCTCTTATTGATGTAGTATAGCGAACGTTGTTAAATTGGGTTTAGTGCTCAACATAATTTTCCAACTGAATGATTCTTAACAGCTTTGGTGTTCAATGAAGTGACTTTTTAATAACTTTCAACAGGAACTGGTTTTAAAACAATTTGTAAAATGTTCTTGCAAAACATGGCATGTTGACAGTAATAAACATAGGTATACACAGGTTAATATGTTCTCATTGGTGCCTATTCCTATTTGCAACTTTGAATCTTTTCAATTTGCAAAGCATAGCGTGGCTCCTCTATCCTTCTAGTTTCCTTCATTTTATTATATTTTCTAGGCTCAACGACATTCTTCCATCTCTTCAATTTTGTCATATATTAAGCCACTCAGCCTTCGTAGGAATTCCTAAATGTTCTCTCAACTTAAGGACTTTCCTCTGTAAGCATTTCATTCAAATATATACTTGGGTTTTCATTGTTGCACATCTTCGAACGTAGCTCTGCTTAGGTTAGGACCGTGAGCTCTAACAGTTTAAGCATTTAGTTTGGCAGTACTTACTGAATTAAGGAATTCACAAACACTTCCCACTAATAATTGAATATACACAACTGCATATTATATGTGAAGTTGATCTCAACTGGAATTTACACTGAGCAGGAAAAACATGTCTTCACTAGACCGCTCCAAATTCAATACTGCTAATGGTGTCGCTTCTGATTCCTCCCGGAGAAAGAACTGAGCCTTCCCATTGGTTGGGGATCACATGACTAATGCTTCGCGTTATCGAAGCGAAGCTGGCCTAGTTAAATATCTGTGTCAAGATTTATTTTTATTTCTTCTGTTTCTCATAAGAATTTATTTTATGTTAATCTGTGCCTCTTTCTGTTACTGGTAGGGTATAGTCTATTTCTGAAGAAATCCGATATGCACGGCTACATACAGATCCCGGGGCTCTGCAAATGTATCCCATAGGGAGACATTTGAGTACTATCAAAAAAATTTATCCCAAAAATTTCCTAAGTTCAAAAAAAAAAAATTTTCGGAAAAATTTAAAGTTCAAAAAAATTTTCTAAGTCCAAAAATGTTTCGGAAAAATGTAATCTAATTCCTACACTGGAGTCCTATGTCTATATGAGATCGTCCTCTATTTTAAAAAAAAACTTAGCATTGGAGATCACCTTCCAAAAAAATTTTAAGCTGTCTAGCATCCACAACATTTTTCATCAAATTTTGCAATTGGCAACACTGGTCAACAAAATTTTCAATCATTCCTAAGGTCATCACTCAAAATTGTGACGAGTGGCAACATTGGGAAACGTAAACAACACAATTTCCGTTTATCATAATACAATTTCATTTCGTTCAAAAATATAGTTAACTACCTTCTCTTAGATATGGTGGGGGGTTATCTCTTCTCTGTTCCTGTTATTGGCTCCATATATAAGTCTGCAAGTACTTAAAAATATGATTTTTCTTCCTGGCGTACTTATTTATTTTAGTTTCCAAATACTCTGCAATAATCCAAGAATGTCCAAAATCTCCAAATCCTTATGGTAATGGTAATCCACTTTCATAAAATAGCCAATGTTTTCATGGGTACTCATTTTCTTTTTCTCTAGTGAATGAGCTACTTGCTCATTATTACATGTGGAAAACATCTCTAGACATAATATGCATATTTTTTCAAACGATAATATAACCAGCATCATTTTTATAAGCAATCATTTTTTGTCACAATAAAAGCATTAAAACCTCATGGCTTATCCTTATTTATTTATCTGAATGTTTCCTGTTATTGACATTTTCCAAATGGTAAGTATATGAATTCGTTCCAAGTCTATCACTGTAGCAAATGTTCTCTATTTCATTTTCTCAAAATATGTGATGTTTGTCTCCAATAGCTACACAGGTAATGGGTCTGGTAGTGATCCTGTCCATTTATGACTCAACCATTTCTAATTGTTTGAAATCTTTCTTTTTTCTTTCCTGTTTTCTGTCAACACGTTATTCTCATATGTGAGCCATAGCTTAAAATTATTATTTATTATTACTAGTCTTTTGCAAAAATCAACTTTGCACTAACTTTGTTGCAATGTTTATACATCAACTTATTCAATCAATCATTAACAGAATATGTTTACATGTCATTGAAATAAATTTTCTATATTCCATTTTTCTTCTTTTCTCAAGACAAGGTTCCTGGCAGTCTGGCGACTATGTATCCTTACTAATCTCTGGTTCCATGTAACATTTTTCTTCTTTTCTTCTCCTTTTTTTGTTCAATGTATCATTTTATGTCTTTCCACAATTCCATGCTATGTGGATCCTGTCTAGTTCTCTTGTTATAACCAGAAATATATCCTTTAATTTAAAATACCATAAGCATTTTAATATAACCAGTAGCAAGCAATATTTATGTGCATTCATCTTATTATAATCAGGTTCACAATATAAGGCAAGTGGCAAAAATATCAAGAAATTATTCTCTCCCAAAATATGGAGATATTAACATTTTATTCCATTATTATTATTGTCTTTAACCTCTGCGGTTCTATGGGATATGCATAGTCCATTTGTATATCCTTTGTCCATGGGTGATCCAAATCTCATATAGTTCCATTATGTTCTGGGTGCATCAGCATTCAATCTTTTTTTTTCTCATTTAATCTCCATTGTGTCCTTAACACTTTTGGTTCCATAGGATTATCACAATTCATTTGTGTCTCTTGTCCAATAATGATCCATGCATTTATGGTTCTCATATGTAGCAATTATATTTCCTGATTGGCTCTATGTTCATAGATTCCAGAAAATTTCAATTATTTTTCTCTGTTATTTCATAACAGCCTCAAATTATTCATTAACCCATTCTAATGTGAGCATTAGTGCATAAACCGCACAGCAAAAACATTAGTTGTGTCAACATAAAATTTCACCATAACCTAAAATGGCATCTTCATCATCCTTAAACAGTTGCTTCATTCTCTCATGTGCCATGTGTGTCTATCATCTGGTAATGGGGGTGTTCAATGTGAGTTCAGCATATACAAATGCTATAGAGGGGTATTTCATTTGCTAAGTCAGCATGTGCAAATGATATTTTTGACATGGGGCAAAGGCATCATCAACAAATAGTTGCAATCTGTTCAATGTGGGGTTAGCATATACAAATGCTATAGAGGGGTATTTCATTTGCTAAGTCAGCATGTGCAAATGATATTTGGGGTACTTGTCATAGGCAGTATCAACAAAATATTGCTGGAGTGTCAGAGATCCTGCTGGTGGGGGTATGACTGGTAATGGGCAGTAGGAGTAAAAACTAATTTCTCACTCTGAAATGGTGATTTATTTTCTCTTTTTCTTTTCTTGTCGGCTGCTAACGTCAGGGCAGTCAATGTTTTACAATATTGGCTTATCATCATCAAAATGTGTGAGGGTGGCATATAAACATATAATACATCTTATAACAACATTCGAAATGTGTTCTCTTCTCATTTTTCTTTTATGTCTTGTCTCATTTCATTTTTTCAATTTCATTTCTTTTTTTCATTTTTCAGTTTCATTTCTCTTTTTTTTTTTTTTTGATTTCTTTTCTTTGCATTTTGTTCATCTTTTTTGGTTTGCAATTTTTTTCTTTTTCAATATATCAAAATTTCAATTGTTTCCTGACAATGTATCACAATTACAAGAGAATAATAATAATCAATTTACTAATCACTAGAGATACTATCAATTCTAAACAATAGGGCTTCAAGCAATAGACAAGGTCAGAAAATAATTACATAGTAGTGACTGTTGTCAATAAGGAGTGAGGAGAGGGTACTGTGAGTTCTTGATAGATAGGTAAAAATTTAAGATCTCCTCATTACAACATTATTGTAATTCGAAGGGATGGAAAATGATTTGGATAGAAAGACTCATGGCTAGAATATCGTCTCAAAATAGTGGATAGGAAAGTATTAAGTTAAGGAGGTGTGATAGTGGATTAAGGAAAATCTTACAATGGTGATTCAAAGGTTGGATATACAATTTCTTGTGCGAAGTAAACCAATTTTTTTTGTGAACATGCTAAAATCAATATACCTTTGGATAAAATATGATAGCATGCAATAATAATTACAGATGTCATAATGGTGTCAGTGTGATAGATCAAGTGATAGATACTAGATGAGTTAAGATGATTAGGAACAAAGGTATTAGTATCAGGTAAGAAGAAAATGTCTCGTACAAGGGTGCTTGCATGAAGATGCACGGACAATGAATCACTGGGCTCTGGAACTGTGAGGACAAGAAATCGAGTGAATGAAGCGTGGAATATGATCAGTTAGAAAAGTATAGATCAATGTTATAACAGGATCAGTGGAACACGTGTGTCATAAGTAAGTCAATATTTTACATATCAAAAGCTATCTGACTAATGAGGGTGTCTGTAAACAAGGAACATTGTATCTTTTGTGTCATCTTTATTTCAATAATCTAAATAAAAGGTCTAACTAAGGTAATCTGTGGGCTGTTCTTGAGTGTTCGCTGGTCATCAGTAGTGGTATTACTGGGAAAAACTTTCTGGCATAAAGTCATCTATAACTGTCACCTTGAACATAGTCTGAAATTAGAGTACATTTGAAAACGTTAGTACATTGTTAAAAAGTAAATGCACATGTGCGTTGACCGTGTTCGGGGTGGCGAACACATAAACACTTGGGCGTGTTTTTAGAAAAGCCTTGTGAATTCTTTCGCAAACTCCAACATTGCAATTTCCCGACTGCTTAGGCGAGAATAATACTGAGTAACTGTGTTTTCAATAGGTACGTTGGCTATTTGTTGGGGCGCTGAGGACCTCAACAAGGGCGGTGATGGTTTCACTGCAGTTGGGGTTTGTATGGCTGGAACATCAGTTAGTTTTGAAGCAGGTGTATGTTTCGCCTTGATTTTTCGCCTGAACTGGTTCTGTGGTATGTTAACACTGTTTACGGTGGGCACAGTAATTTGTACACTGTTGCTTTTGACAGGATGGTGGTAAACTGAAGCAAATGGTACCGATTGTGATGTTGCCGGGGGATGTATAGCTAGGACTTCTCGGCTTGGCTTTGGAACATTTCTGCGTTTCTTCAAAATTTTTCTTCTGATTTCGTTTTGTGGCAATTTCATGCACTTAATGACAGGAGGTGATGCATCTGATGAAGACAAACAGGTACGTTTGCCAGCTGCCTGAATCTCCGGGGATGAAGTACTATCAAATGATGTATCAGTTGTGCAATCAGGACCAGGCGAACCTATACCAGAGTCTCGTTCATACTTGTTGGTTATCATCTCACCGTACGTTTGAACAGGGCGAATAATGGATATTTCGTCGGTGTGAAAAAGTTGTTCTGGTATTTTTTGAGTGTCCATGTCAGAGTCTGTTTGTTCATTGGCAGAGGTGTAACCTGGGGCTCTGTGACGAAATTTTGCCTTCCGAACAGGTCGATTAGAAGGTTTTGTTGAGTTCTTTTCAAGTGTGGTTATCTTGCCTGTATTTTGATTAACAATGCCGGTGGATAAATACTTTTCGTGTGGGGTTATTTCTCTTTCTTCCCTGTTTACTGCGTCTCTTACTAACCAGATAATTTCGTCGCGTTTGGCAAACAAGTTCATAGCAAATTTATCTTCCAGCAGATAATATACCGATTTGACCGTGAGAACACCTAAGTCACCCTTCTTCAAAATGTCATTTATCTCTTCCTGCAGCCTCTCTGTGCTCGGTGCAGTAATTGAGATAGCATTCAAGGATTTCTGTTGGGTGACCTGTTGCAGTGGTATACGAGTGTGGCTGGGTGATGTGCTGGTTTGGAACGTTTTACACGCCTGACTTGATCCAGCAACATCTGTCTGAGTTGCGACAGAGGTCATTTTAGGCTCATTCATGTGCATGTGTCGGGTGGTTGGTCCATTTACACTGGGGGTACATTTCGTCGCAGTTGGTCTCGTCTGTGTAGCACGAACCTGCTGCTGAATGGAAAACGGTTTTCGCCTTGGCAGTAGTGGTTTGATAATTGCGCGTAGACCATTTTCTGTCGTGATTATGCATGTTTTGTCGTCTGCCGTGTAGAAATTCTTTACCGCGCAGATTTTCTGATGTGTGACATTATTGATGAGGTTTCGGACTGCTATGCGGCAATTTCTTTTGTTCAGACTCGTCCAGTGGTTATTTCTGCTTCTGTTGAATTTATATAGCGTATGGTCTGTTTCTTTAGGGTTTTGCATCAAATTATTTCTGTAACTCTTCGCATCCGCGTATGTTACCATGGGATTTCTGTGACCATACCCGCCTGAACTAAAAAAGTTCGTATTCTCCTCAGAAGTATGTATTTTCAGGGTACGTTGTGGATTTCCTCTCAGCAACAACATTTTGTTCCACTTGTCAGAACTGTGGGCGTAACGTGGGGCGTAGTTTGGGTACAACTGTAAGGAGGGGAATGGATGGTTCTGACCATATTTCCGTGCGTGTCTGAGTCGTACCTGTGGTTGTTGCTGTGGCTGTTCCATACCAAGCTGTTGAAAATCCTGTAGTGGATCGTCCATGGTCTATGATCTCTAGTTATTCGCTTTATCAAAGAGAAGTGGTCACGGGCACCATATATCCTTATGTGTAGCCGTGCCTGTGTTCCTTAGGACTGGAACGGCACCATATATCCTTATGTGTGGCCGGGGCAGGGGAATGTCTCTTATGTATTACTGAGAGTTTTCCTTTTTATATAACAGAGAGCAGATGTTTAACTGGCTTAATCGCCAGAGATCTAGATTTCTCTCCTAAATTAGGGTTACCAGGTTCGATATTCTTCTCTTATTGATGTAGTATAGCGAACGTTGTTAAATTGGGTTTAGTTTCTCATTGATGCCTAATGAAATGACTTTTTATTAAACTTTCAACAGGAACTTCCTATTGCATCTTGGAAACTTTTCAATTTGCAAAGCATAGCGTGGCTCCTCTATCCTTCTAGTTTCCTTCATTTTATTATATTTTCTAGGCTCAACGACATTATTCCATCTCTTCAATTTTGTCATATATTGAGCCACTCAGCCTTCGTAGGTGTTCCTAAATGTTCTCTCAACTTAAGGACTTTCCTCCGTAAGCATTTCATTCAAATATACGCTTAGGTTTTCATTGCTGCACATCTTCGAACGTAGCTCTGCTTGGGTTAGTACCGTGAGCTCTAACAGTTTAAGCATTTAGTTTGACAGTACTTACTGAATTTAGGAATTCACAAACACTTCCCACTAATAATTTAATATACACAACTGCATATTATATGTGGAATTAATCTCCTCAACTGGAATTTACACTGAGCAGGAAAAACATGTCTTCACTAGACCGCTCTCAATTCATGACTCAAATGGCGTCTTGTTCTACATTTCTGCCGGAGGAAGAACTGAGCCTTCCTATTGGTTGGGGATCACATGACCACTGTGACACGTGAAGCCAAGCTTACCCAGATTTTAAAATGCATGTCATCTTTTTTCTTAATGTTCTGTTTCTCATACGAATTAATTTTATATGTTAATCTGTGCCTCTTTCTGTTACTGGTAGGGTATAGTCTATTTCTGAAGAAAATCCGATATGCACGGCCACATGTGTGATACTTAGAAGAGAAGCAAAGAACAAGGTGCTAGCAGCAAAACAGAAGTCCTGGGAAGAATTTGGAGAATAGCTAGAAAAAGAATCGCAAGAAAACCAGAAATTGTTTTATAAGACCCTAAAGAACATTGGGAAGGAAAAACAATGCCCTCTCAAATTTATAAAGGACAAGCAAGGCAAATTGCTTACTTGCGAAAGAAGTAATGGAAAGATGGAAAGAATATTTCTCAGAACTCCTTGATGGTGAGCAAGGTCAAGCATCAGAAATGATAACCACTAGCACAGAAGAGGGAACCAATGGTGATGAAGATGACATAAAGATGGAAGAAGTGAAGGCAGCACTGGAGAAAATCAAGATGGGCAAAGCAGCAGGGCATGATGGTATAACACCAGAAATGGTTAAGTACATGGGAGCATCAGGTGACCTATTACTCTCAAGGGTCTTACAGGATGCGTGGTGCAACAAGACCATATCAAAGGATTGGGAGATTGCCATCATAACACCAATTTTAAAAAAAAGGTGACAATCGACAATGTGTAAACCACAGAGGCATATCCCTTCTCAATGTCCCTGGTAAAATCTACTCTAGAATCCTAGAGCAGAGACTCCGACGCCTAGCTGAGCCACAATTGGATGAGATCCAGTGCGGATTCCGAGCAAACCGAAGTACTCAAGACCTAATCTTCACACTCAGACAGCTGAGTGAAAAGGCCCTTGAGTATAAGAGTGAGATCCATCTTTGTTTCATAGATCTGGAAAAGGCGTTTGACAGGGTCCCCTGGAGCAAACTTTGGGACTGTTTCGCAAGGAAAAACATTCCAGCACCTCTGATTCATGCTATACACAGCTTCTACAAGTCTTGCAGAAATTATTTGAGGACAGCAAACCATAAGTCAGAAGTGTTCAGGACCACCACTTGTGTAAGACAAGGTGATATCCTGTCACCTTATCTTTTCATACTCCTCATGGACGATGTTATCATGGCATGTAAGGAGAGAACAAGAAAGTATTCAGTGGGGTACTGGAAGATGAGACAGGTCTATATTTCGGAGCTGGCATTTGCTGATGACGTTGCCCTGATTGCTAAATCAGAGGCACATCTCTAATCCAACCTGCAAGTCTGGAAGGAAGAGCTGGAGAAGAGAGGGATGGTCATAAGCAGCTCTAAAACAAAATCCATGGTGATATCACGAGAAGAAAGAAGACATCATATTAAGCTGGGAGAACAGGTCTGGAGCAGGTCGACCACTTTAAATATCTCGGAGCTATTATAGACCGAAAGTGAGGCATCGAAGAAGAGTTGGCCACTCGGAATGCAGCAGCTGGGAGACTTTTTCAGGCCATAAATCGAGGATTTCTCAGCAAGAGAGAGGTTGGTAAGAAAACGAAGATGGCTGTATACCGCTCCACCTATCTCCCAGTCTTGACATATGGTTGCGAGTCATGGGCAATGACTACAACCCACAAAAGCCAGATCCAAACCTCAGAAATAAGGTATCTGAGGAAGGTGGTTGAAGTAACAAGAAGAGACATGGTCCGCAACCAGACGATACGTCACGTCCTAAAATCCCACCCCCTGCAGACCCAAGTAGAACAGTGCCAACTAAGATGGTTCGGCCATGTCTGCAGAAATGGAGAAGATCGGCTACCACGACAAGCATGGGAAACAAAGAGCCAGGGATCCAGACCCCCAGGACGACCCAGAGTCCGCTGGGAGGACAACATTAGACAATCTTTGAAAGACCGAGGGCTAGAATGGAACCAGACCAGGAGGAAGACAGCCAATAGGATAGTCTGGCGCTTTCTCTTCCAAACCTCTACACCTCACTGTAGAAAGGGAACGACTAAGTAAGTAAGTAAGTTTGATATCACTGTCTGTCCCTCCAACTTTGTCTATATTGCTGCCAAGATATGTGGTTGGTTCTACATCTTGTATTGGCGTGTCTTAAGGTTCAACCCTGTTATCATTACCTGCATTTATTCTCATATTTTTGTCTTTACCCTGTGTATTTTCAGACCCAATTTCTGTGACCTCTCATTGAGTGTTTTCAATTTGTCCTGCATCTGATTACGGTTATGGGACAGAAGAGCCAAGTCATCAGCAAAATCCAGATCATCCAACTGCTTAGTCAGAGTCCACTGGATTCCATTTCTGTTGTGTGATGTCGATGATCTCATAACCTAGTCTATTGCTAGTAAGAAAAGAAATGGAGACAAGAGGCATCCCTGTCGCACTCCTGTTCTTATCCCAAACGGTTCTGTAAGCTGTCCTTCGTGAAGACTCTGCATGACATGTCTTCATATGTTTTCTTTATTAAATTAAATTAATGATTTTCAGGGGAACTCCATAATGCCTCATCAATTTCCAAAGTGATTCTCTGTCTACACTGTCAAATGCCTTTTCGTAGTCCACAAATCCGATGTATAGTGGTGAATTCCATTCCAGACTTTGTTCAACTATTATTCTCAAAGTGGCTATCTGGTCTGTACAGGATCTATTTTGTCGAAAACCTGCTTGTTCATCTCTCAGTTTCTTGTCTATGAACTGCTTATTATAATTTGAGAAAATTTCAGAACTGTGTCACTGAAAAGCAACAGAGGCAGGAATATTTCTTCAAACAAACAAACAAACAAACGAATCCAGCGCACTAGTATAATGGGAAGAAATGCGCGTTGTTTCAACAATGGCGCAATTTAATTTCGATGCAGTAACGCGCCATGACAAGATTGCAACTTTGGTGGGAAACGACAGGGCCTGACTTTACCGATAAGGTAAATCTCCCAAAGGAATCGCTATAAAACCCTTCAGATGTTCAATAAAATGATTTTCAAGCGAGTGTAAAGAGTTGTATAGCTTCCCAAGTATCCCGCTTTAAAGGGAAATAATCGTCAAAGCACACACCGCATTACAGATTATATGTGATTATATAACATTTTTACTTTTGCTTTCTTCCCTTATTAACAAAAAACAAAAAAGTATAAATTGAACTGCTTTTAAGGTATGATTCAAAACATGTAATGCAAATTATTCTCGACTTCATAGATACCAAGTATCATCAGATCATCAAAATGGAATCAGTCCGAGCGTTGTGTGCGTTTCAAACACGAAGAAAAGACAGAAGATTAAAAGACTGGAAAAAAGAAAGATTTAAAAAAAATGTTTTAATAACTGAGGTAGTGATTCTTTGGTTGTGAATTTGTGTAAATGTATTCAAAATTGTTTTCTATTGTTAAAACAAGATTAAATTCAGCAGCCAGAAGTTGGTGTACAGTCCAATCTAACTCTGCTTCACTAAGTATGTTTACCAACCTCAGCTTTACTAAATGTGATTACGAATCTCAGCTGCAGTAAATATTATCATGAATCTCAGCTGCACTAAACATGATTTCGAATCTCAATTTCACTAAGTATGAATCTCAGCTGCATAGTTCAAACGCAATATACAGTTATATAGTCTTTCACCTTTCACCTTTGAACTCCGACAAGAGCATTAGGCTATCAACAATCCTGTGCCCACTCTTCAGCTCAAGGTCTTTCCTTGTATTCTTCCTCCTCTTTATGACTGTCTCCAATTCTTTTTTCCCTTATTATACCTCTCTTACACCTGGGGATTCCAGGACAGGGATTGTCTGGTAATGCTATCAACAGGTTGTCTTAATGTGTGTCCAATCCATATCCAGTGTCTTCTTCTCATTTCTTGTTCCACTAGCACTTGTCTAGTTTTTGTCATTAGTTCAACATTAATGAGCTTGTCATACCACTACAACCATTCTATTCTACGCGAGCATAAATTTATGAAAACCTGTAAGTTTTTGCTTGTTGTTTTTGTTGTTCAACATGTTCTCTATGTTTCAAAGCCATACAATAGTACAGACTTGACATTTGAATTGAAAATTCTGATTTTTATATTGGGCCAGATTTCTTTTGATCTCATATATTTCCCAATGAAACGAAAGCTCCTCTTTGTTTTTGTATTCTTATTTTGATATCATTGTCAGTCCCTCTAGCTTTGTCTATATTGCTGCCAAGGTATATGTACGAGTCTGTCATGGGATTTCCTCCCCTTGCTCTGCAGTGATGGTCCAGCAATGGACAACAACCTATAGTTTCTAATGTGGGTCTTCAAAGGCATCTACCTTCGCGCAAGATTACACTTGGCAGAGACGCAAATAGAAGGATGATGATGCTTCTACCTTGAGGGAGTTTTCATGATATTCAGAAATCAAGATCAGTGCTGAATGTGTCTTAGCGCAGTTAATATATTACCTGCCCGACAACTTTTGTGAATGATTTAGCTTGTTCAAACCCCAAACTGATTTAATTCAGTTAAATCTTAATTTAGTAGCTCTGTTTTAAGTGTATTTAAGGTGACTGAGACATAGGGGTGCAGTACACCCAAAATGATTAAATCAACTATAAATGTGTATATATACAAATAACAAATTTAATAATCAATTATGTTTAACAGTGTAAAATGCATAATTCGTTTTAAATTATGGTAATCATCAAAGGGTGATGTTATTCATATAGAAGAAATTGTCTGAAAGTTCACTTGGCAGCTTTTAAGTTTGTACTTAGCTGCCAGTAAGTTTGTTGGTTTCTGCCCCAGCCGATGCTTGGGTCTTTATAGGTTATAGACAGATTCACTATCATTACTGGTCAAGTGTGGAGGTTGTGACACGTTCCAAGAAATATCAGGGCGTAATCACGAAGCTGGTCCAGCGTCTTCAAGACCCGTCTGATGATTGTGTCTAGCGTTGACAGCAGGTTACTTATACCACACATTTTGTTCCAGAGATAGCAGCCTTAACTGATTCCACCGACTAGTATCTTGAAAGAAGAGAAACAAATACCCTCCTGAGTATTGGGTTTCCTGGCACACAATCATGTGTCCCACTCCGCTTTTGATTCCACCCTCCCAGCTACCTCAAAACTTTACCCTCTCTGAGCATTAATATTAATCCCAGTGAGCGGAAAACATTCATTACATTTATTTTGAATATCTTTTGATTTGCACTGGTTGAAAAGGTGAATAATATAATAAGTAAACATCAGTTCTATCATCATGCACTTCCTGCTCCATGTGGATCTTGGGACTACCTCTGATTTTTGTTCTCTATGAGAAACCCGCAATAAAGCAGTCACCAGCTGATGCAGTGGTGGTTCATGAAACCATCATTATATATGCTGAGGTTGCCAGCTTCATATGACTTGGATATCCACTAGCAAGTTAATAAATGAAAAGTATAGAATTTAAAAATGAACAGCTCACCCCAAAATCTCTTTTGGAATACTGACTCATGGCTTAGAGAAACAGTTAAGGTAACTTGTTTAAGATGCTTCTTGGACGCGATGTGGGGTATTACTTTACACTAGGCTCCCACTCTGACTTCGTGTTCCGATTCCTAGGATTCCGGCTTTACGTGTTAATGTAAATAAAGTTTTCCAGGAATATAAGTCCACAAGATGCTCAAACAAGGTCCAGACCGATAAATGGAATTCTAATCCTATTCCTTACTCTGGCCAACTGGCTGTCTTCATGGTGAGGTGTTAGGTCCAAATCTAAGCAAGGGCAGTAATCGTTATATGTATGGGATGTACAATAGATTATAATGGTTATCCCATTTGAACAGCTGTTGGCTAGCTGTTAATTTATTTAAAAAAATATGAGTGTATCGCATTATCAGTGGTGGTTTCCAGTTCAAGTTGGAATCGAACTCACGACATTTATATTAAGTTGCCTGTGTGGCGTGATATAATATAGCAATCCTGGTATTCGACTACTCTATCGTTAGCAATTGTACACTTCGTCTGCAACAGTGCATGCAACATCGTTTGGCAACAAATACTGATGGTTACAGTAGCGGCAATCAATAATTCTAGCGGCAACAATCGTGGCCAAGACTTTCGGACGTGATGCCCACATCATCTGCATTATATGACTCTAAACTACGCTGTGTGGTGCATTTAAGAATCCTTCATCATTATCAAACTTTATACGGATGACATCACCAACTACGGGTGCAATAGAGGTGGTTTTCAAACTTACATGGTGTAATACCTACTATAAAGACTTACCCAAAAACAGACGGTAACATAACTAGGCGGTAACATATTGGATGGAGTGCAGCTTATTAATAACCATCTACAAACAAGACTATAACATATCTAACATTTCCATTGCCAAGATATGCTTCATGATTCAGTTCTGCTTTTTGAATTAAGGTTTTCAAGTGAACTGTGCCAGTATTTTGGTGGCGCAATTACAGAAGTTTACCAGCAAATTATACAAGAGATGTCAAGTACCTCCTTTCATGTGGATTATCAACGAGATTGAGAGACGGTGTACCCCTACAGTTAAAGAGGGAATTCAAGTTGATATGCAGTCATTCTACACGTGTGCCTCAAGTAGATGATTTACAGTAATACAGTTTCTGTTTACCTGTGCGGTGTACGAGCACATCGTACCGTGGCAAGGACAAAGGACCTGAAGTGAGAAGTGTCAAGCTGCGGTTACCTTATGCGGTGGACTGTTTTCCTCAGCAGACTTTGTGATACCTAGCGTTTTGGACGGGCGTACTTTCCTTTATTGAAGATAAGTGGTTTTATGTTGTGGAAACTGTGCCATTGTTATCTTGTGTCAACAAGTCTTCCTATATATATTGTGTACTATTTGTTATAATGAGTATTTCATGTTAAATATTCTATGTTTCATGTCTACTTATGAAGATTATATCCCAGTTTACCCAGGGCTTCATAAGCATTCTTTAGGATTTGGTTAGTAACTGTCAATTCTATGACAATTCCGGTTTAAGATTACAAACCTTACCGAAGTTTAGGTTACTACTTATCTCCGGGACAAGTAAGTGTATAGGTGTGAAGTAACGTTTCATTGTTGTTCTCGTAGTATTTTTCTCAGTTTTTTAGTTTACTGATTAATTTGTTTGTCAGCGTCTTTCTCTATTTCCTATCTTTCAGTTTTTATACACATTTTCGTTTATATACGGTGTTGGTTATTGTCTTGTCATTATTTGCGGTTACCATTACATGCTATGTAAAGTTTTTTGCTTCAGTTCGACATTAATGTTCAGTTGACCTCCGCGAACGTTATCGTTTGTTCTGTAGTACCTTGTTTTTGTAACCGTGTTTCCTATTGTCTATATAATATGTTAGTTGTTGGTAACTTATTGTAAGACTTTATTGCATAAGTGTTTAAGGCTATTTCACATAATATTGACATCACTCAAATTGATATAAAGGTATCCCTCATATTGGTATATGTTACAAAGGTTCTATGCACATGAACTTATGCTACTATGGTATACAGTGATTAACTGATATTTGCAATTGCTTGAAAGGATATTTGGCTTTATTAGCTGAAAAGGTAATTGTCCGAATTGCTAGGGACATAAACTTGTACTAATTATAATTGGTAAATAAATAGTGGACTTGGTGAGTGAACCACTATGAATCCTGACATGGATTCTGATATGGATCCGGATAATATGTTGCCTATATTGGTATATTTATTTGAGGATGGCCAGAATAATGAGAATTTGCAATGCCCAGAACTCGAAGAACACGTAATGGATCGATTTCTGGCTAATGCGTCATTTTTTCTAAGAATTTTTGCTCTTAATAATTTTCAGTCCATGCCTCATTTGGTAATGTCTGATGATTTAGCAGATTTATTGAATTATCTTCGTGTGTTTTTGAATCAGTATATTGATATTAAACACGATCACATTGTGAGAAATATAAAAAAGATAATTTTCAAGGACGTTCATGATGATCAGAAAGAGAAGTTGAAGGATGAGAAGCAGATGGCAGAAATTAAAATTAGTGCGTTACAGGAAAGGGAGAAGATTTTAGAATGTGTTGCTAAAGAGAGCAAATTACAGGCAAAAATGACTAAACTTGAAAGTGATTTATGTAAATCAAACTTGGATCTTGAAAGGGTGCAAGAAGCATTAAATTCAGCATTGGGCAGGATTAAATACTTGGAAGTTAATTTGGGAGATAGGCAAGGCGAAACTATTAATCTCACGCAGAAACTTCAAGAACAGAAAAAGATGTATGACAAATTGAAGGTTGAAAGCAATGTTCGTGAGAAGACTTATTTAGAAATGCTTGACGATGTACTGGATGATAATGATATTCTTAGTCGCCAACTAAAAGAAATGAATGCTGTATCCCAGGAAAATATTAATGAGTTAAAGGCACAAGCTGCTCAAATCCAGGGACTTCAGGCTCAGGTGGCTCGACTTCAGCCACAGATAGAAGAGGTTCAAAGGATGAGATTAAGGAAATTGGCGCGACAGAGGAGAGCAAGCAAAGAAAAGGATGAGAAGGTAAAATTAGAAGAATTAACTATGGAGAAGGAGAAGGTAGCTAAAATTGAGAAATCACTGACGGAGGAGAGATGTAGAGTTGTGACATTTGATGACGTAATTCAGGAACAAAGTGAAGAGATTTCACTTAAGAATATTGAAATCACGGAATTAAGGAGAAGAATGGACGGTTTAATAGATATGGTTTTGTCCAACAAAATATCGTCTATGGTCAATATTGATAATGTTAAACAGAAGGTTGATTTTCAACACGTCATAAAAGCGTCGAGTCGGCAAAAGACACTCATTGCCAATACTATCATCAAACATGGTGAGCGAAAATCCTTGCGTGGCCAATATAATTTTCCACGTACTAGTGACTATTCTGGTAATATTAATAATTCCTGGCGACAGGCCAACAGGGTTAATTCTACTGTGATACTTGATTCTGTACATCACAGTAAAGACAAAGATAAATTTCATGTCAATGTTCAAAAAAACTAACCTTGTATCTAAAGTTGAAAAGCCTCATAAAAACATAATAAGGGACGAGACTAGTAGGACTAGTGCCCAAAGTAATACTCAATATGTTAGTAGCCATAAGGATTTTATTATTCCTATTACTAATTCAGAGGTTAAGCATGCTGCCAAAGAAAAGAAGAAAAACAATCTTGACAGGAGAGATAATATATATTTTAAACATTACCAAGGGAGTTCATCAAATTGTAATCTGTCTAGACAGTTTAATAGATCTCAATATTTTGGTTCTCAAGATTTCCAAAAGTATGGTAGAAATAATAGCATGAAAAACTTTCAATCTTGCGATAATAGTTTTTCTAGAAAACAACATAACAAATCTGGCAGATATTTTTATCAAAAGAGAAATGATAATGACAACTATGTTAACTTTTCTCAACGAAGGCCTAAAGTCATTAATAAACAAGGTGATAATAATAAAAAATAGAGTCTCGAATACAACTACTTGTTCTGCTTGTGGTTTTGAGAGAGTATCTCGCTATCGGGAGGGTAGAATTTTTTTTTTCTTCATCATCCAATAGCGACGACCTTGAGCTACGATCATTTTCTGCCCCGTAAGCCTTCTGTGGTGTTTACAGGTGTCAAGGGAAGGCTTGTTGATCAAGGTGAAAATTTCACAGGTTCATACAAGCCACAGTTTTAGGTAAATGTAACGTTAATTTCCGTTTTACATCGTTAAATCGGAATGTGAATTAAAATAGAATTTTTTTCATTGTATATTTTCACAGTGACAGCTTTGCAATAAAAGTCAGTGCTCCGGTGTTACATTAACAGACAGAGAAAGGTATGCCACCTTGTATCCATGTGATTAACCAAGTGAAACCGGATAGCAAGTTGACTCTGAATTGTATGCGGTTATCGTGCCAAGATTATGAGTCTATTCAACACAGCTGGAATTATTGTCTGTTCAACATGTTTAAGATATATATATTATTGTATCAAATAAATATAGGATGTTATATACAATTATGTTAAGATACTATATAACTTCTATTAGATAGTGTGTAACCTCATATTTTATGCACTATTTTATGCACATATTTATTTTTTGTACGACGGTGTTTTGATGATGCAACAATTATTTTCATACTATTCTTACACTATTGTGTTATGACGAATATTGTATGTATTATGATTGCAGTAAGGTGTAATATATCATTTGCGAGTGACTTATCTTTGTGACTTTTTGATGAAAGCAGTGGACTATAGTATTTACGCACGCTAGTCAGAAGACTGTTCTCATTTAGTCAATTCATGGTTGACCTTTATGCTCCGTGCTAAGCTTCGAGCTACGAGAGCTGATACATCAAACATTGATGTGTTTAGCAGCGGTGATTATTACGACTGTTTTATATGCATGATGAGTTTGTCAGCCTTATGCACAACCTCATTAGCTAGGCATTGTACAGTAGTCGTTTTCAGAGATTCTCTGTACTCACTAAATTTAAAATTCTTTCTTGTGTTTTGATGTCATGCTTATTTATATATTAGCATTCTAAGACATTATGTAGTAACCATTATATTGTGGAAAATAATTTTGGAAACATAGTTAGATTATATCAGAATTGATTTTGTATTGCAAGTTGAGAATATATTCTGAAACATTGGTTTCTGAGTTTTTCGAGAGCATAACACCAGTGAATTTGATAATTTGATTCTTTTTTCTTGCAATTTAGACATGTATCATTTTCTAGCAGATTGTTTTGATTTTGTGTCTGCTTAAGTATAAGAATTTCTGTATGTCACACATTTTTGTTAAGCTAATTACATTTTCGGGATGTTAATATTGGCTTAAATTAAAAAAATTTAAAATACCATTTTTATTTAACTTAACGTTATGAAATATTTTTTGTTTTGTACTTTTTGGAAAATGTTTTCTAAGATTGTAAAATTTTTCGGTACCCTGCGCTTAACTGTGCGCTAGAGGGAGTAATGATGTGTTTTTTTTTACTTAACGCTTCATGGTGCGTTAGTTCGAGTTTATTTATAACGGTATTATTTTTTGTGTATAATGTCTATGATAGTTCAGTGTTACTTATGAATAAGTTGTATAACGAAGTTAAGGTTGGATTATGCTTCGTTTATCTACAGCTTTCTTTTGTGTTTGTTAGATATACACAGACATTGTCTTTGTGTCCTATATTTTTTTGTCATGATTATAAGTATTTATATAATACGTTGTTTGATTAAATAGTTATTACGATGTATTAATCCATCGTTCTCTACAGACATATCTATGGTTTTTCTACTGTCTTTCCTGATTATTCTTCATTTTATTCCATTTCTTCTACTGACTTTTTGGTAGCGGTTCATATGTCGGTTGTATTTTCATGTTGCATTTATATGTCACTTGATACTATTTCTATTCTTATACATCCTACTATACGGATACTTACATCCTGTATATTGTTAGGTTAATTCTATGCTGAATAGACTTAACTTGGTTGAAAGCAGATTATCTCTGTAGACTTAGCTGATTATTTTGTATGCTTTGTTTTCTGCTTTACTCATAATGCTCTTATTTTTGGACGATATATAGTATTTGGACTTAACAGGTTGATTAATTTTTCTGATTAGAGCTTCATCACCCACTTATTTTTTGGTTGGGTAATCTTTTCAAAAAAATGATGATATCATTTTTTTCCCCGGGGGGTGGTGTAAACTGTTAGGTCCAAATCTAAGCAAGGGCAGTAATCGTTATATGTATGGGATGTACAATAGATTATAATGGTTATCCTATTTGAACAGCTGTTGGCTAGCTGTTAATTTATTAAAAAAAATATGAGTGTATCGCATTCGAATCTTCGAGATGCAGAACGATTCTCACGGTGGCCGAGTTCCACGTGAGATGAATTTTCTAAGCTATTTTTGAGCTATGAACGAGAGTTCTCGGAAAGCTAGCCAGAGATATGTGATTGGCTGGTGTGTTGTGGGAGAGAATGTTAGTGTGTGCCAAGCGAGTGCACTGAGGAGATGTGAAGTGTTTTTCAATGTGTACCAGTGTACAGGCATTTATGCTGATGGATTATGTATGATTATCGGCAGATAATATGTACTTTATTTAAGGAGATATTCCTTAGGCCGTGTGTATACAGGCCAGTGTTTAGATGAGATGTACTTTATTTAAGGAGATGTTCCTGTCCTGGGCGTGACGGGAGAAGTCAGCCCAGTGTTTTCGAGGGAAGCCTGTACAGTGCTTGATATGTTGATATATATTATGAGGCCAGGATTTGGACAGGCCGTATTATGTTTAACTGCAGTATAGAGATTTTGTGAAGCAGTCTTGTGGATTAAACTGCGCTGAGATGTCATATCTATTGGAGGCCTATAATTATTAATACTGCGAGTGTCAGCAGTCTTATGGATGAATTATACTGCGCTGAGACGTCATATATATTTAAGGCCTATAACTAGTAGTACTGCGATGGTCAGCAGTCTTCTGGATGAATTAAATAGCGCTGAGGCCTAATGTTATTTGAGGCCTATAACTATTGGTACTGCGTTTGCCAGTAGTCCTTCTTGATGGATTATTATGATTATATGATGTGGATCCTGTTTGGTATGCTATTATAACCTGTGTAACATGCTGTACTTCGTTTACGTTATCGTGACTGTGTTGTGGTGTAATTAAACTGTTCCTTAACTGTCACAAGGCGTTCAACCATCCATGACTCGTACGTGAGCTATCGTGGTGTGAGTGACTGTTTCTACACACCCGTCACATATCAGACACGGTAACAGCACAGCAGTACACACATGAAGAATTAGCCTATATAACGTATGCAATGAAGAAACTGTTACCTCTGCAGTGGTGACTACACATGAACAAACCGTATGTAAACAGAGCTGAATGAAAACCAGATGTAGCAATTGGAATACATACTTAAAATAAGAGAGGGTATCAGTTGAATGAATAATCATACTTTATCAGAGGTGAATTTCACAGTGCTCTAAATCTGCGAAAGTGCCAGATTATATTGCGACTTTCGCCCCACGCACATTGTTGTTATTATCTGACCAGGCTGCAATCAGAAGTGTTGTTCATAACATCTAGAATTGCCCAGCCAATTGTATTCTATCTTGCGTGTTATGATGGAGTTTATGCCAACAATTTCCTCGTAGGAAAATTCTGCGTGATTTTTTAAAAGTCATTTTCCAACTAAGGAATTGTTATTTCTGTCGATTACCGGTCCTGTTTACACTCACGACTACCTATATTATTACAAATAATGTCTTAATGGAAACGTATTAATATGTTCCGTCTTTCAGGTGCATGTCTGTAATAGGCCACCACCTGGATAATTTACTGCCATATACTTATGCAAACAAACGTTCATCGTGTGACCATCTGGGTTGTGTTCTCTCCACGAGAGAAATTAGGAAGTTACAATAGTTACATCAGCGATAACCATGCTCGTGGGACAATCTTCGTGTTAATCCGGGGCGCCAAAGTCTAGTAAACTCGAATTTTACCTATATGACTGTCGGTCAATATTATATCACATGTGTACTCTTTCAGAAGGCATGATCAGGTAAGCAGACATTACGAATTATTACACAAAGAAGTGTAAACAAGTGTAAACAGCAGATGGGAGACTTTTTCAAGCCATAAATCGAGAATTCCTCAGCAAAGGAGAAGTTGGTAAGAAGACGAAGATGGCTGTATACCGCTCCGCCTATGTCCCAGTCTGGCGTATGGATGCGAGTCATGGGTAATGACTACAACCCACAAAAACCAGATCAAAACCTCAGAAATTAAGTATCTGAGGAAGGTAGTTGAAGTAACAAGAAGAGATACGGCCCGCAACCAGACGATACTTCAAGGCCTAAAAATCAGCCTCTGCAGACCCAAGTAGAACAGTCCCAACTGAGCTGGTTTGCTATGTCTGCAGAATGGGGGAAGATCGGCTACCACGGCAAGCATAGGAAGCTAAGAGCCAGGGATCCAGACCCCCAGGACGACCCAAAGTCCGCTGGGAGGACAACATTAGACAATCTTTGAAGGACCGAGGACTAGAATGGAACCAAGATAGGAGGAAGACAGCCGATAGAATAGAATGGCGTTCTCTCTTACTAATCTCTACACCTCACGGTGGAAGAGGAACGACTAAGTAAGTAAGTAAGCTTTATTTTGCCGCAGACGACTCTATATGGTCATCACTGACCCTTAGCTTCACAAGAAGCTTTTGCTCTATTCAAATTCATGTCAAGCACTCTATTTCCATTCCTTCCTCCCAGAACCTCTCCTTGTCCTCCTGTTAAAGAAAGAATATTAATGTATTTGGATCATGACCACACTTAAGCTATTACCAGTTATTTTGCAGTAATATGTCTCTCTGTGGTAAATCATGTTTTTGCACGGGTTTTAACTTATATTGAACGCTGCATATTTAATACGTCACCAGTTGTTAATGACGTAACGTGTTCTGCACTAATTTATGCTAACGGCTAATATTCTTGGCCTTTCGTTATCTGTATTCTTCATGGTAAGACGTATTTGATTCAAGGTCCTACTATTGCGTAGGAAGAGCTCTAAGTGGCATGTATTATATTCTTCGATGGCCGCCACTATATTAACTAAGATGATTCAGAACTTAGCGAGAAGTTCGTGATTTTACTGACGAAGTATTCCAGTATATTTTTACATCCACGTTGTCTAGCCCACATTACTTGGGATGATTTCACCTCTAGTACAGCGACCAGAAATGAATGGTTGAGACGAGACTGTTGAAGGATTCGACGATAATGTATGTACAATATGCCATGCCATTCCTATGAAGTTGTTATCTCTGATGTGAATTAAACGTAAGGATATTTTGTGGACCCTCCACCTGACGACTTGAGTTCTTCAACCATTGATGTCATGTATAATCCTATCCGTCTACATTCGTGTTATTAGTATGATGCATGTACTTTTCATGATCTTCATTTTATGTTCAACTAATTACTGCAAGAAGATAACCCCCACCTGAAACACCTCCCTATTCCGCTCTGTCCCAGAACGGTTTGTGCATGTATTTTTGTGCTCTCTAACACCTTCAGCCCTTTCGGCAGTATCATATCTTTTTCTTCATTTTCATCACCGATCATATTATTTGGATTATTTGGCTACGTTACACCATGTGACTCGTAATAATTCCACGTTTATTGAATCGGTCAGTGAGCGATATTCTTATCACGAAAAGCCGGCTCGCCACCTTTTGATACAGATGGAAAACATGAAGAGAGATAGCGACTTTGACGTAATTCATTTCCGGAGCGACAATCAGGCAATTCACACCTGGGTTCGGTCTGTATTTCGAGGAAACCATATTGTTTGTCTGAGCCGCCGGCGATCCTTTTGTTCGACTGTCTGGAAAACGCACGATCACAGACGATAATGAGATAATCGTTTCACAGGACCTTCCATGTGACAAGATAGCCCAGACAATCTATCTGGTGAGTCAATATTTGAAGGTAGCATCTGGACATCAAATAAGTTCCCAGATTTGTTGTAAGTTGGCGCGTATATTACCGCATGGTATGACAGAGGTCACGCGTTGGAATATTAAATGCATTTTTTAAACACGCGGGGGAGATTATTAATTTAAACACCCCTACCCACGTGTTGCTGAACTAGCTTTCGATTGGATTGAAGTGAGAGACGGAATAAACATTGAATTTCATTGGAAATTTCGGCGGAAGTACCATCCGTGTTTTGAACTGAGAATGAGAGATATAATCTAGCGAAATCAGAGACACAAAACACAGACTGCTTCGCAACTTCAAACGAGAAACTTCCAAAAGCCAAAGCAAGAATCATCGGACCTAGAATTCCATACTTATAAGTGACAAATCGAGTATTTGGTCAAGTATGAAAACTTAAGAGTAAACCCACATGTTGAAATACAAACTCTGAAAACTTAACTGACCAGGACTTTAAATATTAGCACCGGATACCTAAAGAATGTTATCACACTTTGTCACATGATGATTATGGTGTCAGTTTACTACATATATCGAGCATATGTTGTAATGATGATGATGATGATAATGGTCAATGTGTGTGTGTGTACTGGCAAATGATAAAGTAAGAAAGGTTGTTTGCGTGAACGATAAATTGTGTAGGCCTGTGTGTATGTTAAGTGTGAATGAAAACTGGTCAGTCTGGTTTGTACGTGAGTTTGCCTTGTGCGGATTGTGGGTCAAAACACGGGAGAATAGTTCAAGGTGCGAATTGGTTAGTTTTGGACTGGAAGGTGAACTGGAAGGTTGCGCGTAGAGCGGAGAAGGTAGCTAGATGTTATTGCTTTATCTTGTTTTTCGATTCTGAAGGAAGAATTACGAATTATTACCTAGGATATTTGTATTTCATATATTGATTGGATTTCATGACATTCCCGTAATACAGTGTTCAGTTTGGGACAAAATTTCGGCGTTGAATGGTTACTCAGGAATGTATGTGTCAATTATGGTGTAAGAAGATAGTAAGCTGAATACCATCACTAACCAAGATCTGCTTACTCAGAGCAAGCAAACCATCATAGCTGGCAGACGCTGGAGTTGGGTTGGCCATTCAGTCTTGCTTCTTCCTTTCCTGGAATCCCAAGCATGATTTGCTGCTTTCCTTATATATTGTTGAAATGGTGTTGAATTTCTGGTCTATATCATCAGTCAACGTCTTTTCCTGACTTTTGGCAAATTGATATCGCTTCTTTATATCAGCCACAAAAGCTTTTCTGGTAAGGGGGTCCTTCAATTTGCTGGTGTCAAACCTTTTCTGTGTAGTTACAGTTGGTCCAGCCGTTCTGAGTTTCACTTAGAGTTTTGCTACTACTAAATGGTGGTCACTTCCCACATCTGCACCTCTTCTTACCTTCACATCTTGTAATGCATGTTTCCAACTACCATTAATCATGATGTGGTCTATCTGGTTTCTGTCCCGACCATTTGGTGATTCCCATGTTAATTTGTGAATTTCTTTGTGTGGGAAAAGTGTTCAATGACCAGGTTGTTAATGCTACAGAAACTTATTAATTTATCTCCATTTTCGTTTGCTGTTCCACTGCCGCATTTCCCCATTACTCTTTCATTATATGTATTGTGTGTTCCAACTTTCGTATTGCTAAACTGATAAGTCATTTTTGTGCTAGCATTGCTCTTGTTCGTGCATACCACACTGTTTGCATTCCTGCCTTTACCTCATCTGTTGCTTGTTGTTATTGTGCGTAACTTACGTGTTTGCTTAAATTATGTTTTAGATTCAATGTTTGGTCTTCGTTGTAGAGGAACTGATGTTGAGTTAATCTATTAAGATTTTGTTAAAATTAATCTCTTAAGGGACCACATTTGTGATGGATCGACTGATATGGAGCGCTCTGAGTGATTTCTTTGAACATATTACACGTTAGTTGTGATGGTTTAGTCCGTAGAAAGCGTTGCAATCGTATAAAGTCTTTTTTCTTGTCAAGTGTTACATGTTGTATTGTTCAGTTATTTTTCTTACTATCATTGTACATAAGTTCTTTTTTTAGGCCCATTGTGGTTGGTTGTCTTTCAGGTTCGGTGTTGTAACTAAATCTATATTTATTTTTTTCTCTTCTTTTCTGTACGTTACTATCCACCACCAGCCTGCTAGTTTTCTTTGTCCTTGTGGTAGCGTCTGTGTTCTTCATCCATCAACTGTGTCATGAATATCGAATGTTTCACTGCATAGTTAGTAATTAGAATACATACTGCCGGGTTCAGAGGAGTTTACCTTGTATAAACATAGATTTTTTTTTCTGGTTTGGGTACCCTCAATATTAGTCGAAGGCAAGATGGCAAGCTTCAGGGACTTTATTGATATGGGAAAACAGTTGGATAAAACAGGCCTCGAACTTGAAACATGGGCAATGGAACAGTTCAAAGAAGCAGAGGCAGAAACAAAACGAAAATAGGACGAGGAACGAAAAGAAAGATATGATGAAAGACTGATAAAGAGAATTGAAGTTGAAGCCAAACAAAGGGAAGTTGAGGAAACTACCAAACAAAGGAAAGTTGAGGCCAAACAAAGGGAAGTTGAGGAAGCTACCAAACAAATGGAAATTGAAAAAGAAAAAGCCATTGCTTTAAAGAAATTAGAATTAGAAGCTTCTAGTCATGAGTCCTCTGGTAGAGAGTCCCTGGGGAAGGAACCATTCCATACATATAAATTAAAGTTACCAAATTTTACAGACTCTTTCGACTTGATCGACGTGTACTTAGAACGCTTTAAAGAAAAGAAGATTTCACTGAAGGTAAAGAAAGAACAATGGAGTTCCATGTTTTGCGATCTGCTTACGGGGCAGGCGTTACAAACTTTTTTTTTATTACATGTAAATGACCGGCTCAACTATGATGTTGTAAAAGAAACATTGCTTTGCAAATACCGTCTTACTTCACATGGTTATTCTGTGCGTTTTAAAATGAGAAACCCAGTAAAGATCAGGATTTTGGCGACTTTATCGCTAACACAAAACTAGCATTTACACGCTGGATTTATCTTTCTGGGATCAGTAAAGATTTTGAAGACCTCGAAGATCTCATCTTGAGAGATAAAGTCCTCTGGGCCTGTAGTTCGGACTAAGTTGCGTTCTTTAAAGAACGTGACCCAAAAAACCTTGACACCATGTTAGAGCTAGGAGGCAGTATATGACTGCCCATCCTGGGAGGTCTATACATAAGGAAGTGGAATCTGAGAATTTTCCGGTTTGTTCTGCAAGGGAAGTAAACAATGCACCATATCGTAGACCGCGATTTAATAGTGTGATCAGATCATATGACAGGAGGTCAAGATTTGATAGGACATTTAACCGCAATTCCAGACCGCGTTATTCCCCACCCAAGCGTTTTCCTCAGCGTAGGTCTGATAGTTCTAAATGGGGCTGTCGTGGCTGAGGTTCCTGGCACCACGCATCCAAATTTTGTGACAAATCCGGCCCAATAACTACTAACTCACCACCATCCAGGCCAAAGGGAAGTCCAAGGAATAACAACCTTTGTGAGGCTCACTGTTACCTTTGTAATGCGACGGATTATTTCCAAAAAGAATGTCCGACTAGGAAGACAGCATGCAAGCGCTACATCAGTATTGGAAACATTTAACAGTGAAGATTGTCTAGAATGTAAGCCTTTATTCGAAACTAAGGATAAGCCAATACTGATCTGTGGGCACACTTTGCCATTGTTGTCATCGATTGAGGAAGGTGGCGCTTTGACTTTACACTGAAGTTTGGTATCCGGTAAATTAGTAAGTGTGCTACGTGATACTGGATGTACTACGATTGGAGTGAGACGTGCATTCCTTGACGAGTCGTATCTCATCGGTAAAACTGCCAGATGAGTTACCTTTGGCGGCAGAGTAGAGTACTACCCCAGGGCAGTAATATTGTCTTACTTTCAAGCCATGCTTCGTTAAGTTCAGAACGGATGGCTGCGGCAGAAATGGAAAACATCAATATAATCCTCATGTCTTTAAAAACTTGTACATGATCGATGTTGCAGTCTGCTCCTGGCCTAGTTTTCACAGATTTCAAACTGTTTCTAAATCTTGTACATATTAGTATGTAGTCAATCTGATTATGAACATTGTTCCTTAGGCTTTTCCACGTCCAAAGGCGTCTAGGATGCTGCTTAAACCAGGTGCTTCCTACTATCATATCATGTGTTCATGTATGCACATGACTGTGCATACTGAAGAATATTAGAAAGAATAGGGAGCAATTTCAAGGGTCGGGAAATTTAGTACAATGGTCATAATCGCACCACTTTTACGTAATGTTCACACTGCAACTTTGATGGGAAAAAGTTAATGCAGGCTTTTTTTAAGGACGTAATTTATTTTCTATCAAAGGGAAATAATTAAGCAACAGATTAGAATTAATAACACTAAAACATATTGTACATTTTTTATACTCTACGATGTGTTTTCTATTTATTATTTAAAATACAACTGCAACTTTGGTGGGAAAAAATGCACGCTATATTAAGCGTCGTGCAGTTTGTGCAAAGGCTAAAAGTGCATGACGTTTACATAGTTTACAGAGTGCAAGAAAAAATATTGTGGGCCAGACAGGACAGGACACTTTTTGAGAAATAAATAGTATGTGATAATATTACTAAGAAAGTAGTGGTGATTCATTCCTTGGAATTATTATAAATGTAGTGTAATAATTAAGAGCAATTCAGTTTAGCTGTGTAAATAACTTTATTCCCGATCCGTTAGTATACTGTTAGTTAATTGTAAATTAGTAGTATTATCACAGCTTATTATATTGTGTGGGTGTACAGCAGAGGTCCCCAAACTTGTCGAAAGTTTATAAAAAAAAAACAGTTTCACAATGCCAGAAACATGTCTGGATAAGTCATTGCACAAATTATTACCCGTCTAGAATCTTTCACATAGAAATGATCTTGCTAGGCCATTTAGATTAGTTTGGTTTGGTTTTAAGTACTATCTCCATCAGTGCTACGATCTCCTCACTTAGATCCCACAGGAGGATCTCAGCGCAGTGAACGAACTTGATAACACCGGCGAGAATCCTAATGTGTGTATGTAGGAATATTTTTGTGGTAGATAGGTTTCTACTTTTTAAATTTTGGCAGAGCAGCGGCCTTACGGCCTACTCTTTACGATTTCCAACTGCTATGAGATTTTTTCACGTGCACAATCTGCAAACATGACCTTCTATATTTTCACTCTTATCCGAGATGGCTAGGCATCCGATCTTACTACCCAGAAGACCAGGGGGAGTATGATATTATTAGGACCACTGGTTCTGAAAAGAATAAATTTCCATAAATTATATTCCCTTCTTGGGAATCGAACCCTGTAGCTTTAGAATTAGAAGCAGACGCCATTCCTCTTAGCTACTCCGATTCCCCCTCCCCCGTTCAGATTAATCTTATGGTAGACGTTAGAAGAAAAATGTTGTAGATCAGTATACTAACAGTACTTAACATGTCTTGAAGTGGACTCCTTGCAGAGCACCAGGCTGAGAATCTAGAACAGTTGGTCACTTTGGTTGAAAGTTACCAGGCGACTCAAGCAGATCAGCCGAGTAAAAGGAGATGCCCAGAACTATCGAGAAACCCAAGGCCCGTACCTCATCTAGGGTGGATGCCTAGGAGGATATTACATTTAATAAACACAACAACAAAATCACCACGCAATCCTTCTCCCGCCCATCCCAAAGCGGAAAAAATATTGTCAGACAGGTAGGTCAAAGCAGGAATATAAAAACACGAGCAGCGTTCAGTGCATTTAGAAATGTATGAAAATATAAAGACAGCAAATCTAAAACACTGTACGAACATTCAACTCAGATGTCAAGGTTATCGTGCTGCATGGTTCTGAAACAGAACAACATCGACCAGGAAGTGAGAACTTTCACATAAGGGTACTTACGTAGAATGGAAGGTTTGAAATATAATGCATAAAGAAGGGAAATCCGAGGCCTGTAAACAGTAAATACATATTACACACGGTTAGCCACTCACGTCTGTTGGTTTTCTGTTGTCTAGTTTTCTACTTCCTTATTTCTCACGAGTGCCTGAAAACATACTTTTATGTGTGTGTGTCGTAAATTTTATAGATAGGCCTGATATATTTATGGTCCCTTTAGAGCAGAGGTGATATAGTGAGAGCTATGTGAGAGGAAAGTGTGAGAAATAGTCCTGTTTACGAGGAGAACTGGTGTAAGAGAAAATACTGTCTTGGATTGAGTAATTGCTCAAATTAACCTATCTAGAACGACACACTTTAATGGAGACGTACTTTCTAACTTGATACTGATTCAAATTACACTACCCTCACGTACGCACACACAAACAATTTTTGTGACATAAATACGTACATACGTAGAACAACAGATAAACTATGGGTCACATATAAATGGCAAGTGGATGTTTTGACCAACACCAATAGCTTAAGGTTTATTAAGTTTATTATATCGTTAGAAAATAGATCACAACATTAATGCATAGTTATCATTTCATCAGTGAATTATAGTTACATAAGAGAAAGAAAATATACTCTCATAAACCCTCCCTCTGTTATATGGAGAACTAAGAATGATCCAAACCGAGGTTATTTACCCAAAAGATCAAACAAATGATTAACAGTGGAAGTGGGGAGTAGTCAGGACGAGTAAAGGATATGTCCTTAAATTAAACTATCCCGTGGGTCTTCAGATTTTAGTGAGAGATAAATAAAAGAGAAGATGTTATATTAGTAGTAACTTAAGAAATAAATTCTTTCGTTTCACTCTCTACATACATACAGTGAGCTCACCACAGTCATGCTTACCCCTCTGCCGACGCTGCATCCATTCCATGGAATTAATCAAACACGATGCATTTAAGACTATTATATGTCCTGTTGTTTGTCCAGTTCAGCCCCAGAAACTCCGTCTAGGCAACTGCTATTTTTCTCGGAGATTCGCAGAATTGGTGCGTTGATTATATTTTTTCCTGGAGGGTATTCCTCTTCGTACTGCAGGTATTGGGTGGGGAAAAGTATTTTTCTAGGTGTCTGTCGTAGTGAATGTGAAAATATTATCACACAGCAGAATGTAACTCCCAGGCTGTTCTCGGAAGGAAATAGCCGGGTATGACCCGTGAATTCTCTGTAGAATTTGGTGGTAGGAAGATTTTACTGTCATATCTTCTTCTTCTTTGAACCTTAGCCGCCGACCGTCAAAGCAGTCAGTGGCCATCACGCCTAGTTGCGTCCTGTAGGGCAACAACAAATTGATTCCACTTTGCTCGGTCGGTGGCCATCATTCGTACAGTGCCCCAACTCTGGTTCATTCTTTGCACCTCAGCCTCCACAGTCCTCCGCCTGGTTGCTTTTGGTCGGCCTCTCTTTTGCTTTCCTTCAGGGGTCCAAAGCATAGCTGTTCTTGTGATGGCATCGGGGTCTCTTCTGAGGATATGGCCAGCCCAGCTCTAGCGTCTGCCAGCTATGATGGTGTACATGTCCTCTTGCTTGCTCCGAGTAAGCAGATCTTGGTTGGTGATGATATTCGGCCAAAAGTTTCGGTGAATTTTTCTTAGGCATGTTGTGTGAAAAGAGGACAATTTCGACATTTCCTTCTTTGTAACTCTCCAGCATTCCGCACCATAGAGAAGCACAGAAAACACACAGCTCTGATATAATCTTAATTTTCGGCTTGTGCTCTATTGAGAGGACTTCCAGATGTTGTTTAGGCTAAAAAAGGTTGTTCTTGCCTTATTCATTCTGATGTTGATGTCTTTGCCTGCCCCCGCCGTCTGGTCTTACTATGCACCCTAGGTATGTGAAGGTGTCTGTCTGTACCAGTTGCTGATTCCTATGGTGCGTTGATTATATTTTTTTCTGTGGTGTATTCCTCTTCGTACTGCAGGTATTGGGTGGGGATACGTTTTTTCTTGGTTTCTGTCGTAGTGAATGTGAAAATATTATCACACAACAGAATGTTACTCACAGGCTGTTCTCGGAAGGAAATAGCTGGGTATGACCCGTGAATTCTCTCTGTAGAATTTGGTGGTAGGAAAATTTTACTGTCATATGGGTTTGTTTAAAGAAAATTAGTGCTGTAAGTTCTGCCTCATCAGGCCAGGGAACTTTATATGAATAAGATGAAAAAATCTTCTGGCATTGTCCCGTTCCAGTTTAACATTTAACACAATTTAACATTGAAGTGTTCTGGTTATTTAACCGCTCTCATGGATTGAGAAGGTGGACCTATAAGGGTCTCCAACATCAGATTTTTACTGTCAATGTTTGTATGTTTAGGAACATATAAATGGGATGTCATAAGCCATCTGACCATGCATCTCTATAAGAACCGTTGGATCGAAAAGGTATGATCACCTATAAAAAGGGAGAATATAGATAACAGGTAATCCTACTATAATTATATTCTAACACCCGCGTTATTTGTAAGACCTGTAAAATCACTCCGGTATTTAATTATTTATATTAAAAGAACTTCACGAGTGACTAGCTAATGTATCGCTTTTAACACTAGCTATGAACAGTTAATTACTTAAGATTTACACAAGATGAAATAGAAATAAATTGTCATTAAACAATTTCGATCGCCTAGCGTCTTATAATTATGTTACGCATCTATTACTCGGGAAATAACGGGTAGTTACATTTTCGATTTACATCTGGAGAACTTTGCTATAGGTTTATTTAATAGGTTTAAATTAACACAAAAATCCAGTGAAATAAATGAAGAAACTAAACGACTGAATCACTCAAAACTCTAATATATTATTACCGCAGCACAAAGAATGAATTCAGACTCCACGTATAGAAGAAATCCAAAATTCTTGTTAGATTCTAATATATGAGTTAGGTACTTCTTCAACTCTCTGGCGCGAATGATAACTGCCTTTTGAAAAGCTGCCAATATATATTAAATGAATGAAAGTCAATAGCCACATGCGAGATTTCTCGCCTGTCTTGATTCTCGGGAACATTTTGCGTTTGGACCGCGAGTCAAAGCTCTTTTTCACAACTTTTACCGCCAGTCTCCTCCGTTTCTCTTCGTCCTTCAGAGATTTCTAACCCTCGTAGACTGTTCGCGTTCACGTGTTAACCAGAGGTGTTAAAACTCTGTTCGCTCTTAGAGACTACAACAGTCTCTGATAACTGACCGCTTGCCGCCTCTGGCGACGCCTCCTTGAAGGGATGACAGTAAGAGATCCAGAGCTAGTTTGATTTTAATAGCTCGATAGAGGAGAAAGTAGGCGTGGCTAAACTAAAATAAGACAAAAGCGAATGTCGTGGCTGCAAGCATGATAACATATTGCATATTAATTAGCACGCGTGGGGAATTAAACGTGAGACCCACGTTGGCGATTTGATTTCAACAAAATTGAGGGCCCCGGTGAGATTCAAGGGTAGCTTCTATTTTCATCCGTCACAGTCGTTCCCGCTTGAAGACATGAAACCATTTTTCATGTTTCTTTTATGACAATGAAGCTGCCCTGATCGGTCGCTTCTGGATGATTGGTATGTTCGGTTTCATTCTCTTCTTCCGTGGTCCTGTTTCGACTCATGAAATCAGCTCCGACATTCTGTTTTCCCGGAATATATTTCACTTTTAAGGAGTGCACGATTAATAGCAAGGCCCAGCGCATGATCCTTGCGTTAAATTCCTTATTTGCGCAAAGAAAAACTAAGGGAGCGTGGTCTGTTTGCACCGTGAATGATGTTCCGTAAAGATATTCATGGTGCCTTTTTATGCCATGAATTAGTGCAAGACATTCTCTTTCAACTGTGGAATAGTTACATTCTGCCGAATTCAGTTTACGACTGCCATACGCAACTGTGAATAACAGATTCGGGTCGGTGTCATCTACTTGAAGCACGGTTGATCCGATGCCCTGACCCGAAGCGTCGACCCGCAACATGAAAGGTTTCTTGAAGTCAGGTAGCCTCAAAATGGGGTATCCGGACAATTCTCCTTTTAAAGTGACGTATGCTTGTTCGCACTTTGAATCTCAAAATAACCTTGTCCGGTCACCCTTTTTTGTTAAGGACAGTAAGGGGTGCCGTTAGCCAGTTGAAATTTCAGATAAATTTCTGATAGTAAGCGCACAGTGATAGCAAAGAACTGGTGTCTTTCTTCGTTCGGGGCCTTTTAGCTGCAACTATTTTCTCAATATTTTTGGTAACAGGCACCATGCAGCCTTGAGAAATAGTATGACCCAGGAAGTCTAGCTTTTCAAACCCGATGAGACATTTACTAGACCTGGCTGTGAGACCAGTTTCCTGTAGTCCCATGAGGAGCATAGCGACCGTAGCAATATGTTCGTCGTAGATTTCTGATGCAATTAAGATATCATCCATGAAATTATGGATATTGGGACTGTGCAAAGGGTCTAAAAGCTTCCTCATCATCCTGGTGAACACTCCTGGTGCGTTGTACAGTCCGAACGGCATCACATTAAAGGTGTAGTGTCCTTTACTGGTGCTGAAATCTAACAAGGGTTTAACTTCCTCCTTGACTGGTATTTGGTAATAACCTTTACTCATGTCAATCTTTGAGAAGATTCTTGCTTTGCTAAGCTTGGTTAACAACTCAGAAACGGTCTGTAGGAGTTCGGGCTGGAATTCCGTTACAGTGTTTAGTAAACGGTAATCTATGCACAGCCGAACTTCCTTATTGGGCTTCTGCAACAATACTACACTCGAACTGTAAGGAGACGTAGACTTACTGATAATTTCTGCTTGACGTAGCTTGTCTATTTCTCCGCGTAGTGCATCAGCTTTAGCGTACGGAATGGGGTAAACTCTGGTTCGAACAGGGGTCTCGTTCGTCAATTTCATATCGAATTCTATGAGATTTGTTCGACCAGGTACATCCGTTAAGACTGCAGTGTACTGTTTCAGTAGCGCCCTGGTTTCTGTCTGTTGTGCTTCCGAGAGATTGTCGCCGAATTTGACATCTTTAAAAGATTCCGTTTGTTGCAATGGATACTCCATGCAACTATCGTCATCTTCCTCGTCTTCCGTCGCTATGGCGACCGCCAGGAGATGCTCGGAGGACGGCACCGGTCTTTCCAAGTATTTCTTTAGCAGATTTACGTGATAGACCTTCTCCTTTCCTTTAATAGAGATCTTGTAATTAGTGCGGGAGATCTTTTTAAGGACGGTAAACGGCCCTTGCCATCCGATGCGAAGTTTGTTGTTTCCGGTTGGAAGTAGCAACAAAACTTTCTCCCCTGGTTGGAGTTCTCTGTCTTTCGCAGCTTTATTATATCGTTGAGCGTGTTTTGCGCACGCTTTCTTAAGGTTGGTTGTTGCTAGGTCCCATCCTAGTTGTAACCTTTCCTTGAGCTCTGATACATATTTGCTTGCTGAGACGACTGTCTCGTCGGCCTTTTGGTCTGTCAGGGACCGAAGTAAGGCTTCTAGTGGCCCCTTTATAGGTCTGCCGAATAAAAGTTTAGCTGGGGGAAATCCTGTAGATGAATGGGGAACTTCACTGTAGGCTAATAAAGCTGCAGGAATGTAAAGGTCCCAATCTTCAGGTTTCTCTTTTCCCAGCTTACGTAACATCATGGCGAGGCTTCCGTTGACAAGTTCTACTAACCCACTTCCGGCCAGATTTTAAGGGCTTGTGTAGATGTGCTGGTTCCTCAAGATCTTAAAGATCTCCTCCATCAAAAGGCTGCGGTATAGGGATGCAATATCCGTCAAAAAGTTTTGAGGGAAACCCCAACCGTGTAAATATCTGCACGAGGGTTTCTGCGACATTCTTGGAATCCGTGCATGTTAGCGGTATAGCTTCGGCCGACAAAGTACATGTGTCGACTAAGATCAGGATAAACCTGTGCCTTCTTTTAGTCCTTTCTAAGGGTCCTAAAATGTCGATTACAGCCCGTTCAAATGGTGTCACCACTACTGGCATTTCACCCATGGGAACAGAGGGTGTCATATGCTTGGGTGCCACCCGTTGGCACTTGGCGCAGGATTTCACGTATCTGATAATCTCAGAGTTCATTCCTGGCCACCAGTAGTGAGTTGTTATTCGCTGAATAGTGGCGTTTTGTCCCATATGTCCGCTAAAGGGAAGAGTATGCCCATTTCTAAGATCTTGCTTCTGTACTGCGTCGATACTAGGAGCTGGTTATTTCCTTGATCAGGGTTTCCCCTTCTACGATAAAATACGCCATCCTTCGAAGATATGTCTCCGTGGTGTCTGGGGTCCTTAGCCATGGGCAGTTTTCTAAAGCAGGGCTCCAGAGTAGGGTCCTTTTGTTGCGCCTCTTTTAGTTCCTTCAGAAACACATTTGGCGCAGGCTCCCGTTCCTTCTGGGTTTGCCCTCTTGTGGTTACTGCTGCCACAATCGGCTCTTTCGGTCTCCCAACAAACACATATCTACATCCCAGGATAACTGGGTAGATAGGATCATCCATAATGGCCGCTTTGATAATCCCTCTGACAAAATCAGAGTGTATCTCCACCAGTGCGATGGGAAGCGTCCTGGGTGCATCACTCTTAAAAACTCCACATAGTTTGACGGTTTCATCTGTCTCTTGACCGGGTCTGACCAAATGCCTTGAAACAATGCAATCAAATGATAAGCACGTGTCAAAAAGACAAGATGCTGAAGTACCGTTCAAAATTACAGTTCCTCGCGTTGAGGGTCTATCAGGTTGAGAATCACTGTCATTAATTCTTCCTTGCGAGGTTGTTTGCAAGCATCCGATGCGTTTTGGCCCGGTGTGATCAGACGTCCCTTCTGTAGGGGTCTTTCCATTGCCTTGACCTCGGTGGCCGCGCTGCCATGTAGGCCTTGTCGGTTGATCAGGATTGTTGTTGTTGGTGGGATATCGGGTCTTGTAGAATTTCGATTTTTCCTGGGGAGGTCTCTGGGGTATGGTTTCTCGTTGGTTATAGTGTTTGGAAGAATTGGAAGAATGGGACGACTGTTCTAGATTATGTTTTCGAGATGGCTCATCTGTTGGTTTGCGTTTTGTGCTGGGAAGTTCGGCCAATGCATTTACATGACGTTTCGCCTTATTGAGGATGTCCTCAAACTTAACTGCGCCCTGCTCAGACAGAAATCTACGGGTTTCGTTCGACAAAGTGGTTTTTATTTGTTCTACAAGAACAAGTTACAGAATTCACTCATACATAAGAGGAAGTTCTGAAAGTTCCAGGTGCTTTGTCAAATAGCCCGTCAGGCGTGAATAGAACTGCGGAAATGTCTCCGTGCTCTCCTTTCGGCTGTTTCTCAACATTTGCAGAAATTTCCGAGCGGTCATTTTGAATCGCTCCAGTAAAGCCTTCTTTAACATGTCGTAGTCATCTTGGCTGCGTCCCAGCACGTAAACAATATAGGCGGTACCTTTTAGGGCCTGTGAAAGTTTTAGGCACCACCGGGAACTCTCTAACCCATACAGATTCGTCATTTTCTCAAATTTCTTGTGGAAAGTGTCAATTTTCTCGTTGGCGCTCGGGAAAGATTCTAAAGCAAAAGACATAGCTGTTACCGTAATTGGGAAGATTGAGTGTTGGAGAGATCCGTTACCTGAGACTGGGGTGAAGACGGCTCTCCATTACTGAAAGTAGAAGCACCCCGACTTTGGACTTCTAGAGTCTAAAGTGCCAATTCATGCTGTCTCTCCCTCTCTCTCTCCTCACGTTGTCTCTTCTTCTCTCTTTCCCTGCGAGATTCCTTCTCTGCCTCAATTTTCTTCTGTTCCAATTGACGATCTTCCGCTTCTTTCTTCTCTGCTCTATCTTGTGCTTCCTTCTCCCAAGCTTATGCTCTATCTTGTGCTTCCTTCCTATCTGCTCTATCTTGTGCTTTCTTCTTCCTAGCTTTTGCTCTCTTTTCCTCCGCGTCATATCTGTCAAGTTCTTTGTTGACAAACGCGGTCAATTCTTCTCCTTACAATCCTGTCTCCCTTGCTTCCTCTCTCAGCATCGCCCTAAGTTTAACACGCTCAGCCATGTCAAAGAACTGAATGCTACTAAGCCAAGAAAAGAAGAAGAAAAAGAAAGGAGAAAAAAAACTCTAAGCCGCTTACGAGAAAAACACAAGATATAAATTACCTAAGATACCTCCTACAGTTATTAATTTTCTAACCTATCGCTGCTATTATCTGGCAATTAAGGCTCCTAATGCAGACGAATATGGCAAAATAAATGGTAGATCAGCTAACAACTAGAAAAACTACTATTATTATGGTGGACAAAAGACAATTTTTTCTTAATATTCTGTAAAATGTAGGGAGAAAAAACATGTTCCCGTATCTTTTTTTAATGAAATTCCACCCAAAACTCTCCTCACCTGATATCGTTAAGAGAAGGGACGTAATTAACTAGACTTTTTATAGTCAGAACGCGGTCCTTAGTATATCTCAACTCCACTGACTTAGTGATTAATAAACAATCACGCGATCCAATGGTCTTGCACAAAACTTTATCATATACAATATATCTTACAGAGATGTTATTATAAACAAGTTGAAAAAATTCCATAATGCTGTGGAAAAAACCAACCTATATTTGTGTATGGTCAAAACACCCTGTAACTAAGATCGTTTGTCTAGGGGGATAATTTTTTTATTTCCTTATCTCACGAGACGATCACACAACACACTCTATCTAGATAAAAATTCAGATAAGGTATCGTAACTGACGTTTGTCAATTACTAGACTCAGACTTAGATCAGATTATCGACAAGTCGCCCATTATGTGGTACTAATTTCTATATCTGGCTCAAAATCCCGGCGAGCAACCCATTATTGTCGTAAATTTTATAGATAGGCCTGATATATTTATGGTCCCGTCCGAGCAAAGGTGATATAGGGAGAGCTATGTGAGAGGAAGGTGTGAGAAATAGTTCTGTTTACGAGGAGAACTGGTGTAAGAGAAAATACTGTCTTGGATTGGGTAATTGCTCAAATCCAACATATCTAGAACGACACACTTTAATGGAGACGTACTTTCTAACTTGATACTGATTCAAATTACACTACCCTCACGTACGCACACATAAACAATTTTTGTGACATAAATACGTACATACGTAGAACAACAGATAAACTATGGGTCACATATAAATGGCAAGGGGAGGTTTTGACCAACATCAATAGCTTAAGGTTTATTACGTTTATTATATCGTTAGAAAATAGATCACAACATCAATACATAGTTATCATTTCATCAGTAAATTATAGTTACGTAAGAGAAAGAAAATATACTCTCATAAACCCTCCCTCTGGTATATGGAAAACTAGGAATGATCCAAACCGAGGTTATTTACCCAAAAGTTCAAACAAATGATTAACAGTGGGAGTAAGGAGTAGTCAGGACGAGTAAAGAATATGTCCTTAATTTAAACTATCCCGTGGGTCTTCAGATTTTAGTGAGAGATAAATAAAAGAGAAGATGTTATATTAGTAGTAACTTAAGAAATAAATTCTTTCGTTTCGTTTCACTTTCTACATACATACAGTGAGCTCACTACAGTCATGCTTACCCCTCTGCCGACGTTGCATGCATTCCATGGAATTAATCAAACGCGATGTATTTAAGACTATTATATGTCCTGTTGTTTGTCCATTTCAGCCTCAGAAACTCCGTCTAGGCAACTGCTATTTTTCTCGAAGATTCGCAGAATTGGTGCGTTGATTATATTTTTTCCTGGAGGGTATTCCTCTTCGTGCTGCAGGTATTGGGTGGGGATAAGTTTTTTCTTGGTTTCTGTCGTAGTGAATGTGAAAATATTACCACACAACAGAATGTTACTCACAGGCTGTTCTCGGAAGGAAATAGCTGGGTATGACCCGTGAATTCTCTCTGTAGAATTTGGTGGTAGGAAAATTTTACTGTCATATGGGTTTGTTTAAAGAAATTTAGTGCTGTAAGTTCTGCCTCATCAGGCCAGGGAACTTTATATGAATAAGATGAAAAAATCTTCTGGCATTGTCCCGTTCCAGTTTAACACTTAACACAATTTAACATTGAAGTGTTCTGGTTATTTAACCGCTCTCATGGATTGAGGAGGTGGACCTACAAGGGTCTCCAATATCAGATTTTTACTGTCAATGTTTGAATGTTTAGGAACATATAATTGGGATGTCATAAGCCATCTGACTATGCATCTCTATAAGAACCGTTGGATCGAAAAGGTATGATCACCTATAAAAAAGGAGAATATAGATAACATGTAATCCTACTATAATTATATTCTAACACCCGCGTTTGATGTAAGACCTGTAAAATCACTCCGGTATTTAATTATTTATATTAAAAAGAACTTCACGAGTGACCAGCTAATGTATCGCTTTTAACACTAGCTATGAACAGTAAATTACTTAAGATTTACACAAGATGAAATAGAAATAAATTGTTATTAAACAAATTCGATCGTCTAGCGTCTTATAATTATGTTACGCATCTATTACTCGGGAAATAACGGGTAGTTACATTTTCGATTTACATCTGGAGAACTTTGCTATAGGTTTATTTAATAGGTCTAAATGAACACAACAATCCAGTGGAATAAATGAAGAAACTAAATGACTGAATCACTGAAAACTCTACTATGTTATTACCGTAGCACAAAGAATGCATTTTAGACTCCACGTATAGAAGAAATCCAAAATTCTTGTTAGATTCTAATATATGAGCTAGGTACTTCTTCAACTCTCTGGCGCGAATGATAACTGCATTTTGAAAAGCTGCCAATATATATTAAATGAATGAAAATCAATAGCCACATGCGAGATTTCTCGTCTTTCCTGATTCTCGGGAAGATTTTTGCGTTTGGGCCTCGAATCAAGTTCTTTTTCACAACTTTTACCGCCAGACTCCTCCGTTTCTCTTCGTTCTTTAGAGATTTCTAACCCTCGTAGACGGTTCGCGTTCACGTGTTAACCAGACGTGTTAAAACTCTGTTCGCTCTTAGAGACTACAACAGTCTTTGATAACTGACCGCTTGCCGCCTCTGGCAATGCCTCCTTGAAGGGATAACAGTAAGAGATTCAGAGATAGTTTGATTTTAAAAGCTTGAGAGAGGAGACAGTAGGCGTGGCTAAACTAAAATAAGACAAAAGCGAATGTCGTGGCTGCTAGCATGACAACTTATTGCATACTAATTAGCACGCGTGGGGAATTCCACGTGGGACCCACGTTGGCGATTTGATTTCAACAAAATTTAGGGCCACCGGTGAGATTCAAGGGTAGCTTCTATTTTCATCCGTCACAGTGTGTAATATGTATTTACTGTTTGAAAATAAAACTGTACCTACAATAGTGTTTTCAAAACTTAATTGTATTGCATAAGTGTGTTTTAAAGAAAATGAAATAAAATGCTAGAGTAGAGAAACCACTTTAACGCCAGTCACGTGAAACACCATTAGTGGAAGTATGAAGTCTGGGCAGACACCGCAAACAGAATGCATCACTGGATGATGATTACCACAGTAAATATAAGCCAAGCATATTAACATTTGTCACAGTTAGGAAAGCAAGTTATTATGTTATTGAGCGGTTTGTGTAACATGTAAAGTAAAACGTTTTATTTAAGTTCTTTGTTTGTTTGTTTGTTATTGTTATTGCTATTGTAGAACAGAATCGGCATCAGAGCAATATGGGCAAATCCACAGGCGCTAAGACTCCCTCAGTTTATGTCGAAGAACGTGAATGCTAACTGTTCCTGTAGCTGTCTGGTTGTATTGTTGTTGTTGTTTAACTAGAGCTTCTGAGCTTTTCGCTCTTGTTATTACTACTTGTAGATCTAGGCTTTTCCTGTGTCTTTTCTGCCAATCCAAAACATGTTGAGTTGAAGTCATGAGCTCCAGCTTCTCCAGCATGGCTCGCATTCAAAGGATCGTCACATCCGGTCCCATGCTAGGAGTAAGAAGTGTGTGGCATACCCTGCCATCTAAGGGGGCTCTCCAACTATGTTGTCTGGTTGTATACACTGAATTGTACTCACCTCATGATTCGTGAGGTCATGAAAGAGGTCAAGGTCAAAACAACATTTTTGACAATAACTCGTGACAGGTTCATGAGAATCCCGTGAAACTTACTGAACACAAAACTCGCTGACCATATTATTGAATGCCTATAAAAGATTGACGCTCCTCGAATAAATTCAGTTGAAAATTCAATGCGCAAGTATGGCTCATCTCACTACAGAACAACGACTCATCATCATTGGACGTTTACAGACTGGACAGTCACAAAGTGTAGTGGCCAGACAATTTAATGTGGTTAGAAGCACCATTAGTCGCCTTTGGAGGCGATTTCAAGAAACTGGTTCAGTGGCAGATCGGCCGCGCAGTGGAAGACCCAGAGTCACAACTCCTGCCGAAGACCGCTTCATTAGGCTGCGTCACCTCAGGAATCGACTTGCATCTGCGTCCTCCACAGTCCAGTCAATGTCAGCAGCTCGTCGAATTTCAAATCAAACGGTTAGGAACCGGCTGCACGACTCTGGTCTTTGGGCTAGAAGACCCTACAGAGGTCCTGTTCTTACGGACCGGCATCGCCAGAACCGACTGCAGTGGGCGAACCAGCATCGTCAATGGACCGTTGGGAATGACTGGAGACGGGTTTGGTTTAGTGATGAATCATTTTTTGTGCTCCAGCGACACGATAGACGGAGAAGAGTTTACCGCAGAGTCCATGAGCGCTACGCCCAGAACAGCGTTGATGAGGCTCCTCCACATGGTGGTGGAGGTGTACTGATGTGGGGGGTTCCAACCTCCTGGGAAGAAGTGACCTGGTGCAAATTGAAGGACGCCTGAATGCCCAACGATACGTCGCTGAAATTCTTCGTCCTCAAGTCCTTCCACTTCTGGCTGCACGAGGGTCGATTTTTCAGCAGGATAACGCTCGACCTCATGTGACACAACTCACCACCCAGTTCCTCGCTGACAACAACGTCCAGACCATACCGTGGCCAGCCATGTCATCAGACATTAACCCCATAGACCACACCAATAAATGAAATGGAAAAAATCACAGGCATTCCACCTTTATTATACAGACGAGACACTAAGACCCTGATCCAAGCAGAAAAGTACAAGAACATGCCCGCACATCCAATGAAAACTAGATTTGGAGATTTAGCCAGTGGGAGGTTGAAGAGAAGCAGTTTTGTGCATCGGTCCAAAAAACTAATTAGAACATACAAGGATGAACTACCAGACATCACTAAGGAAATAACTCCCACACTCCTCCCAACCCCATGGGAACAACATCAAAATTTCAGTATTAAGACCTCCATAACTACCACCTGCCCCATGGGAGAGCTAAATACTCTCCAAAGGAAAATAGCAGCATGTGACATGATTGAAGAACTATACCCCAGAGAAGCATGGATCCAAGTATATACTGATGGATCTGCAACCAGAGCAGTGAAGAACGGAGGCGCAGGAGTTTATGTGGTCTATCCAGACAAAGAAAATGAATCCACCTGTTCACCTACTGGAATATTCTGTTCAAACTATGCTGCTGAAGTACAGGCCATAACTATGTACGTGTGGACAGGCAGCACAGACAGCCGAACACATCCTGCAAGACTGCCACATGCTTAGTCAATTGCGAACTGAACATTGGCCCACAGAGACGCACATCCACACAAAGCTGTTTGGGAGTCTTGAAGAACTTTCAACCACAGCAACATACATCCAGAAAACCGGACTTCTTGTGTAGACATTTCTAAACAACAGCGAACGAGAAGAAGAAGAAGACTTATGGGATGAACTCGATAGACGACTCCGCCAGCGAGACGTGGCTCCAGCCAATCTCCGACCGTTGTCTCTTGCACTGCGGGAAGAGTGGGCAGCCATCCCACAACATCAGATCCAACAGCTAATCGGATCCATGTCAAGGAGATGTCGTTCTCTGATAGAGGCCAGAGGAGGCCATACACCTTACTGAAACGGAGGCCTCAGTCGCAAAGAATAAAAGTCCAAACCAAATTTAATGAACATCATTTCATTGTTAAAGTCTGAAAGTTTCTTCATGCCAAGATTGAAACATTAATTCCGTAAAATAAAATTTTGGTAAAAGTTTGAAATTTAGTGTCCATTACCACTGCAATAATGTTGCGTTTCTTTTTTTTTGAACAGTATAGATAGAGATAGAGTCATGAATGTGAATAGGGAGTGAAATATGACCTTCAGGAGAGAAGAGGATAATTTTGTGTATTAGATCTCTTCTTTCCAGCCACCCTCACAAAACTTGCTAAGTGTCATACTGTGGCCGCCTGCGCTAACAGGGGGTTACCTCGCTTGGCCGCTGTATGCCCAGGTTCTTTGTCTCAGTAGATAGCGATGACATGATGATGAATGATTACAACTCACACACAGCGAGCGACGACACAAAGCCAAGCAGATCTTCTATGTAAATAGGGAACTCCACAGTCAACTGGAATAGTTGTTTATTTACAATGTGTTTATCACTGCTGTTACCCGGACCTCCAACAATCTTGGTCCGTCGCACTTTCATCTTTAACACTCGCTCACCATTATGAAAAATATTCAATATTGTAATGTCTTTTGTCTCTGGTTGTTCAGACGTTACTAGTATCTACATCCTTTCTTCCGTGTAAGCAAAACCTTATCTATTGATATTATCGCTCTAGGTTCAGGTTATTGAAGAGATACCGGACTTCTCCGGGGTTATTCCTTTCCCTGCTTCTAGATGTCCACTATCTTAGACGAGTAACAGGACTACGGTATGTTCGTAACTAATTCACTCTACGTACCCTTTTGCTGAGTAGAGCCTAACTCGCTCCTTCGTTCTTCAGTCCTGTCAATAATTTATACTGTCAATATGTTGGGTTAATTGCTACCCAATCGTGTCTCCTTGTGTCTGAGAATTGGCACAACACATTATCTACTTGACTATCGCCTTCAACATGGCTACCCTCGTCTATCTAGCGTATCTGCGATCTGCACTGCTTCACTCACGCTTCTGACTGTTGCTAGAAAGCGTGCCTAACCGGATTTCTGTTAACCTCTTTTCCGATTCTCAGTCTCATGCCCATTCCTTTTTGCGCATCCCCTTTTTCTACTCTTTCTAGACTGTCCTATATCTGATTCTCATTATTCGTTCCCTTATCTGCCAAAATGCATAAACTATTCCTTCCCGAAATACAGATATTATTTCAGTAAGGACAGGAAAGATTAACATTCAAGTGACAGGTAAAATTGAAAGTAATTCTGACCGTTTAGAAAAAAAAAATTTATATATATATTTATTTATTTGTGAAAATTCACAATAAAATAATTAAAAAAAACTCGTTAGATATGAGTTTTCTAGCGTATTACAAAAACCATTAATAAACGTGAATGATAATAATCTAAGTGAACAACACAGTAATTTCTAAATAGCAGTGGCAATACCCAGCCTTCAGAAAACAAGAGAGAAGATGATTGCCTCTGCTTCGTTAACTAACTTCAGAGGGGTATACATCTCTTCAATTGGAAAATCACCCTTGGAATTGTTTTTCGTCCATTTACACGTTAACCAGCTTAACTTGCTTGAAATGCTTCCTGGGACACGAAGTTTTCATCTGTTATTGCTGTCGATTTAATTGTGCTGTGGATATCTTAACACGATAAAAAATCATAAAAAAATATCCAGCTTTGCCCATGTTACTTTCATGGTTTATACCTGCCGAGAGAATCAGGAAGGATCTGTGCATTTTTGAGGTGATTCATTATTTTTCGTGCTATCTTTCCTAGTAGTTTACTGTAGACATTCTGCATTGTGATAATTCTATGGCTGCTGAGAAGTGTAGGGTCTTTACCAGGTTTAGGAAGTGGCCGTAAGTAACTATGAAGCCTGTCTTCCGGCACCTCAGCATTCAGTATGCTAGTGTTAAAATCACTCACCACATTCTTAATGCCTGTGTCATCGAGCTGTTTTATGTGGTGATACTAGACACAATCAGGACCCGGGGCAGTGTTTTTACTGGTTTCTAAAGTGCACATAATGTCGTCTTCTGATATGAGGTCGAAATATGTCTTATCATCTGTCGATTTCCAAGATACGGTCTTTAATTTCTTGATGCGCAACTTTATCACCTTTATCTGTCTGAGTAATATAATGCTTGAGTAATGCATGTCCCTTTTTGGCCTCGGTCTTCAGGCATATTCCTGTCGAGCTGAGAACATTACGAAATGGTTGTCTTGTACTTTTCCTACTCAGTCTTCGATGTAAGGACCAGAATTTTTGTAGTGTTTTGTCTGTGCCCACCTGTTTCACAAAAGCCTCCTACTCTGTGTTCTTGTCTTCTCTTGCCAACCCTTGAAGTTATTGATAGCTCTTTCCTTTTTCTCCTTAAAATGTTCCACCTCTTCATCACACACTGTCCTTCTCTTTCGTGCTAACCGCCATGACTTTGTCGCTCTTTCCTTTCCTAGCCATGTTGTCTCCACTGTCTTATTCCACCAGTAAGGTTGATCAAAATATGTGTTCGAGTTGGTTTTTTTTCTCGTTGCACATGGTAAATCGGCACACTTGTGTGCCGATGGTCAAGAAAATACGGGCCTAACACTGTATTCTCGATATGCCTCAATAGGCGTTTAACGAGAACCTTTACCTTTTACCTTACATGGTAAATAGTCAGCGAAGATCCGGGACAGGTTTTAAAGGTCATTCCTGGAGTTTTATTACCTTTTGTTATGGCGTCATATATTACTGGTTAGCATATCCTGTTTTCGTGATAATAGGATAAGAAATAATGTTAAATAACAGGTTTGTATTCATATATTCTAAGCAATCTAAAAATATCGGTTATGCAACTTTAAAATCACTATAAATAAGCCAACCAGCTATTTACAAGGACAGTTTATCTCAAGCGTCAGTTGGTATGTCTTAAAATTACCGCCGCTGTTAACATTTTTAATTTAAAAAAATATTATATATATATATATATATTATATACACACTGTAGTGAAATTGACAGAGATACAACGGTAAAATACCTCCAAAGATAACATTTAAGGATAAAAACATAATGCGTAGGCTGCGAATAGTACATGATCGCCTAGACCGCGGGTCATCATCCTCCATAATAATTGACTTGCTAGACAGGAGGGGAACGGCGGATCAAAAAGGAAAAAAATATGACTGGAAAGATTGCGTGAGACTAGAAAGGCTAAGGAGACGCAATTGGGGGGGGGGGGGTGGGGGGGGGCCTAGGCGGGTTCATCACCCTCCATAAAAATTGACTTGCAATAGGGAGGGGGGGGGGGGGGGGGGGTGGGGCGAGTAGGGGAGGAGGGGGACTAGGAAGGATAGGATGAGAGGAGGGGAGGGGGGGGGGGGTGGGGCGGGGGGGGGGGGGGGGGGGGTGGCGGGAGGGTGGGGGGGGGGGGGGGGGAGGGGGGCCACAGTCATTTATTGGACGCTTTTGCGATACCAAGCCCTTGATTTGAATTCAGCGGCTAAACGCAGATGTTCGAAATATTACAAAATTTAAAAAGTACTTTTTTTCTTAATATTAATGTTAGGAATATAAAAATTAGCTGGCCGGATGGCCCATTCAGAGCAGTGAACTAATATGTTCTTAATTTTACAGACGGATAGATAATATTGAAGATAATGACAAAAGACAGTGTTGTTCACATCATCGACAGACTGTATTGAATCTAAAAGTGTCGCTAATTGCACAAAAAAAACACGACCTCGAGACGCAGGTGTTCAAATCTACGTAGTATGGAAGAGAGGGACATTGGTGGTAGCTGTGTCTAAATATAACTTTTAACGACAAAATTTTGGAGGGGAGAGAAAGGTTGGTTCAAAAATCGAGTACATTTTTGTAGAAACACAAGTAGAGACGGACAGACTAACAGATAAACATCCATACTTGACTGAAGCATGACTGAAATGACTTTAGGGTAGGAAATTTGAATTTAAAATAAACCTAGGCAGTGATTGGCCACAGACAATCATATTATTAGCGCTCAGAGCGCATTTGGGGCCATTCTTCAATAGTTGTTCAGTGATAGACACAGATTTTAAAGTGTGGTGATTTCCATATGAAAGAAAGTGAAATAAATTTAGGGACGCCATACTATAGCCAGCAGCTCAGCTGAGTTTTGCTAGCAATTCTGTGTTATTTATTCATAATCTGGTAAGATTGAAATTATTTCCTTATATATTTTGAATATTGTTTCATGTTTGAGTGATTTGATACTGCCATATCGAAATCTAGCCTTACAAACAAGTAGGGATTTGCTCTAGACCCCCCGCCCAGTTCAGGGTCTAGGGACCAACAATATATATATAAACTCCAACAAGGGTTAGGCAAGACAGATCAAGTGTTGAGAATAATGAAACATATTACCTATCCTCTTTTAGGGCAGAAAACTAATAAATATTTTTCAGAATCTATGGTCTGGGAGGATCTATCTGATGTAAAACCACCATGGTAAATGTGCTGTTTGGTCAGAGAGATCTGACCTGTCTGTATGATGTGGTTGTTGTGTCAGTGTTGTGTCCAGACGTGGGTAGAGAATAGATTTTGACACATGGCCCATACTTTGATTGCAGAGCTGTGAGTTTCTGTTGTCAACAAAGCAGTGTCTATTCAGTTGGTGACTTTACTCGAGTGTATCTGTGCAGTACTTGTGACAGAGACCACCATTATTGCCCGCCAGCACGGAGAGGTGGGACCACAAGATTTCAGCACCAGAGCTACAACTACAAGATGAGTGAGCCTCTGGTCTGCTGGACATTCACCAACGCTTTGTAGTTACTAATATCCCCATAAAAATTCCCACCATTTTCTGGACACTGTGTAGTCAATATAGACAGGTGTGATGAGGCCACCCCAACAGCACAAACATTAACTATCCTCCCAAGTAGATGACTACTAGAACATTTTAATAAAACTAACTAGTATAGTACATATATATGTACACTATTGCATTTATGATATAATATTCCATGCATTTCTTTCATAATCTCTAAATCCTTTTAAGTTCTGGTCAACCTAAAAAATTGATCCAGAACAAAATAAATGTAATATAATTTTATCAAAAAATTTTACACACGTGAGTTAGTTCAGTGTATTTTAACATTTATTAATATTATTAGTCTTGTTAATTATCTGTGGGTATATCTATAACCTATTACACCACACTACATATCATAACCCTAGACACTTTACGTAGCCACATTCATTAAAAAAAATTAAGTGTGAGGTCGTAGTGGTAGCAAGAAAGGCCTTCTGACAATTCTCAACTACATTTTATCTCAGGAGCCTTCACAGCTGGCCTCATACAATTACATTTAGTAATATCACCATCATACAATACCATCAACACCACTACATAAATTGGGGTCTTGTCCAGGGATAATTAGCCCAACAGTAATATTAGGATCTCCTGGTGGGAGAAATAAAAGTAGGGAAATAAATTGTAAAATTCCCTTTAAAATTAAAAGTGTCCCTGCAGATAAAAGTTGGTGAATCTTCACAGCCAGTAATAATTAATTAGTTAACTGGTTAGTTAGAATTGGTTAGACTATAGTCATAAGAAGTACTTAGTGTATTTACTGGTTAGAGATTTATCTTGTATATTATTATATTGTCTAAAAAGTATGGCGGAGCTGGCAAAATTTAGATCAGCTGCTGTGCTCACCGCGAAGGAGATGGGAATGGATGGTCAAATTTTAATTCAATACGTAACGACTGAATGTGATAAATATATTGAAAGGGAAGATAGAAAGGTAGCTGAAGAGAAGAGGTTACAAATTGAGGCTGATAGAGAAATTAAGAGGCTGCAGATTGAGGCAGAAGAAAAACGACAGCAAAGGGAGGCAGAAGATAAAAAGGCCGAAAGGGAGGCAGAAGCTAAAAAGGCCGAAAGGGAGGCAGAAGATAGAAGGTTGCAAAGGGAGCACGAATTACGACTAAGGGAGCTGGAATTACAAGGCCAGGCTCCTGAAAATGGTGCCAGCCCTTTTGCCTCAGATGCTACGCCCAGTCTGGGAGCCTCAAACTCAGCTATGGGGTTTCATTTAGACCATTTTGTTGAAAAAGACGATGACATAGAGGGGTACCTAGGACGTTTTGAGTTATTAGCTACTACATATGGGTTAGAGAGAGAGAGGTGGAGCTTAAAGCTATCACAGGGATTGAGAGGTACTTCTTATGAAGTATTTGCCAAAATGAACAGGGAAGACCAAGACAATTATGACATGTTAAAGCAGGCTTTGTTATTAAGGTACGAGAAGAATGGTGAATTTTATCGTAAGAAATTTAGAAATGCCAAACTGTTGTCTGGGGAGACATACCACCAATTCTCTGCTAGACTAGAAACCTATTTGGAGAAATGGACGGCTCTGGGGAAGACCCAAGATCTTAAGGAAATGATCATGATTGAGCAATTGAGAGAGTCCATGGCTCCAGACATGAGAAAATTTCTCATGGAACAAGGTGCAGAGAAGTTGGGGGAAATTTTAAATGTTGCTGAGAGGTATCAGGCAGCTCAGGCAGAGGTAAGTGGTGCTAAAAAGAAGCACATAGACAATTTTAAAGCTCCACAGCAATTTAATAAATTTGATAATAGAGAGCAGGGAAATAAAGGTAGGACAAACTTTGAGCGGCCAAGAAATGACTATCGCGACAGAAACTCACAGTTCAATGACCAAAAGTTCAATGAAAGAAAACCGTTGAACCAAGGAAAAAGATGGTGTAAATGGTGCAAGAAGGATAACCATAACACCGAATTTTGTAGAAGGAAACCTTCAAACATTGCTGCAATGAAGTCGGGGACGCAAAGATTAAAGGTTAATCCTAAGGGACAACAGGAACCTTATCACCCCCCAGTTTGTGAGGATGTTATTTGTAATGGGGTCACCATAAGGTGCCTTTATGATACAGGTTTGGATTATGATTCAGTTGTGAAGTCTAGCCTAGTGGACCCAAGTCAGTATACCACAGAAACAGTGGAAATACAAGGGGCGACTAAGGACATACCACTCATGACACTTCCCATCGCAAGGATAACGGTGAAAACTCGCGATGGGGAAGGAGAAATCAGAGCAGCAGTGATAGATGAACCAATCTACCCTCTGATATTGGGGTGTAGATACGTCTTCTTGGGGAATCCCGAGAAACCTGTGATCATGGCGACAGTGCAGACCAGGTCACAGAAAAAGGAGGAAGAAGGTGAACCTATAAATGCTCATCCAGAGGAGATGAGGAAGGCGCAGGCTGAGGATAGGACACTCAAGCCCTGTTTTAAAAAATTGCCCAAATGCCACACACCTCCGAGCAAGGGGGAATATTTCATGAAGAACAAACTTTTATACAGGAAGGCCGGAACTGGAACAAATGGTCATAACCAGCTGGTTCTTCCCACTTCATATAGAGATAAAGTGATGGAACTCGGGCATGCGATTCCCTTCAGTGGTCACATGGGGATCAGCGCCACAGGACAGCGTATAGCTTGTCATTACTTCTGGCCAGGGATAACGGAGGATATAAAAAGATATGTCAAATCCTGCCCAGAATGTCAAAGGGTAGCTCCAAAGCACTGGACTGCTCCTGCAACTCTAGGGGAAATGCCCATAGTGGGAACACCTTTTGAGAGGGTTGCAGTGGATATTGTAGGACCTCTCACTCGGACCAAGAGGAGGAACAGTTACATCCTTACTCTGGTGGACACTTGTTCTATGTGGGGAGAGGCGGTAGCCCTGCCATCAATTGATTCAAAACATGTAGCAGAGGCACTACTTACAATATTTACCCGATTAGGATTCCCGCATCAAATCTTGACGGATAATGGTTCTCAGTTCAAGGGGAAACTAACGGAAGAAGTTTTTAAGCTATTTCAAGCCAGGCACTTTCATTGTAGTCCGTACCATCCACAAGGGAACGGCCAGGTAGAGAGGTTCAACGGGACTCTCATTTCTATCCTGAGAAAGCTGGCACACGAAAAACCGGATCTGTGGGATCAATTCCTGCCCGCCGCATTGTTTGCGTACCGGGAGGTACCACATAGTTCAACCGGGATGGCTCCCGCAACTCTGCTATTTGGGAGGCCAATAAAAGGTCCATTAGAAGCTTATTAAGGACCTGGACAGATGAGAAGGCGGAAGAGACTGTTACCTCATCGTATCAATATGTGAACGAACTGACCACTCGTTTGAAAGCTGGATGGAAACTGGCAAATGATAATTTGAAACAAGCCAGGAAGAAACATGCAGCATATTTTAATAGGAAGGCAAAGGACAGGGAACTGGCAGTCGGAGAGAAGGTGCTGCTTCTACTACCCGGAAGCCAGAATAAATTACAAATTGGTTGGCAAGGTCCATATACGGTTCTAGAGAAGGTGTCTAGAACAAACTATAAAATTGACAAAAAGGGGAAGGAAAAAGTTTATCATGTAAACCTGTTAAAGAAGTATCTGGACAGACCACTCCAGGAAAGCACCCCCTTATTGACCTTAGCTATTGCAACCCAGATGCAAAAAGAACCACTCACCTCACATGAATACCCATTACATCCTTGTGAAACAGCAGCACAGGTAAAAGTCAGTAAGCACCTGACTAAAAACCAGAGGGAGAGAGTTCAAAAGGTTCTGGAGGAACATACAGATGTATTAACAGATAAACCAGGCCATACAAATTTGCTACAGTATGACATGAAACTGGTAGACTCAAACCCAATCTGTATGAGAGCCTATTCTATTCCGTTCGCGAAGGAGAAGGCATTGAAGGAAGAAATAGAGTATTTGTTGAAGGAGGGGATTATTTCGCACAGTGAATCATCTTTTAGTTCTAGTGTCGTTTTGTTGAGAAAACCGTCTGGGGAACACAGACTGTGCATAGATTACAGGAAACTGAATGCTGTCACAGAAGGACAAGTGGATCCATTACCAGACACAAAACAGCTATTTGCCAGACTGAACAAGGCAAAATACTTTTCAAAGGTGGATCTTAGTAAAGGCTATTACCAGATCCCAGTGAAGCCTGAAGTGAGACCTTATTTGGCTTTTAGCACTTCGGATGGACATTATGAATTCAATATGCTACCATTCGGACTGAAAAATGCTCCGAGTGTGTTTTCAAGGATGATGCGCAAATTGTTGGATCCCCTGAATAACCCATGTATCACGAATTTCATGGATGATATTCTCGTCGCCACAGAGACATTTGAAGAACACATTGAAGCTCTGGAGATGTTGTTTGATAGACTTCGGGAGGCGAACTTAACTGCTAGGCCAACAAAATGTTGTATTGGATGCAAAGAGTTGGAATTCTTGGGGCACACTGTATATCAGGGTAATATGACCCCTGATCCTAAGAACTTGGAAAAACTGCAGAGAGCACCTAGGCCACAAACAAAAAAGGACGTGCGATCATTCGTGTCGTTATGCGGATTTTATCAGAAATACATCAAAAATTTTAACGCTATTTGTGCTCCTCTGACTGATCTGACTCGCAAGGGACTTCCAGATAAAATTATTTGGACTGCACAATGTGAACTAGCGTTCCAAGAGTTAAAGGAAAAACTCACTAGCAAGCCTATTCTCAAACTGCCTGATTTGACACAGGACTTTGTCTTAAGAACCGATGCAAGTAATGTAGGACTCGGAGGGGCTTTGTTGCAAAGATCATCCTCACCTGATGGGGAACTTAAACCAGTCGCTTATGCAAGCCGCAAATTGAATAAGGCGGAACAAGGATACTCCACAAGCGAAAAAGAATGTTTAGCGTTAATCTGGGCAATAAAGAAGTTTCAAATCTATCTGTATGGTAGGACTTTTGTGGTGGAGACGGACCATCAGCCTCTCGTGTTCTTGTCTCAGGCTAAGCATGAAAACGCAAGATTGCTGAGGTGGTCTTTGTTGCTTCAACCTTATCAGTTTAGTATCCAATATATCCCAGGCAAATTGAATGTCGGTGCAGATTTCCTCAGTCGGCACCCCTGTGATCAAAATTAGAGTAGTGGCAGACGTGAGGAGTAATTTTACCTATGTGTATCGCTGGTTTTGGAACTTGCCATAGGCATGTTTTCAAGTGGGGAGATGTGTAGTGAAATTGACAGAGATACAACGGTAAAATACCTCCAAAGATAACATTTAAGGATAAAAACATAATGCGTAGGCTGCGAATAGTACATGATCGCCTAGACCGCGGGTCATCATCCTCCATAATAATTGACTTGCTAGACAGGAGGGGAACGGCGGATCAAAAAGGAAAAAAATATGACTGGAAAGATTGCGTGAGACTAGAAAGGCTAAGGAGACGCAATTGGGGGGGGGGGGGGGGGAAACGGAGAAAAGTCACGTTTCCCAAGTTGACATAAAAAGTAAGCAACTCGACAGAAGGGACCATAGATATGTTACGCCACAGTCATTTATTGGACGCTTTTGCGATACCAAGCCCTTGATTTGAATTCAGCGGCTAAACGCAGATGTTCGAAATATTACAAAATTTAAAAAGTACTTTTTTCTTAATATTAATGTTAGGAATATAAAAAATTAGCTGGCCGGATGGCCCATTCAGAGCAGTGAACTAATATGTTCTTAATTTTACAGACGGATAGATAATATTGAAGATAATGACAAAAGACAGTGTTGTTCACATCATCGACAGACTGTATTGAATCTAAAAGTGTCGCTAATTGCACAAAAAAACACGACCTCGAGACGCAGGTGTTCAAATCTACGTAGTATGGAAGAGAGGGACATTGGTGGTAGCTGTGTCTAAATATAACTTTTAACGACAAAATTTTGGAGGGGAGAGAAAGGTTGGTTCAAAAATCGAGTACATTTTTGTAGAAACACAAGTAGAGACGGACAGACTAACAGATAAACATCCATACTTGACTGAAGCATGACTGAAATGACTTTAGGGTAGGAAATTTGAATTTAAAATAAACCTAGGCAGTGATTGGCCACAGACAATCATATTATTAGCGCTCAGAGCGCATTTGGGGCCATTCTTCAATAGTTGTTCAGTGATAGACACAGATTTTAAAGTGTGGTGATTTCCATATGAAAGAAAGTGAAATAAATTTAGGGACGCCATACTATAGCCAGCAGCTCAGCTGAGTTTTGCTAGCAATTCTGTGTTATTTATTCATAATCTGGTAAGATTGAAATTATTTCCTTATATATTTTGAATATTGTTTCATGTTTGAGTGATTTGATACTGCCATATCGAAATCTAGCCTTACAAACAAGTAGGGATTTGCTCTAGACCCCCCGCCCAGTTCAGGGTCTAGGGACCAACAATATATATATAACTCCAACAAGGGTTAGGCAAGACAGATCAAGTGTTGAGAATAATGAAACATATTACCTATCCTCTTTTAGGGCAGAAAACTAATAAATATTTTTCAGAATCTATGGTCTGGGAGGATCTATCTGATGTAAAACCACCATGGTAAATGTGCTGTTTGGTCAGAGAGATCTGACCTGTCTGTATGATGTGGTTGTTGTGTCAGTGTTGTGTCCAGACGTGGGTAGAGAATAGATTTTGACACATGGCCCATACTTTGATTGCAGAGCTGTGAGTTTCTGTTGTCAACAAAGCAGTGTCTATTCAGTTGGTGACTTTACTCGAGTGTATCTGTGCAGTACTTGTGACAGAGACCACCATTATTGCCCGCCAGCACGGAGAGGTGGGACCACAAGATTTCAGCACCAGAGCTACAACTACAAGATGAGTGAGCCTCTGGTCTGCTGGACATTCACCAACGCTTTGTAGTTACTAATATCCCCATAAAAATTCCCACCATTTTCTGGACACTGTGTAGTCAATATAGACAGGTGTGATGAGGCCACCCCAACAGCACAAACATTAACTATCCTCCCAAGTAGATGACTACTAGAACATTTTAATAAAACTAACTAGTATAGTACATATATATGTACACTATTGCATTTATGATATAATATTCCATGCATTTCTTTCATAATCTCTAAATCCTTTTAAGTTCTGGTCAACCTAAAAAATTGATCCAGAACAAAATAAATGTAATATAATTTTATCAAAAAAATTTTACACACGTGAGTTAGTTCAGTGTATTTTAACATTTATCTTCTGACAATTCTCAACTACATTTTATCTCAGGAGCCTTCACAGCTGGCCTCATACAATTACATTTAGTAATATCACCATCATACAATACATCAACACCACTACACACACACCTGCCGTTATCTAATAAATTCTTCGTATAAATTTGTCAGGAGCAAGCATTGGCAAGGCTAACTCTGTATACAGGTGATTTATTGACGTTTCATCATGACGACAGTGGCTGTGTTGATTGCATCTCTGGTTCTTTGTGTGGGTGAGTACATAGCATATTTTTATATCTCTACATTGTAGTCTGGCTCTTCTTTTTCTCTATTCCAGGAATGTTTTCTATTATTTTAGAAAAATGATATTGTTTGCTAACTGAAAGCTTGTGTGTGGTGTAGATGGATTTCTTATCTTTGTTGTGGTTGATTATACAAAGTTGCTTGTCTTGAATCTTTGCCTTCTGAGAGCGTATATTCTATGGTACATAGGATTGTCTGTTAGCCTCTTTAATTTTTCATCATGTTGCTGGGCCTTGCTGTCTCTTCTATCCTCGATTGGTTGGAGGAGAATTTGATGTAGCAACAGTATTTTTAGCAGCAGTAGATGTAGCAGTAACAGTAGGAATAGGTGGGGTTGATTTAACAGATGTAGCTGTATTAGTTTTAGATGCAACAGCTGTAGATACAACAGAAATAGATGTAGCAGTCGCGGAAGTAAATGTAGTAGGAATAGATCTAACAGAAATAAATGCAGCGTGGCAGAAGTAGATGTAGCAGTAGCAGTAATAGAGTTAGCAGATGTAGCATTGGTAGAAATAATAGCAGTATTATACGTAACAGTAGTAGCAGTAGTTGATATAGTAGCCTAAGATTAATAGTAGATGTGTAGCAGTAATAGTAGCTGTAGATATAGCAGTTATAGCACTAAAAGTAGTCGATGGATTCACGGCTACGTCACATAAAAAAGATATTGTAAAGGTAGTCCCATTGTAGATACTGCCGGAGGGGAGTGGAATGTTACAGGCTTCGCTATAATAGGTCCAGCTTCGGGAGGTGGGGGAGATCAGTTACCTTCCTCTCTGCTTATGCTTTCCCTAACTCAAGAGCAGAGTCAGTTACCCATTTACAGTTGGGTAAACTAGAACTTGACGACACCGTGTTTCGAATTCGGTACCTTTGGTCGCATGGATGCACAAGCAAAAGACTAAAAGCATTACTATTAAAATGTAATTGTTTTTTTGTTTTGCCCCGGCAAAAAACACTGAACGTCAGAATGTGATGTGAGAAAATATTGCATGTATGCCCGACTCAGTGTTTGATAGCCTCAGTTTATGCATGGAGGCATATCTGGAGTCATCCTTATATGGCCACAAGCTATGCACAGTGCTACAATATATGTACGTGGAAGTGAACCTTCATCTGTGAGGCTAATTACATGCTCATTGACTCTTGCAATCATCCACACCAGCGTTGCCACTCAAGTTCTAGAGATAAACCCAGATGTTCTTCTAAAAAAAACCCAGAAATACCCAGATTATTTTATGCCTCAAATATACGGGATAGACGATGCTTACATAATCTTTTATGTGCATCTTTAGCACAAATAATCTTTGTGCTACCAATTTTTATGTATTTCTTCATTTTTTATTATTACCAAAAATTCACAATTAAATAAAAATGATTTTAATAACACCCCAATATATGAACTCTTGAAAATGAGATATTTTAAGTAATATACTTACATTAGTTACATTAACAAAATGTTCTTCAAATTAAATATAAAATGTTAGTTTTAACTTGTTACTGTTGAAAAATGTCACTTGTCAGAGACTCGGCATCCATGTCGACAACTTCTCCCTCGTCAAGATCATATGCATGAATTGACAACGTGGAATCTTGATTGTGAAGTTCCAAAATCTTTGCATATCTCAGCCGACAACGTCCTTCACGCACATCTTCAACCACGCTTTTACTAGGATTAAACTTATGACAAACTCCATCTTTGCCAACTGTTTGCTTGGCTAGTATTCGATTGGAAACTGTTTCACACAAAAACATCAAATTTCTTCTGGTTATTAGCATCTGTTACTTGTTGCAGTCCCAGCCAGAATGCATGCGGATCCTCATCCACTAGATGTCCAAGATCTTTTCGGTACGATGCCAGCTCTCGCCATTGATCAGACAGACGATCAAGGCTCTCTTCTGAAACAACTGTTGGGAACTGCGCTGCTAATGGAATGACAGAAGGTTTGTTGATATCGAGAGCTTGCTTTGCATCCAACAGCTGCATTTGCGCCAGAACACTGTTTTGTTCAAGTGGAAACCTGCGTCGTGTTTGAGTACAACGTTCAATCAGGTATGCCAATGCATCCTGCGAAACTGGACTTCTTTATCTCGTAACGGTTGTCGCATTAACTGCGCTTCACATCGTCCACCCAGCTCAATGTAATTCAGTTTCTTGTGCACCTGTACATCCGAAGGATCAATGTCGGCAAGAGTGCGATGCAGCAAAACCAATGACGTTACTAAGCGGGATTTCATGCGTGCTCAACAATTTCTTAACAGCTGTAAACATGCCAAGACCAGTCCCATCCTCCACCTCAATGAGGTCTAACAGTGAATCAACTACTTTTTTTGTTTTTGTGTCACAGAATCGCACAACGACTGCCAACATCTGGTTCGTAGAAATATCAGTACTCTCATAAACGAGTATATAAAATTTCTGATTTCTGCAAATGTTTATAACTTCAAGCCGCTCAAAATGAGCAATGCCATACTGCATCACATAGGCAGCCTTGGTGCGCTTCAGTGACATTTTTTTGAGCAGTTGTGCTGTCTGGAAATATCTGCTTGCAACATTCAATCAAATAATCAGCTTGCGAAAACGGAGTATTATGTTCTGCCATGAAAGCCGACAACACTATCTCCGCTTTAGCAATTTTGTCTTGGAGACTCTCTTGGTTTGATGAAAAACCTGTTAATGTTCAGAGTTTTGCTTTTGGCTTCGAAGTTTTTCATGTGCTTCTGTGTGCTTTTATGTGTCAATAAAGATGTTTTGTTGGCATTAGTTAATGTACAGGAACAGACCGTACAAATCGCAGCGTAGCGATTACCAGAGTCCGGCTTCATCCAATCCTTCAGTTCGCTGTCTGTTTGCCATTCCGCACAAAATGCCTGCTGATACCATGGCTTCACTTTTTTACGCGGTGGCGTGTGTGTCGTCATGCTACCACAACTACCTAGCGTACCTTCATCATCGCTCATTTTATAATCTTATAATAACCAAAAAAAAAAAAAAATATGCTGTTTATCTGCTTAAGTCTAAAATATAAAAAAGAAGACTTTATAACACTTCGCAAAAATGACTGAGTATTGCAGATGACAGCCATTAACAGAATAACAGGAAATAGATAGCTGATGTAAACGAGTAAAGAAACAACGTTATTGATGTGGTTAAAAACAAGAATTAAATTTAAGTGGAATAAAAAATATATAGCACATAATGTTTTACATTTAATTATAATATACATATAATGTATAATGCTCAGTGCAAAGAATATACATACATTGTAAATGCCAATTGTCAAATATACCCAGATTAATGCAGATTTTGAAAAAAATTACCCAGATACCCAGACGGAAGCCCAAAAACCCAGATCTAGTAAGAAATACCCAGCTGTGGCATCACTGATCCACACACTTCCAGGGATTCCCCCTGTCGTTAAATTTAATGAGAACCCAGCATTGCATGCTAAGCTTGGAGAAGTCACTTGAGCCCCAGGCGTAATTCTTCGGCTTTGACTTGGTTGACTGAATGTAGAAGGATCTCAACTATGGACCAAGAGATGGGCAGGGGAATGTAGAGAAGTGGCTCTGTGCAGGACGTGACAATTCCTTGGGAGAGCCCAGAACCAGAGCACAGTATTTAAGTTCTGCATAGTTGGGGAGCCCCCTTGGATGGCGGGGAATGCACAGAATTCCACGCACCTCTTACTCCTAGCTTGGGACCAGACGTGACGATCCTCTAAATGCAAGCCAAGCTGGATAAACCGGAGTTCATGACATTAACTCAAAAACGTTTCGGAATGGCAGAAAATCCACGGGAAAAGCCTAGATCTACAGCGTAGATAATACCAAGGAGTCTTCAACTTGATATTGGCCGCTAAAGAGCGAGAAGCTTAGCAGCCCTAGTTAAACAACAACAACAACAACATCAAACAACAATAGTTCAGTGTTACGACTAAGAGGTGAAGATTACAAATATGAAAGTTGATCTTGTAGACTACATCGTGCTATGTAACTCAAATGAAAATGGGCAGTCATTCAGGACACATCTGGTAAGTACAACATATGCCGGCAAGTGGCAGGTCCACAGTAAACATTGCGAAAAGTTTATTCTCATTCAATTGGCTCCATCAAATAATAGTATACGTGGCATGGAAGAATGTATCAACAATGTAGTTCTTCATAATCAGCCTTCTGTCCATAAAGCTCAATCATAGGCATCTTATACTAAGTGGTAATTGCATATTATACAATCCTCTCCTCTCTTTAATTCTGGCCGTTGTGTCTAGAGGTTCATGTAAACCACGAGGACCCAAGCAATGCGGCAGAAATATTCTTGACAAAATCTTAGATGCATTATTCGAAAAAATACTCCCTGGATATGGCAATAACTTCTGGGTAAGTTAAGGTACCATTCTTCATAATATCAAATAAGTGGCGGCCTCCGAAATACAATGCCACTGAACATCCGAATATAAAGTCTCCACAATGTTAGGGAGCTTGAAAAAGTACGTCTACTCTGGACAACTGAAAAATACGAAAGGCCAAGACGGCTGACCGTTACAATAACAAAGCACATGCTATATTACGTCATTAGTGACCGGTGACGTAGCAAGTTATGAGGCGTTCAATATAAGTGAAAAATGGTACACACAAAAATGAGTTTACTACAGTATATCGAACAATCATGGTGTAGCAACATATTAATAACATATTAAATGAAGTTTAAGATCAGAAGGCCCCTTAGTCAACCATTTATCTATTATTTTTCATCATTAACTGTTCCTTACATTCATTTCTTTCATCTAGCTTAGTACTTTCATCATTAACTGTTCCTTACATTCATTTCTTTCATCTAACTTAGTAGTTTCATCATTAACAGTTCCTTACATTCACTTCTCTCGTCTAGCTTAGTACTTTCATCATTAACTGTTCCTTGCATTCATTTCTATAGCGTAGCTTAGTACCATCATTAACCGTTCTTTACGCTCATTTCTATCGTCTAGCTTAGTTGTTTCACTATTAACTGTTCCTCACATTATTTTCTATCGCCTAGCTTCGTAGTTTCATCATTAACTGTTCCTTACATTCATTTCTATCGTCTAGCTTAGTAATTTCACCATTAACTGTTCCTTTCATTCATTTCTATTTTCTAGCATAGTAGTTCTATCATAAACTGTTCCTTACATTCATTTCTTTCGTCTAGCTTATTAGTTTCATCATTAACTGTTCCTTACAATCATTTCTATCGTCTAGATTAGTAGTTTCATCATTAACTGTTCATTACAATCATTTCTATCGTCTAGCTTAGTAGTTTCATCATTAACTGTTCCTTTCATTCATTTCTATCGTCTAGCTTATTAGTTTCATCATTAACTGTTCCTTACAATCATTTCTATCGTCTAGCTTAGTAGTTTCATCATTAACTGTTCCTTACAATCATTTCTATCGTCTAGCTTAGTAGTTTCATCATTAACTGTTCCTTTCATTCATTTCTATTGTCTAGCTTAGTAGTTTCATCATTAACTGTTCCTTACAATCATTTCTATCGTCTAGCTTAGTAGTTTCATCATTAACTGTTCCTTACATTCAATTCTTTCTAGGAAAAGTGTCCTCACCTATTGTTCCTCAAATTAACATCTTTGCAGAGATAGCTTCACAATTGGTTTTTTTCCGCAAAGTCAATTCTTTGCTAGTCTTGAAATCTAAGATGAACAATGAAATAGACGGATTTTGTTTTAAAATTTCAGCGGCGGGAGCTTGTTCAGCAGACCAAAACACTTTAACATCTATGAAGGAATAGCTTCACCATTGATTCCTCCTAACATTTTTTTCTTGGTAGCAAAAGCGTTACAAAATACAGTTTCTCAAATTAACTTCTTGGCAGAAAAACGTTACCAAATATAGTTCCTCAAATTAACTTATTGGCAGGTATAGCTTCACCATTAATTGTTCCTCAAATTAACTTCTTGGCAGGAAAAGCTTTACCAAATATTGTTCCTCAAATTAACTTCTTTGCAGGTATATCTTCACCATTAACTGTTCCTCAAATTACTTTCTTTCCAGGAATAACTATCTCATTGATTTGTCCTCATTTTCATCTCATTGCTATTCTGAAATCGAAAATTAACAATAACATATTTTAGCGCATTTTTTTTTTTGGGTTTAATTTTAGCGGCCGAAGCTTGTACGTCAGAACAGATACGATTGGCATGTGCTCTATTGGACAAATCAACCTCAGGTGTTCTTTCCCTGGCAAAGGCCCATCCTTCTGGAGTGAGAGATAACGCCTTTGCTTACAACAATATTAGAGACATGTGTAACGGTCTACAAGCCTCAAGGTCAAGGTAAACCATTGCATGTCCTTCTCACCTAAAGCTTTCCCTCATCTCGCCAGCCATATTAAAAAAAAAAAAGGTAAAGGATCCCGTTACACGCCCATTGAGGTATATTGGGAATAAGGTCTTAGGCCCATATTCTCTTGACCATCGGCACACTAGGGGTGATGTGGTCAGCCGCCTTCAACCTTTCCAGAGTTAGTCTGGTACTCAATTCACGAGGCTGGGTCGACACCGGAGCCGTTTACGATCTAAAAAATCCCACCTCAATTGGGGATCGAACCATGGACCACTGAGCGCGGAGGCCAGCAAGCCGTATCATCATCACAATGATTTCTCTTTTCTTTTCCTATGAAGCATGACATCATTACCTATGCAGTTGTACCTCGTGTAGGCAGCTTGCACCAACGCATTCATGTGATTTTGCAGTGAGGACTTCGGTATCAGTTTGTGTCACATTATGCCAACCATACGTATAAGTACCATGTTGAGAACATCACACAGAAATGCAGAAGAGGTCCAGCGGCCCTGAAAATAATGGCCGTGGCGCGTCTGGAGCAGAGATTACTATTTCTTCTTTATCAGCTGCTAGTTAAATCAGTCATTGAGTATGGGCTGGGAATACTCACGCTGTCAGTAACACAATGTGAAAGACTAGAACGCATTCATAATGAAGGGATGCGCATAGTCTTGGGCTGTACTCGAGATACCCCAATTGTGACAATGAGATACATGCTTGGAGTGCTGTCGATTAAATCCAGATATGTGATTGCCCAAGCAAAAGCCTATATGCGAGTTTCCACAGACAAACGGCACCCTCTGCATGGTAACATAGCTGACATTAAGGGAGCAAGAATAAAGAGAGGGATGACATGGATGGCACAAGAAGAGACAACTGGTGGCCACAATTGACAGATGAGAACTGGAATAACTATCAGCGGGTCATCATCAGCCTTGGGAGAGAGTGTAGAAATTGGGGGAATGGAGTAGCAGAACTGGAAATTAATCTACTGATACACAATCATTCCGGGGATGGTGATGCCACTGTGTATACGAGTACATATGGGTCTGTGATCCGTGGTGAGAAATCCGGTTGGGGCTTCTCTGCTCGGGTACAGGGCAGAATCGTCGCCGAACATAGCGGGGCTAACAAGATAACAACTTCCAGCATTGTTACTGCAGCCTTAAGGTGGACAACTGAAACTTCATTAACAAAGGCTATCATTGTTTCTGACTCTCAGTCCATGCTTCGGAAGGTTCAAAGTGGTTGGTTGCGGCATGAATGGAAAACATTAATAGAAGCTTCCAGTCTACAAGAGCTGGTATGGATATACTATCCTGGTCATGCTGGGGTACGTGGTAATGAAAGAGCTGACAGACTAGCATCAAGAGCACCCATAGTGGAGACACTGGATATGGATAAGGGAGATATACTGAGAATAATTAATGATCGCCTGTTAGAGAATGACACTGCATTAGATGTTAAGAGTGTTGGAATTTGGCATGAAACGTAACGCTAGTAGAGATGGACGTATGAGATTATGCATCCGTCGTATTTACAACCAGAGTGCTACAGGAACAATTAGCATTCACACTCTTCGACATATACTGATGCAGACTGAGCACCTATGGGTTTGCCCGGAGTGCAATGATGTCAATTCTGCATAACAATAGCAATATGCCAACCATATAGACTGGCTCATTATGTTGCCTCTTACGACACTTCTGCAAGAGCGGTGGTCATATTATTTCTTTGTCTCATGTTTAGCGATACATATTGTTCGCAAGCACCAATTGATGAAACTTCTTCTTCTTCCTCGTTCGCCCTTTGACTTCTACATTTATGACTCTAATGCAGACCTCCAGGGAGTCTCAGACTTTCGTAAAAGGAAACCTTGTGCACAATAGAAATGGCATGGCAAGATCACCAATGTGGAACTGAGGGAGAACTCCAGACAACTGTCAGTAAAACAAAAGGTGAGAAGAAAACGCTGGATTTGGACAGACACACCCAGAGAAAATCAGTTGATAGCATTACAAAACAGTTCTTGTTGGCATTATACCGCTGTTCGTTTTTTTAAATCCACAGCGTAAGAGAACGGAGATTGACCTAACAACACATGGAGCAGGGACTTGAATCAAATTGACAGGGAAAAAGAAGGCACGAGAAGAATTCGAAAGGATGGCGCAGTACATAAAATACAGGCGTGAATTTATTGAAGGCCAATGCTCCACGGGCGGACTGAAATGCAATGAATTAATGAATGAATACCAATTTATTATTGATAGCTACTCATGCTCGACGTGCCGCACTGGTGCGCCCGGGGGTAAAGTCTGCTTGACAACAAACCTGTTGAAATACTTGACTGCCCTTGTCAACAAAGGGCCCGTCATTGTAAGTACAGTAGAGTATTTAACTCACTCACTCACTCACTCACTCACTCACTCTCTCCCTCACTCACTCCCTCCCTCACTCAGTCACTCAATCGCCTACCCATCTACAAACTCTTGATTTCTCATGATCTCCATATGTTTCCCAATGCAATGAAAGCTTCTCTTGCTTTTTGTATTCTTATTTTGATATCATTGTCTGTCCCTCCAACTTTGTCTATATTACTACCAAGATATGTGTACGATTCTTCATATTTTAATGGTGTTACTTCAAGTTCAACCTTGTTATCATTTCTTGCATTTATTCTCATTATCTTTGTATTTTCCCTGCGTATTTTCAGACCCACTTGTTGTGACCTCTCATGGAGTATTTTCATTTTGTCCTGCGTCTGATTACGGTTATGGGACAGAAGAGCCAAGTCAACTGAAAAATCTAGATCATCAAGCTGTTTAGTCAGATTCCACTGGATTCCATTTCTGTTGTGTGATGACGATGTTTTCACAACTCAATGTATTGCTAGTAAGAAAAGAAATGGAAAGAAGAGGCTTCCCTGTCGCACTCCCGTTTTTATCCCAACGGGTCTGTAAGTTGTTCTTCATGAAGAACTTTGCATGCCATGTCGTCATAAGTCTTTTTTTTTTATAAAAGTTCGTTTTATAAAAGTTTTATAAAAGTTTTATAAAAGTTTTATAAAAGTTCGTGGGAACTCCATAACGCCTCATCAATTTCCAAAGTGATTCTCTGTCTACACTATCAAATATCTTTTCCTAGTCCACAAATCCGACGTATAGCGTTGAATTCCATTCCAGACTTTGTTCAACTATTATTCTCAAAGTGGCTATCTGGTCTGTAAAGGATCTGTTTTGTCGAAAACCTGCTTGTTCATATCCACATACACAGCCACATAATAAATCCTCAGCATCGTCACCATCATCACCTTTCAGCTCCTAATTGTTGCCGCAGTTCCCTTGTCCATACGTGTTTCGGTTTCCCTCTGTTTTATTTTTATTATTAGTACAGTTTAATCGCATAGTACGCAGGTCTAACTTACGCGTATTCAGCATTGCCCGGTTGGTTGGCCACGGTGGTTAATTTATTAAAAAAAAAAAAAAAGAAGAGCTTTCACTGTAAATTATGTACATGAATTTTTTTTATTAACGATTATTAAAAAAAAAAAAACTTATTTAAGAAAATAAAATGTAAAATAAGGCAAAAATAATAAGTAAAATATACCATAATCCTTTTTATTAATATAGTATATTATATTTATTATTTGGCCTTATTTTACATTTGGCACTTGTTGTCGTAGATTTTTGATACGGGAATTAAGAATTAGTTTGGTCCCTTCTGAATAGAAACAGAATAAGTGATAGTTGATAGTCACAGTGAGAGATGATAATAGAAAAAGATTTCCACGAGTGAGATGGTAGAATGTGCTAGAGGCTGTCTCTTAAATCGAGAAATCTTCTCACTTTCACCTATCTTCTACAACAGATCTAGAGGAGTCAGACAGTCTATTGACTACATATATTAATATATATATATTACCACTCACGTGCACACACACACACACAATTGACGACATGTAGACGCACATACGTGGGAAAACTATTACACTGATTATATAGATATTTTGGAACGAGCTGACCCGACACACTGATTAAGTTCAAGGGAATTTTTTTAATTATCAGAAAATTCCATCACAACACATAAAATTACATCAAAGCATATACAAATAGGCATAAAGTCAATAAAAATGCTACAAGAATGATAGACCCACAGTATGATCCTTTCCCTCGATGTTTAGCCCACAGTCCTGTTAGAAGAAAAGTGATAGCCCCAAGGAGTCACGGATACATATGATTTAGTCTAAGTCTTCCCTTTAAAGGTATGAACAGATTTGGATACTCTGCTCTATCCTAAGGAAAAATATTGTTAGCAACAAAACTTGCATAAAGGAAATTTTAGACAGCAAAAATGGGTGCCAAAAATACAACAATGAAGGAATCGCTCAGTCCTGCATTCACTCTATTCAGTCATCAGGGCCCTGACACACATTCTTACCCACAAATCGTGTTGTTGTTCGCCGTCTGGCGCAAACTTTAGGACACTTCTCTACAGTGAATCTGTATTCTTTGGATAAAGAGAATCCCAGCTCTGCAGATACAGGTTTCTTCCGATGTTCCGGGGAGCATTCACTTCACCAGTTTATTTTAAGATTACTGTTAAGGTCACTTGAATCAGTTTGGGTAAGAAAGTTTAAACGGGCTCACAGTGTCAGAATCTCGAGGTTTCCACTACTTAGGAAAAATGTCAGGTTTGTAACTTCGATCAAAAGGAAAAAAAAATTCTTGGTCACACCACAAGTTGACATAATTTGCGGAACGTTACTGTTTGTAATAGTTTTCTTGCCGCAAGGGCTGAACTATACTTAAGTTTTCTCAGGAAGAATAAAATCTGGCGCAATATGCCCGTTTTGTCATTTCACCTTTAAAATTCTCGTAAAGATTTTACACCAAGTCTTTTAAGGAAAATGTTTTAGTTCTTCACAGATAGTACTCATCAGTATTTAACACTGGCAAAAATTGGGTTATTGGCCATGTCTGCAGAATGGGAGAAGATCGGATACCACGACAAGCATGGGAAACAAAGAGCCAAGGATCCAGACCCCGAGGACGACCCAGAGTCCGCTGGGAGGACAACATTAAACAATCTTTGAAGGATCGAGGACTAGAATGGAACTAGGCCAGGAGGAAGACAGCCGATAGGATAGTCTGGCGCTCTCTCTTCCAAACCTCTACACCTCACGGTAGAAGGGGAACGACTAAGTAAGTAAGTAAAAATTGGGTTAACCCCAGTTTTCTTCACTAAATAGAGGAAAAAACACATATAAAATAATTATACATACTAGGTACTTGTTATAACTTACATTTTAAACTGCAAGCGTACAGCTTGACTTATCATTTAAAACTTCCCGTGAAATAAGTTATATTCATAAAATCAATCATCATGAATTAGGAATACATACGTATCCCGTCAATACTCACTGATGTAGCATTTCAGTTATAAGTTAATGTTAAAAATATTCTCGTCTGATTATTTAGCAGTAAAATCAAATTCATTTATAGCTGCATGATTTTAAGCTAGATATATAATTTATTCTGCTTTCCACTGAAACACGTCACTAGAAAATAATACAGACTATATTTTAAATCTCTCTGCACAAAAGAACTAGTGAAAAATAGGCGATTCAGCACTTAATCACTCACAAAATATTAAATACTTAATATAATATTTACCTCCGCACAGAACTACAGATTAATACCACGAACTAGAATCATTCAATATAATAGTAGTCTAGAACTCGGCAAAATGTTGCCCAGAAACTAAATTTGGAACTCTAGAGTCTTAAGCGCCAACTCGTGCTGTCTCTCTCCCCTCTCCTTCTCATGCTGTCTCTCCCTCTCTCTTTCCTCCCTCTCCTTATCTCTTTCCTCCTGCTGTCTCTCCTTCTCTCTTTCGTTCGCCCTGCGGATTTCTATTTCCTCATCCATCTTCATCTGCTCTCTAGCTTCAGCTGCTTTCCTCTCCACATCATATCTCTCAAGTTCGTCCCTGACAAAAGCTTTCGCTTCCTCGCCGTCCAAACCTTCTTCTCTTGCCTCGTCCCTGAGGATCTGTCGAAGCTTCGCCATCTCGGCCATAATAAATCAGTGACTGAGACGACTCAAGGAAGAAAAGAAGAAAAAGGATATACTAGTTCCTACCACTTGCGAGAAAATACCAAAACAAAAGATGATATACTTTAACCTGGGATACCCCCTCCTATGATATAGTATCTAACTATCGCTGCTATTAATCGGCAATAAAGCACCTAATGCAGACGACTCCGCCAAATAAATGGTAGTTAAGATTAATGACTGAAAAATAAGTTGCTTCAGTGGAAACAAAATAATTATTGCAAAAAAATTTAAGGAGGAAAAAAAAACGTTCCCTTAATTTATCCCCTATAAGTTCACCCCTGAAGACAGTTAGGGTAAGGGAGGCAATTTACAGGACGTAATTGTCTGAACGCACTCCTTAGCTTAGCTCAAACACCTACTTCTTCAGAACCCTGTGAATGTTATACACTCACAAACCTTACCAGCGTTTAGTATTACAAAATCAATAATTAACATATATTCCTACAAAATCAACATGTAACTCAAATGTATATTACTCAAAATGCTGTGGGAAAACACTTATAAGTTGTGTGGTCAGCACGCCCATAAACAGATCGATTGTCTAGAGGATAAATTATTTTTAAAGATATAACAACTCACAAGAAATCACACTCTTACTCTATATCAGAATAAAGAAAATTAAGTTCAAAATCCAGATAGACGAGTCCACATTTGTCGTACTTGCTCAGGATTTTCAGTTCAATTCCTGAAAACGAGCCCACATTTGTCGTAGATTTTTGATAGGGGAATTAAGAATTAGTTTGGTCCCTTCTGAATAGAAACAGAATAAGTGATAGTCACAGTGAAAGATGATAATAGAAATAGATTTCCACGAGTGAGATGGTAGAATGTGACAGAGGCTGTCTCTGAAATCGAGAAATCTTCTCACTTTCACCTATCTTCTACGACAGAGCTAGAGGAGTCAGACAGTCTATTGACTAAATATATTAATATATATATATATATATATATATATATATATATATATATATATATATATATATATATATATATATATATATATATATTCACACTCACGTGCACACACACTTGACGACATGTAGACGCACACACGTGGGAAAACTATAACACTGATTATATAGATATTTTGGAACGAGCTGACCCGACACACTGATTAAGTTCAAGGGAATTTTTTTAATTATCAGAAAATTCCATCACAACACATAAAATTACATCAAAGCATATACAAATAGTCATAAAGTCAATAAAAATGCTACAAGAATGATAGACCCACAGTATGATCCTTTCCCTCGATGTTTAGCCCACAGTCCTGTTAGAAGAAAAGTGATAGCCCCAAGGAGTCACGGATACATATGATTTAGTTTAAGTCTTCCCTTTAAAGGTATGAACAGACTTGGATACTCTGCTCTATCATAAGGAAAAATATTGTTAGCAACAAAACTTGCATAAAGGAAATTTTAGACAGCAAAAATGGGTGCCAAAAATACAACAATGAAAGAATCGCTCAGTCCTGCATTCACTCTATTCAGTCATCAGGGCCCTGACACACATTCTTACCCACAAATCGTGTTGTTGTTCGCCGTCTGGAGCAAACTTTAGGACACTTCTCTACAGTGAATCTGTATTCTTTGGATAAAGAGAATCCCAGCTCTGCAGATACAGGTTTCTTCCGATGTTCCGGGGAGCATTCACTTCACCAGTTTATTTTAAGATTACTGTTAAGGTCACTTGAATCAGTTTGGGGTAAGAAAGTTTAAACGGGCTCACAGTGTCAGAATCTCGAGGTTTCCACTACTTAGGAAAAATGTCAGGTTTGTAACTTCGATCAAAAGGAAAAAAAAATTCTTGGTCACACCACAAGTTGACATAATTTGCGGAACGTTACTGTTTGTAATAGTTTTCTTGCCGCAAGGGCTGAACTATACTTAAGTTTTCTCAGGAAGAATAAAATCTGGCGCAATATGCCCGTTTTGTCATTTCACCTTTAAAATTCTCGTAAAGATTTTACACCAAGTCTTTTAAGGAAAATGTTTTAGTTCTTCACAGATAGTACTCATCAGTATTTAACACTGGCAAAAATTGGGTTAACCCCAGTTTTCTTCACTAAATAGAGGAAAAAACACATATAAAATAATTATACATACTAGGTACTTGTTATAACTTACATTTTAAACTGCAAGCGTACAGCTTGACTTATCATTTAAAACTTCCCGTGAAATAAGTTATATTCATAAAATCAATCATCATGAATTAGGAATACATACGTATCCCGTCAATACTCACTGATGTAGCATTTCAGTTATAAGTTAATGTTAAAAATATTCTCGTCTGATTATTTAGCAGTAAAATCAAATTCATTTATAGCTGCATGATTTTAAGCTAGATATATAATTTATTCTGCTTTCCACTGAAACACGTCACTAGAAAATAATACAGACTATATTTTAAATCTCTCTGCACAAAAGAACTAGTGAAAAATAGGCGATTCAGCACTTAATCACTCACAAAATATTAAATACTTAATATAATATTTACCTCCGCACAGAACTACAGATTAATACCACGAACTAGAATCATTCAATATAATAGTAGTCTAGAACTCGGCAAAATGTTGCCCAGAAACTAAATTTGGAACTCTAGAGTCTTAAGCGCCACCTCGTGCTGTCTCTCTCCCCATCTCCTTCTCATGCTGTCTCTCCCTCTCTCTTTCCTCCCTCTCCTTATCTCTTTCCTCCTGCTGTCTCTCCTTCTCTCTTTCGTTCGCCCTGCGGATTTCTATTTCCTCATCCATCTTCCTCTGCTCTCTAGCTTCAGCTGCTTTCCTCTCCACATCATATCTCTCAAGTTCGTCCCTGACAAAAGCTTTCGCTTCCTCGCCGTCCAAACCTTCTTCTCTTGCCTCGTCCCTGAGGATCTGTCGAAGCTTCGCCATCTCGGCCATAATAAATCAGTGACTGAGACGACTCAAGGAAGAAAAGAAGAAAAAGGATATACTAGTTCCTACCACTTGCGAGAAAATACCAAAACAAAAGATGATATACTTTAACCTGGGATACCCCCTCCTATGATATAGTATCTAACTATCGCTGCTATTAATCGGCAATAAAGCACCTAATGCAGACGACTCCGCCAAATAAATGGTAGTTAAGATTAATGACTGAAAAATAAGTTGCTTCAGTGGAAACAAAATAATTATTGCAAAAAAATTTTAGGAGGAAAAAAAAACTTTCCCTTAATTTATCCACTATAAGTTCACCCCTGAAGACAGTTAGGGTAAGGGAGGCAATTTACAGGACGTAATTGTCTGAACGCACTCCTTAGCTTAGCTCAAACACCTACTTCTTCAGAACCCTGTGAATGTTATACACTCACAAACCTTACCAGCGTTTAGTATTACAAAATCAATAATTAACATATATTCCTACAAAATCAACATGTAACTCAAATGTATATTACTCAAAATGCTGTGGAAAAACACTTATAAGTTGTGTGGTCAGCACGCCCATAAACAGATCGATTGTCTAGGGGATAAATTATTTTTAAAGATATAACAACTCACAAGAAATCACACTCTTACTCTATATCAGAATAAAGAAAATTAAGTTCAAAATCCAGATAGACGAGTCCACATTTGTCGTACTTGCTCAGGATTTTCAGTTCAATTCCTGAAAACGAGCCCACATTGTCGTAGATTTTTGATAGGGGAATTAAAGAATTAGTTTGGTCCCCTTCTGAATAGAAACAGAATAAGTGATAGTCACAGTGAAAGATGATAATAGAAATAGATTTCCACGAGTGAGATGGTAGAATGTGACAGAGGCTGTCTCTGAAATCGAGAAATCTTCTCACTTTCACCTATCTTCTACGACAGAGCTAGAGGAGTCAGACAGTCTATTGACTAAATACATTAATATATATATATATATATATATATATATATATATATATATATATATATAATAATATATATATATATATATATATATATATATATATATATATATATATACCATTACCACTCACGTGCACACACACTTGACGACATGTAGACGCACACACGTGGGAAAACTATAACACTGATTATATAGATATTTTGGAACGAGCTGACCCGACACACACTGATTAAGTTCAAAGGAATTTTTTTTAATTATCAGAAAATTCCCTCACAACACATAAAATTACATCAAAGCATATACAAATAGTCATAAAGTCAATAAAAATGCTACAAGAATGATAGACCCACAGTATGATCCTTTCCCTCGATGTTTAGCCCACAGTCCTGTTAGAAGAAAAGTGATAGCCCCAAGGAGTCACGGATACATATGATTTAGTTTAAGTCTTCCCTTTAAAGGTATGAACAGACTTGGATACTCTGCTCTATCATAAGGAAAAATATTGTTAGCAACAAAACTTGCATAAAGGAAATTTTAGACAGCAAAAATGGGTGCCAAAAATACAACAATGAAGGAATCGCTCAGTCCTGCATTCACTCTATTCAGTCATCAGGGCCCTGACACACATTCTTACCCACAAATCGTGCTGTTGTTCACCGTCTGGCGCAAACTTTAGGACACTTCTCTACAGTGAATCTGTATTCTTTGGATAAAGAGAATCCCAGCTCTGCAGATACAGGTTTCTTCCGATGTTCCGGGGAGCATTCACTTCACCAGTTTATTTTAAGATTACTGTTAAGGTCACTTGAATCAGTTTGGGGTAAGAAAGTTTAAACGGGCTCACAGTGTCAGAATCTCGAGGTTTCCACTACTTAGGAAAAATGTCAGGTTTGTAACTTCGATCAAAAGGAAAAAAAAATTCTTGGTCACACCACAAGTTGACATAATTTGCGGAACGTTACTGTTTGTAATAGTTTTCTTGCCGCAAGGGCTGAACTATACTTAAGTTTTCTCAGGAAGAATAAAATCTGGCGCAATATGCCCGTTTTGTCATTTCACCTTTAAAGTTCTTGTAAAGATTTTACACCAAGTCTTTTGAGGAAAATGTTTTAGTTCTTCACAGATAGTACACATAAGTACTTAACGCTCGCAAAGTTTGGGTTAACCCCAGTTTTCTTCACTAAAAAGAGGAAAAAACACATATAAAATAATTATACATACTAGGTACTTGTTATAACTTACATTTTAAACTGCAAGCGTACAGCTTGACTTATCATTTAAAACTTCCCGTGAAATAAGTTATATTCATAAAATCAATCATCATGAATTAGGAATACATACGTATCCCGTCAATACTCACTGATGTAGCATTTCAGTTATAAGTTAATGTTAAAAATATTCTCGTCTGATTATTTAGCAGTAAAATCAAATTCATTTATAGCTGCATGATTTTAAGCTAGATATATAATTTATTCTGCTTTCCACTGAAACACGTCACTAGAAAATAATACAGACTATATTTTAAATCTCTCTGCACAAAAGAACTAGTGAAAAATAGGCGATTCAGCACTTAATCACTCACAAAATATTAAATACTTAATATAATATTTACCTCCGCACAGAACTACAGATTAATACCACGAACTAGAATCATTCAATATAATAGTAGTCTAGAACTCGGCAAAATGTTGCCCAGGAACTAAAGACTTTTCAATACACAACATATTTCTTCTAGCCTGGCGATCTGTCTACTGCAGATTTAGGAGTACGAATGAAATCTAGTTTCAAACTCTGCTTAATATCTTAAACTAGACAAAGGATCCCACTATTTCCAAAAACCCGATCTCTCCTCTTTCCTAACACCTACGTACCTTGGAGACTACCATGAACTGTCACTCGTGCGTCTTGACACCTCACACCAAAAAAAAGGCCCTTCTGAGCGAATGCGTGAGTGTCATATCACACTTTTCGCCGAGACCGAATCGTATAAACTACGTGTTAGATGGAAATTTCCAGACAAAATATCTGCTCTGAGCAAGCATGTCTGGCGCGATTCACACCTCCGTCTAACTATCGGACAGTGAGCGCTCATGTCAGATGCGAATGCCAGACGACCCGTCTCCACTGCAGAGGGCAATTTTCACACTTCGCCGAGAGCTAGCCTGACGAAAACTCTCGTGACAGATGAGAATGTAGACGGTATGTCTGCATCTTCTTCTGACTAGGAGACTTCTCACACAGTTTCGTCCACTGACATCTACGTAATAGAATGCGTATCAGTATGAGAAAGAAAAACGGTAAAGTGAGAATGGGAAAGAAAGTATTTTTCGCAAACGAACGAATGCGAAAAATACAGGAAAAGGATAAAAGAGCGATAATAAAATAGAGGACACGGGTGGAAGAAAGAAAGAATAAATAGAAAATTTATTGATCATAAAACTCTCTGTGACACTTGTCTAGTTCTTCTCATCAGTTCCACATTAATGATCTTGTCATACAATTTCAATCTTTCTATGGCAAGATGGATAATTAGAGATGAACAATAGATCAAGTCAAGGTATTCTTGACCTATTGAAATACCCCAGTCTCAGAAATGAGCACTGGTGTATGGATGCACAGGATATAGTCAGACTGTTAAGTACTCTTGTCCAGATGGTAAAGTGATATAGATCAAGAGCCTAACTTGCCTTTCCGCTACGACTACACCTATGCTTTTATAAATTATTCCTAATTAATTAATTCACAAATACAGAACATGGAAATGATTTAACAACTTCAGAAGTGAACACAATCAATCAGTTTACTTTAATGCTTAATCTTCTCTTGTCTTTGTATCTGGAATGAAACAAGGATATATATTTTCAAATTTACATTAATCAAAATAAGTGACACAATAAATATATTCACTGTTTACTCAATCTAAAAAATGACTGTCCTTGTTAACTGTCTTTTTATTCATCTGACTATCACCGGATTCTGGTATATCAATTGTGGTAATGTTTATGTTATGCACTTATCTTCCGAAATTCCTGGTCTGTGGAGCAGTTGTTGTATAGCTGGTATTGACATACAGTTGTTGTATAGCTGGTATTGACACACAGTTGTTGTATAGCTGGTATTGACACACAGTTGTTGTATAGCTGGTATTAACATACAGTTGTTGTATAGCTGGTATTGACACACAGTTGTTGTATAGCTGGTATTGACATACAGTTGTTGTATAGCTGGTATTGACACACAGTTGTTGTATAGCTGGTATTGACACACAGTTGTTGTATAGCTGGTATTGACACACAGTTGTTGTATAGCTGGTATTGACACACAGTTGTTGTATAGCTGGTATTGACACACAGTTGTTGTATAGCTGGTATTGACACACAGTTGTTGTATAGCTGGTATTGATACACAGTTGTTTGTATAGCTGGTATTGACACACAGTTGTTGTATAGCTGGTATTGACACACAGTTGTTGTATAGCTGGTATTGACACACAGTTGTTGTATAGCTGGTATTGACACACAGTTGTTGTATAGCTGGTATTGACACACAGTTGTTGTATAGCTGGTATTGACACACAGTTGTTGTATAGCTGGTATTGACACACAGTTGTTGTATAGCTGGTATTGACACACAGTTGTTGTATAGCTGGTATTGACATACAGTTGTTGTATAGCTGGTGTTGACACACAGTTGTTGTATAGCTGGTATTGACACACAGTTGTTGTATAGCTGGTATTGACACACAGTTGTTGTATAGCTGGTATTGACACACAGTTCAGTCAATATGCTGGACTACCATCACTTTGTGGAGACCAGATATTCAGGAGTAATACAATCTCGTTCGTGTTCCGTTGTCACAAAACTTCGGAATACACTTGTGGATCCACCACCAGGTCAAACATTTAGGCTTTTAGAATACAATATGCAGGACTTCGGTAAGGCTGGTTCTAATGCAATTTCTCTAGGTCGAGATGAATTTTGCAGTATCAGCTCATACATCTGGTCCGCTCTTGTAAACTGCTTGATTCGCTCATCTTGGTATTTAGTCAATTTGCGTGCGTCCGAGAAAACAAGTGAAGCCACGCATTTTGTTTCGTCCAACATCCTCCTCGGAGTGACGAAAAATGGTAGTTGTGCTTTTAGTGCAACAAAGATCTCATCCGTTCTATTCATCAGCTGTACCTATTACTTCCATCCAAATACTTTTAGTGCCAGCTTTCTTTTCGCTTCCTTTGAGTGAAGGTTTGCCTCAAATACGAGCATTCTTCATTTTTATATACATTTTCAACTTCACCTTTGCGTGATTTCGGTTACGATAATGCACGCAATATTTCCAATTACACTGTACATAGGACAAGGAGTAATACCCAAAGATGTCCATACTTGCCTTCCACCTGCTTCTAAGTTGGACTACCATTGTAGTTGGAGTTCCTTTTCCACTATTCCGTTTGTGAAACATACGCTTAATTCTAACCTCATGTTACACATTTTGCCTCCTTGATTTCGCCATTGTATTGCATTCGTGTCGTTTACAGTGAACTCTTCTCTGATTGGTGGATCGAAAATTCTGATTGGTCGAGTGAAATAATACACAGGGGATTCCACGATATAGTGACATCAATCACCAGAGAATTTTACCGAGTTCACGACACCTTCTATTCTACACAAGCATTAATTTATGAAAGTTTGTAGCTTCATTTTTATTAAGATCAAACACACCGTGTACCTAGTAACTTAGCAAAAGTCACTTTTATGTATTCATGAATACTTACTGCAATAAAAAAATAAATGCTTGTTTGTGCCTAGTCATACAGAATAAATATTAAACGGATTGTGTCGTTTACTTGAGGATGGTAGCAAAAGTTTCCCATCATAGCATTTTATGCGTTTTTAATACTTATTTTTGTCACTATTTGTTAGTTCTTTTGTTTTGATCTTTAACTTAGAAAACTAATTATTTGTAATATATTTTACAAAATATTTAGTGAAATAATAATATCAAATAGCTTTATTCGAAAACTGGGCAATTTGTGGGTGAAGGAGGAGAGAGGGCTTGCTAGGGCTACCACCCAATTTTGATTATACGCCTTTTTAAAAAAAATTTACGGCAGTGTCCTCGGAACCAAACAAACGCGTAAAATGTGACCACACTGTACTTATACTTTCAAAGACATGCTGTCTATTTAGGTCAACGAGTTGGCAGGAGCTTGTCACAGCTGCAACTCTAGACATTATAGAGGTGAGGCCGTCGACCTTCACAACGATCGCAGAAGTAGCGAGTATCTTTCTACATGCAGGTAGGTTTACAGTATATTCCCGTCGTAGCTACTCTTACTTTTGTGCAACTAATGTTGTTATTGATGTTTCTGTTAGCATCTACTGCTACACTTAAATACTGCTACATGTATTAGTATTACTACTACTTCCACCACTATTACTACTACTTCCATTACTACTATTACTACTGCTACTGCTGCTACTACAACTAATACTACTACTACTACTACATACATATCTAATACTGCCACTGCCGCTATTACTGTACCATATTTATTATGAGACAGAAAAAAGTTGCAAATGAAGATTTATAAAAGAGAGAACTAGAAAGAGACAGAGACTGGTACAGTGACAGAACGAACAAATGAACGAACGAACTATCGAGCGAACGATCTTTATTTTCAAAAGAATGAGAATTGGGTCCGCAGGCCCGTCTGACATTCTGCCCTTCCTTTCTGTTATCTGTTACGCTGAATTCATTTATTCTCACATGCATTTTAAATAGTAATGTAAAGAATACTACCTTGTAAGAGTTCAATAACAGTTTACTCAGATTTACAGTATTTAATTATGAGTAATGTAATGGAGACAGGAAGTTATGGAGAGACATGATCGTCTACGCCACCAGACATGCTACTTGAAGAAGAAAACGAAGAAGAGAGAAATTGTGTTTGTAGTGACAGTTGGCCTAAAATAGTGACAGCTGCATTAATAATGTTTCTTGTAGTTGTGGTAGTTTCATGGTACAGGTAGCGATGGTGTACTATTGTTGTGGTAGTAATATTAATATTACTAGTAATATTGTGATATGTGTAATGCAGTAGTAGTTTTACTTTGTGCTCTTTTGTGACTCTTCACCTTATACTGGATTTGGGACCAAAGACGCAGCAACAGAGAATGCAGTCAGCGACCCATAGCTTGACTGCTTGCGTCAGGGTCAGCGAACCAGAGCTGACCAAGACCCTACTCCACCTCCAAGTGGTGGTCCTGGAAACAGGCTGCATCACTGCAGTCTGGCTGAGAGAGTAGGGATCGAAGAGGGAAGGCAAACCCGGTCCCAAAAATGTCGTGCTGAAGTTGGATGTGTCGGCCGAAAGGCGCAGATATCGCAGCTTCACTGTAAACAGACACAACGCAACCAACGTCCTTTTCAGGACGAACGACGAAGAAGAGGAAGAAGAAGAAGAATACTGGATTTGTGGACTATTAAACAAAAAATATTCGAAGGATCAGGCAGATACTTACTTTAGAAACTGACGAACAACTTCGAGGTTTCAGTAAGTTCCTAAATCCGACAAGGACAAACGGCTGAATATTGGCTCTTAACACCTGGGTGTGTCCATCTTGCCAACTTGTGACATCTGTGAAAGTAGAAAACGCTCATGCGTGCAGGGAATTTTTTTTCAGTCCGAAATGACATTACTTACTTCTATAGTTTGTTCGCTCGTCCCACCGACTATCCATCCATCCATCCATCCATCCATTCGTCTATTCATTCATCCATCCATCCATCACTCTATCCATCCATTCAAAATCCATACATCAATTCATCCATTCATTAATCCATGTGTCCATTCATTCATTCCGTTATTCATTCATTCATCCATATATCAATTCAGTTATCATCTATTAATTAATTATCCCATTCACTAATCTATCCATTCATCCATTCACTCCTTCATTGATCAATTCATTCATCAATCAATATATCCATTAATTAATCATTCTATCTATTCAATCATTCATCCTTTCATTCATTCATCCATCCATTTCCATCTATTCATTCATTCATTCATGCACTCATCCATCCATCCATGCACTCATTCATTCACGCATCCATTCATCCACAAATTCATTCATCCATAAATTCATACATTTGTTAACACAATCAATCATTCATTCATATACAAATTCATTCATTCATTCATTCATACCCTCATTCATTCATACATTCATTCATTCCACTATCCATTCATCCATTCGTTCATTCATGCATAAATTTATTCATCTATACTTTTATCAAGTAATGAATTAATTACTTTATTCATTCATTCGTTCGTTCGTGCATCCATTAATTCATTCACCCATTCACTCTTTGATCCATTCATTTATTTCCAATCCGTCCATCCATCCATCCATCCATTCATTTACTCATCCATCCTTTGATTCATCCACCTATTCATTAATTCATCCATTCATTTATCCATCTACCCCTTTATCTATTAATTCATCCATGCATGCATCCATCCATTCACCATTCATCCATCCTATCATTCACTCATCCATCCTTTCATTCATTCATCCATACATTCACTCATTCATTCATTCATCAATCCCTTCGTCAATTCACTCCTAAATCCACTCATTCATTCATTTATTTATTCATCCATAAATTAAATCATATATCCATCTATTCATACATACATACATCCATTCATTTATTTATTCATCCATCCATTCATTATCCTATCAATCCATTCATTCATTTATTCATTCGCGCATCCATCAATCCATCGATTAATTCATTCATTCGTTCATCCACCTATTCATTATGAACCCACCTATCTATCAATTTATTCATTCATTAATCCATCAATGCATTGATTCAGTCATTCATTAACCCATTAATTAATTAATTAATCCATCCATCAATTCATTCATTCATCCATACATTCATTCATTCATTTATCCACTCATTCATTCATTCACCAATTCATTCTTTCATCCTCTCATCCATTCATCCATCCATTCCTTTATTCATCCTGCCATTTAGTCATCCAGCCATTTATTAATGAATCCATTCATTCATTCATTCATCCAGACACCGTTTCATTCATCCTTTCATTGATTCACCCATCTATTCATTCATTCATCTTTCATCCAGCCATCCATTCATTTATCCTTGCATTCATTCATTGATTAATCCATTCATATATCCAATGATTATCCATTCATTCATTCATTCATTCATCCATCTACAAATCCATCCATCCATTCATTTCATCTATCAGCCCCGGGCCCTGGTGGTTTACAGTACCAACATATAAAATAACTGGACGACACAGGCATTATGAACGTAGTTAGGGATTTTAACACTAGCACACAGAATGCTGAAGTTCCGGAAGACTGGCTACATAGCTACTTAAGGCCACTTCCTTAACCTGGTAAAGACCCCACACTACATTACAGAATGTCTACGGCAAAGGTGAATCCACACATTCATTCATCCATTCATTTATCCACTCATTCATTCATTCATCCATTCATTCATCCATTCATTTATTCATCCAGCCATTTCTTAATCCAGCCATTAATTAATTAATCCATTCATCCATTCATTCATTCATTCATCATAACAATACACGATATCTACGGGAAAGGCGAATGAACTTGCAAAATACATGCCAACGCATTCTTAACATTAAAATCTCTACAGTCATAAGCCTGAAGACAGACGAAGAGAAAGGTCGAGCATTTTTTGATCGATATATGTCCCAAACAGATAAATGCACCAAAGATAATCGTCAAAAAAAAGTAAGGTCCGTGTTATGGAAAATGACATTAGAGGCGAGATATATTTCGACCTCATATTTGAAGAGGACTTTGTGTACACTTTGAAAAACAGCAGAAACACAGCCTTGGGTCCTGATGGTGTACAGTACCATAAAACAACTGGACGACACAGGCATTATGAATGTAGGTAGGGATTTTAACATTAGCGTACAGAATGCTGAGGTTCCCTAGGACTGGCTACATAGCTACTTACGGCCACTTCCTAAACCTGGTAAAGACCATACACTGCTTAGCAGCTATCGCATCATCACATTACAGAATGTCTACGGTAAATTGCTTGAGAGGATAGTGGCGAGACAATTAATAAACCACCTTGAAAATGCACACATCCTCCCTGATACCCTGGGCAGTTATAGACCAATGAAAGTAACATGGTGTAACGCTGGTACATTTTCGTACGATGTACATGAGGGTTTCCAGCGTAAACAAGAAAAGATAGCTGTGTCAATTGATCTAGAGGATGCGTACAGCAGTGTGGACTTTGACACCTTAATCGACTGTAATGGCATGTGGTGTAAATACTTGGTTAACAAGGTGGATAGCAGCTGCCTTAGCTGAGAGATCAGTTGCATTTCGTTTGGGAACATGGACATCAGAACCAATGCACATTTTCCGGCGACTACCCCAGGGTTTTCCATTGTCACTTGTGCTTTTTATCATCTATACAGCAAAATTAGCTGCAATTCAACCAACAGGTCTGGGACGAACATTAACTTTTGCCGTAGACATACTCATTTACCGGACTGGCTCAGACAGACAAGAAATGGCCAGTAGCATACATGAGAGTCTTCAGGCGGTTCCTGGATGGTGTGAGGAAACCTACTCCAAAATCAATTCTAACAAAGCATGTGTGCTATGGTGCTTCCTGAACAACTCCATATTGAAAGCAGATCTCCCAGACATTACTCTCAATGGGCAGTCAATTGAAAGACACAATGATCTCAAATATCTTGGAGTTACTTTTCGATCGCGGTCTATCATACAAGTACCATGTTGATCACATCATACAGAAATGCAAAAGAGGCCCAGCAGCCCTGAAAACAATGGCTGCTGCGCACCTTGAGCAGAGACTACTGTTTCTTATATATAATCATCTGGTCTTGTCAGTAGCTGAGTATGGCCTAGGAATAATCACGCTGTCAGTATCGCAATATGAACGACTGGAATGCATTCAAAATGAAGGCATGCTTTTAGTTTTGGGCTGTACGCAAGATGCCCCCATTGTGACGATGCGGTATATGCTGGCTTGCTGTCTATTAAATCCAGATATGCGATGGCACAGGTAAAAGCCTATGTGCGAGTAACCACAGATAAAAGTCATCCCCATACACATGAACATAGCTGACATCAATGGAGTACGAATAAAGAGGTGGATGTCATGGATGGCACATTCTGAGTCAAGTATTCGACAGGTGATCACAGTTGAAAACATATTCAAGGGAGAGGAGTGGAGAAGGTCTAGTGAGAACTTGCTGACCTACCAACAAGTCATCATCAGCCTTGGCAGGAAGTGCAGAGCTTGTGGCAATATAAAAGAAGAATTGTAAATTGATCAACTGATAAATGAAAATGTTGGGAATAATGATGCCGTCGTGTAAACTGATTGGTCTGTAGCCCGTGGTGGGAAATCAGGATGGGGCTTCTCGGCTAGAATTAAGGGCATGGTCGTCGCTGAACATAGCGGGGCCTACATGACAACAACCTCCAGCATGAGAATGGATGTAGAAGCAGCTACTTCTGCTTTAAGGTGGTTGTCTGAGACTTCATTGACAAGAGCAGTTATTGTGTCAGACTCTTAGTCCATGCTTCGGAAGATCCAAAATGGATGGCTACGGCATGAATGAAAAATCTCCATAGCAGCCTCAAATCTTCAGGAACTGGTGTGGATCTACTGTCCTGGTCATGCAGGGGTACGCGGCAATGAAAGAGCTGATAGACTAGCTTCAAGAGCACCTATAGTGGGTGCGTTGGATATTGATAAGGGAGAGATACTGAAGACAATTATGATCACCTGTTAGAGAATGACCCTACAATCAATGAATCATCACGGCTGAGATTATGGAGTTTGGCATTAGGCGTGGGAGTGGCAGGAATGAACGTATGAGAGGATGCATCCGACGTATGTACAATCAGCGCGCAACAGGAGCTGTTAGCATTCATACCCTTCAACATTTGCTGAGGAAGACTGAGAACCTATGGGTGCAATAATGACGATTCTGAAAACAAAACCAACAACAACAATTCATCTATTATTTCATTCATTTATTCATCCTTCCATCCATTCATCCATCCATCCATCTATTCATTCATTCATTTATTCATCCATCCATTAATTAATTCATTCATTCATTCATTCATTCATTCATTCATTCATCCATTCACCAATCCATTCATTCATACATCCATTCATTCATTCGTTCATTATTTCTTTCTTTCTTTCTTTCTTTCTTTCATTCCTACATTTTCTTTATGGTTCTTAACGAGAATTTCAGCCACTACAACAGCTGATGCCCCCCTGAAGCAAACATACGTGTAGACCATAATGCTCTAGTACATGTAGACCATAATGCTCTAGTTCGTGTAGACCATAATGGTCTAGTACGTGTAGACCATAATGCTCTTGTACGTATAGACCATAATGCTCTAGTACGTGTAGACCATAATGCTCTAGTACGTGTAGACCATAATGGTCTAGTACGTGTAGACCATAATGCTCTAGTACGTGTAGACCATAATGCTCTAGTACGTGTAGACCATAATGCTCTAGTACGTGTAGACCATAATGCTCTAGTACGTGTAGACCATAATGCTCTAGTACGTGTAGACCATAATGCTCTAGTACGTGTAGACCATAATGCTCTAGTACGTGTAGACCATAATGCTCTAGTACCGAAGTTTCCTGTTACGATTTACGTATTGTGATCAAGTTGCCAGCGCCATGCACAACATTAAATGAGTGGCTTCTAACCAAACCCCTGTAGGAGCAGTCGTCACATTCTCTCTTTGTCTACCCAGAAGCCCCCGGGAACTACACGGGACATTTTTTATAGTAAACATGTAACGGTAGTGCAAATACTGTCGTAGGCGGAGTGAATCGTTAGAGACTTCACTGTACCTGGCCCCAACTTTATGAGGTGGGGGTGACCGGATCCCTTCCTCGCGCTCCCTTTACCTTCCCTACCCGAAGAGCAGAGTCAGGTATCCATTTACACCTGCATGGACTGGATAGTGATGCTACCAGATTTTGAACCCGGAACCCAGTAACTCTGTCGTGACAAGCAAGAGTTGTAACCACCCTGCAGAGAATATCTCATATTAAACATTGTTGTTTCTCTCTCGGCAGTTTAATTTGTTGTACTAACACATTTATTTTGTTTAATGGATAAACTGTTAATAACATCACTTTCATTTATCTACCAGAGCGATATACTAACTAATATGATTATTGATATTAACATCCACAGATCCATGGGAGGGTGGGGGCAGAACGAAGGGAACCACATTCACTGCCAGTTCTACGACTAAAATATCTCTAAACGTTTATGTTGACAAGAAACGCTTAATAAAAAATCAATATTGAGATCAGACTGACTAGCTTGTCATTTTTTTCATCTGTTTAGAAATGTTCGTTCACCGTTTGTCCCATTCTCGTATTTAACAATTTCTGTTAATTATTTATCGCTGTTTTCTTGTTGTTTATATAGTTCCGTTAATTATTTGACCTGTTTTTATTTTTCAGACAAAGAGATGCACAATACGCACAAACACACCTAGCGAGAGAGAGAGAGAGAGAGAGAGAGAGAGTGAGAGAGAGAGTGAGAGAGAGAGAGTGAGAGAGAGTGAGTGAGAGAGAGAGTGAGAGAGAGAGTAAGAGAGAGAGTGAGAGAGAGCGTACAAATCATGAACTACTCTCGTTTTGTTTTTTGTTTTCTTATTTGTAATTAAATTATGTCTAGAGGGCATTCATTACACTAGTCAACAACCAAAATGTACCAGAAATGAAAATAGCTGATCTTAACTAATGTTGGTGTGCTGAAAACGAAAATGGCATTTAAAAATGTTGATTGGCTCTAGTTTTCAAGATATATGCTACTAGTTTATTTAATTACGGTCAATTTATATATGTGACGCAACTGTTGTGGGCGATTGCATAATTTGTTCTAATGACCAATAAAAATGTAACTGTAAGTTGATGATGCAATCCTACCTATGATTATATCACCTTTGTGTATAAATATCTTTTCTCTGATAAAATTTTGCCATTAGTTAGTGCATTTGTCCTTATCAAAAGTATCGTAGTTAGAAATGCCTAGGACATGTGTGAACACTGCTAATAATTTCTGTTATATATGTGATGAGGTGATATTTCTATCACAAAAACGAAACATAACTAAAGTGATTAAGAAGGCGTACAGTTTGTATTTTGGCTGCAGATTAGGAGATCAAGATAAAAGCTGGGCGCCACACATATGCTGCAATACATGTGCAGCACATCTTAAACTGTGGTTGACTGGCAAAAGGCAAGCTATGCCTTTTGCAGTCCCAATGATTTGGAGAGAGCCCACTGATCATCTCAACAACTGTTACTTTTGCATGGTCCCTCCAATTGGGAAAGGCATATCAAAGAAGAAAAAATGGACTCTGGAATATCCAAACATCCCCTCTGCAATACGTCCGGTACCACATGGCGATGACCTACCATTTCCCAAAGTGCCAGAATCATTTTCAGCTGCTTCCACTGATGAAGAAGAGGACATTGGTGGTCCTGAACCATCAACATCAAGCGACCCAGATTTTGAGCAAACTACATCCACTAAACCACACTTAATAATCCAAGGTGAACTGAATGATCTTGTAAGAGATCTGAATTTACCGAAGAACAAGGCGGAGCTTTTGGGTTCCAGATTGCAACAGTGAAATCTCCTGGCAGAAGATGTTACAATTTCTGTGTATAGGAACCGCCAGAAGCGGCTTATTACATTCTTTTTCAAAGAAGGTGACCTTTCTGCGTGCCACAACATTTCTGGTTTAATGGCAGCCCTCAAAATCAATTACATACCGGAAGAGTGGAGGCTTTTCATTGATTCATCCAAGACGAGTCTTAAAGCTGTTTTGTTGAATAATGGTAATGTGTTACCGTCAATTCCAGTTGGTCACGCAGTTCATATGAAAGAAACTTATGAAAACATTAAGCAGCTTTTAAAGTGTTTAAACTACGATCATCATCATTGGTCACTTTGCGGTGACTTAAACGTGGTCGCTATTTTGCTTGGACTACAGGGTGGATACACCAAGTACTGTTGCTTTCTCTGTGAGTGGGATAGCCGTGCACGAAGTGACCATTACATCAGAAGACATTGCCCAATCAGGAAGTCATTGCAGTCTGGCAGCAAGAACGTTGAGAACCCAGCACTTGTCGACACCAGCAAGATTTTGTTGCCACCCTTGCACATTAAGCTGGGTCTCATGAAAAACTTTGTCAAGGCAATGGAGAAAACAGATGAGGCTTTCAAATACCTCATCAGAAAATTTCCAAGACTGAGTGAAGCTAAAATAAGAGAGGGGGTATTTGTTGGTCCGCAAATTTGAAAACTTCTTCATGATGACGAGTTTCTTTGCGTGTTGCATGGTAAGGAAAAAGCAGCATGGCTAGCATTTAAGTCAGTGGTGGACAATTTTCTTGGAAACAACAGATCTGATAATTACAATGAAATTATAGAAAATCTCCTTCTGAAGTATAAGAGTCTTGGCTGCAACATGTCTTTGAAAATTCATTTTCTGGATTCTCATCTGGATTTCTTTACGTCAAACTGTGAAGCGGTCAGTGATGAGCATGTTGAACGATTTCACCAGAACATTGCTGCTATGGAGACAAGGTATCAAGGCAATTGGAGCCCTTCAATGCTTGCTGATTACTGTTGGACTGTGACAAGACACATCATCGATTGACTACAAGAAGCAAGCAAAGAGAGCTCGAACAGCGACTGAATAATGACGGAATGGGTTCAAATGTGCCTTTTTAAAATATGATATGTGAAGTTTAAATAATGTTTTTATTTTTCTATCATTTTATGTTGAAATATCAATTAATTGAGTATGTAACCACATTTTTTATAATGCTAAAGTAGAAAGACTAGCTGTTCACCCCAGAGAATCAAACAAGCATACATTATTTGTATTACTGTAATGTAAATTCATCATTTAAAAAAAAACCAGAGCCAATTGGTGAATTTCATTATGATATTTGAAATCAGCATGTCAAAATCAATAAGAAATGGTATATTTAATTTCTGGTACAAAAAACTTTTGAAAATTTGTTGACTAGTGTTATCAGTCTAACTTTGTCAGCATATATCTGTCAGTATTGGCTACTGATTTGTACTGACGGAGGTATAATTGACGGACATAATATTATCGCTTAAAATTACGCAAAAGGCTCTATTCCTTTAACTCTTTGTTTTATGGTGTTTGTTTCACATGATTTATGAAACATTTGAGTTTGTCCTCTGTTATCAGCATTAAATTCATTAAGGGTTAAGCAAATAAATAAATACACAAATAAATAAATAAATATATAATTATACATACATACATACATACATACATCCAAACATACATACATACAAACATATACACACACATACATACAATCATACAAAAAAACATACACATATACATACACACATACATAGCAACGTACATACAAACATACATACAAACAAACGTACGAACATACATACAAACAAAGATATACATATACATACAAATATACATGATGCAAACAAACATACACACAAACAAACAAACTTACATACAAACAAACTAACATACATACAAACCAACATACAAACAAACAATTATACAGACAAACAAACAAACATATGAACAAACAAAGAAACAAATAAACGTGCAAACATACACATGCGTATGTGACCAACTGACCTCGAACGTCACATTATAATTCATTCTGTGCTCTTCACTTGAGTTTTTCCCACCTCTGACAGAGATTTAATACAGATGGTCAGGATTTCTATGAACGTGGAGTGATTGTTTACGTTCATTCATTCATTCATAACCCTCCACTCCCAAAGGAGCATAGGCCTTCAACAAACACATGCCAAGTCCTCCTGTCACGTGCCATCATCTCAAGTTCCTTCCATGTTCTCCTCATCATCTTCACCTCTGTCTCCAACTCTCTTCTCCATGTACTTCTTGGTCTACCTCTGCCTCTCTTGCCCTGGGGGTTCCAGAACAAGGACTGCCTTGTAATGCTATCTCATTTCCGCCCCAGACAGAGTTCAGGTGAGAGAATGAGTATTCATGTATTCATGGCGTGAGTTTACATTATCAAAAACACTTTCTTACCGCACCTAAAGGCTATACAACAGGCTACAATAATCGTGCCATCAGGCCAAGGTCAAGTTTAATCGCAATAACTCACATCTAAAGAAACTTCATAAATGCGTGCTAACAGTGTCGACTCAATGAAAACACCAACCTGACAAAATGGCAGGACATCATCTAGCCTACAGCAGTAACACCTCTAACAAACATCTGCTGATAGGAGAACTGCTAAATACAAAACATCTTACGGGCCTGTCTTCCCATACAATCTCAACCACTCAGCACATTTGGTCTTTCGAAACTGAATACTTTTCAGTCTGAACCATGGTTCCTGACCACCTGACCACATCACGTGATCTCAGGTTCACTGGACCGGAACATCTCTGGCTAAAGCCCTGAGCTCTCAATAACAACACATCGTTAATGCTCCCATCGAAGTAAACACCTGCAACGGTTGTCGTAAAACATACTGTGACTTATATTCTTTGCTATCAGTCATATCGTAATTTTTTCTCAAATATTTACAGAATATATTGAATGTATACCGTGGGCCTTTAAAAAAGAGGATGGTGGCATGTTATGTTATGTCCAATAAACATGAATTGGAATGAACTATGCTTTTCCCTTATAGGTTGTGGAGTCTTCTAGAGGTTGTTGGGAGTCGCATTTCATACGTCCGTCTTCCCACACTTTCACACACAACTAGTCCGTCACAACATGTTATTTTTATTAAATTCTGCCCCTTGTAGTTTCCGGGGGGGGGGGGAGAGAGAAGGAGGTCTCTGAAGAGATAAAGAACAATTAAGACTACTGTTCCCTTAGGCATTACGTACAAAGTTAATCATACGAGGATGTACATGAGGCTGGCAACCTCATCATGTTCAACAAATTGCCACATAGACGACAGCTACAAGCGCATGTGAATGTTTGGTGCAGGCTTACTACAAGTGGGACAGCTACAATGGTGGCTCCATGCTCCTTAAGCAGCGCAAAGGAACATGATGATGATGATTTTACTGTGGCCATTTCATTCATTTTCATTTTATTTTAGAAGTAATGAAACACGGAAACAGTGGCTCGAAAGCATAGAAGCTTCATCTATGATGAGCAATAAGGCTTCACTGGCTAAATACATATATATATATATATCGTGCAGAGACTAATTTATACATACCCGAACTGCTTAATATAAATACGGAAAATTTCAGAACCGTGTCACTGAAAAGCAACAGAGGCAGGAATATTTCTTAAAACCAACAAACAAACGAATCCAGCGCAACTATTATAATGGGAAGAAATGCGCGGTTTTTCAAGAGGAGCGCAATTCAATTTCAAGGCAGTAACGCTCCATGACAAGATTGCAACTATGGTGGGAAAAGATAGGACACGACTTTACCAATAAAGTAAATCTCCCAAAGGAATCGTTATAAAACCCTTCAGATGTTCAATAAAATTATTTTCTTGTGAGTGTAAAGAGTTGTATAGCTTCCCAAGTATCCCGCTTTAAAGGGAAATAATCGTGAAAGCACACACAGCATTACAGATTATATGTGATTATATAACATTTTTTGTTTTGCTTTCTTCCCTTATTAACAAAAAACAAAAAGTATACAATGAACTGCTGTTAAGGTATGATTCAAAACATATAATGCAAATTATTCTCGACTTCATAGATACCAAGTATCATCAGATCATCAAAATGGAATCAGTCCGAGCGTTGTGTGCGTTTCAAACACGAAGAAAAGACAAGATAAAAAAACTGGAAGAAAGAAAGATAAAAAAAAATGTTTTAATTACTGAGGTAGTGATTCTTTGGTTGTGAATTTGTGTAAATGTATTCAAAATTGTTTTCTATTGTTAAAACAAGATTAAATTCAGCAGCCAGAAGTTGGTGTACAGTCCCACTCTAAGTCTGCTTCACTAAGTATGATTACGAATCTCAGCTTCACTAAGTGTGATTACGAATCTCAGCTTCACCATATATGATTACGAATCTCAGCTTCACTATGTATGATTACGAATCTCAGCTTCACTAAGTGTGATTACGAATCTCAGCTTCACCATATATGATTACGAATCTCAGCTTCACTATGTATGATTATGAAACACAGCTTCACATTGTATGATTACGAATCTCAGCTGCACTAAATATGATGACGAATCTCAGCTTCATTAAGTATGATTATGAATCTCAGCTTCACTATGTATGATTACAAATCTCAGCTTCACTATGTATGATTACAAATCTCAGCTTCACCATGTATGATTACGAATCTTAGCTTCTCTATGTATGATTACGAAACTCAGCTTCACCTTGTATGATCACGAATCTCAGGTGCACTAAATATGATTACGAATCTCAGCATAAATAAGTATGATCACGAATCTCAGCTTCACTAAGTAAGATTACGAATCTCAGCTGCATTAAATATGATTATGAATCTCAGCTGCACTAAACATGATTTCGAATCTCAGCTTAAATAAGTTTAATATTAATCTCAACTGCACTAAATATAATTTCTAATCTCAGCTTCACGTGTGTTACCGGGACCAGAAAGGGGAGCAAAGAATAGTAACACTGTTTCCTTCCATGCATGTCGTAGAAAGCGACTAAGGAGGGTAGGCATGGGGCTGATTACCCCATCCTGTTAAAAATTTAAACCACAAAAAACTTCAACAAACATGGACAAGTCAATTAAGGAAAATAAAACACAGCCATCCAAGACAGGATAAGGTCCTCTCGCAGGGAGGCGTATGATGCAACACAGAGAAAGCCGAAAGGAGTCTGTGTTGCTGACTAAACTTCTTTCTTCTAGGAGAACTTCCAGATTTGGCACCTGGAATGTTCGGACATTAAACGAACAAGGGAAAGTGGCACAAGTAGCAGCAGAAATGAGGGAATATAATATTGAGGTTCTGGGAATGTGTGAAACAAAGGGGAAGGGGGTAGACAGGAAGAAACTCATCACATGTGAATTAGTGCTGTCCTCAGGACATGAAGACGAAAGTTCACACCACAGTGAAGGGGTAGCTCTTATGTTATCTAAAGAAGCACAGAAAGCACTCATTGAGTGGGAAGCTGTTGGACCCAGAATAATAACATCTACTTTTAAAACAGCTAAAGGGAGCCGCGCTAGCGTAGTGGTTACAACACCGCTCTGGCGACCGGGTGATACAGGATCAAACCCGGGCGACGGCATTTGAGGATTTTTCGTCGACCGGGATTTGGACTGGATTAACTCGAGACCTGGCGAGGACATTTGAAGGAGTGTCGTCGACCAGGGACTGGCGGCTCCTGAGCCGACCCAGCTGCAATGGGTACCTCCGAAATCGGCGAGTATTTGCCTGAATGGCGAGGGACACCTGTCTCTGTACAAGAAATAAAGGGATACTCACGTAAAATCAATGTCAGGTTAGGCATAAAATAATAACCTGAGATTTCGCCTCGAGTATTAGCGGGCGAACGCAAAAAAAAAAAAAAAAAAAAAAAAAAAAAAAAAAAAAAAAAAGACAAAAAGAAAATACATGTAAATGTCATCCAATGTTATGCACCAACTAATGACAAAGAAGAGTCTGTGAAAGAAGCATTTTATACTAAACTACAGGAAATTATGGATAAAGTAAAAAGAAGAGGCATCACAATTTTGATGGGTGACATGAATGCAAAGATAGGTACAGTCAACACCGGATTTGAAGAAGTCATGGGAAAACATGGGCTAGGAATAATGAATGAAAATGGGGAACTATTCTCAAACTTCTGTGCTTCAAATCAACTGGCTATAGGAGGAAGCATGTTTCCACATAAGAGAATACACAAGGCAACATAGATATCACCAGACCATAGAACAGAAAATCAGATTGATCATATATGCATAAACAAGAAGTTTAGATCATCATTGCAGGATGTGAAGGTATATAGAGGAGCAGATGTGGCATCAGATCACCATCTTCTGATAGCCAAAGTAAAAATGAAACTGAAGAGATATGCAACAATGCAAAATTATAGACAACAATTTAATGTAGGACATCCAAGAAATCAAGAAACAAGAGACACATTTGCGGTCACAGTATCCAACAAATTCCAAGTGCTCCAACAGCTGGAAGATGTAGAGAATACAGAAGACTATTGGCAGCAAATCAAAACGGTATGGAATGAGACATGTGAAGAAATACTGGGGAAAAGGGAACGACAACATAAAGTATGGATAACAACAGAAACCATCAATAAGATAAAAGACAGAAAAAACAAGAAAGCAGATTTAAACACAAGCAAAACCAGAAGTTTCAAAGCCAAGGCTCAAGAAGTGTACACAGCAGCAAACAAAGAAGTAAAAAGAAGTATCAAAAGAGACAAGAGGAAGTATATTGAGGAGTTTGCAAGAGAGGCAGAAGATGCTGCAGCCAAAGGAAATATGAGAGAACTGTATAACAGTACAAAAAAGCTAACGGGGAAATACAAGCAAACAAGTTTCCTCATAAAAGACAAGAATGGAAAACTGCTCAGCAATATACAAGAGCAAATGAAGAGGTGGACAGAATATTTTGAGGACCTTCTCAATAGACCAGCTCCACAAAACCCCCTGACATCCAGCCAGCAGAAGAAGAGCTACAAATTAACGGTGAAAGACCAACAAAGGAAGAAATAAAGAAAGCCATAAAGCTTCTAAGAGATGGAAAAGCGTCTGGACCTGATGACATTCCAGCAGAGGCCATCAAAGCAGATATCGACACGGCTACAGAGATGTTATATAAATTACTTGGTAAAGTCTGAGAAAAGGAAGAGATACCAGCAGAATGGAAGGAAGGATATCTGGTTAAGTTGCCTAAGAAGGGAAATTTACAAGAGTGCACAAATTATAGAGGAATAATGTTACTATCAGTGCCAGGAAAAGTATTAAACAGGATTATCCTTGAGAGATTAAAAGAGTCCATAGACAAGAAACGGAGAGATGAACAAGCAGGTTTTCGACAAAACAGATCATGTACAGACCAGATAGCCACTTTGAGAATAATAGTTGAACAAAGTCTGGAATGGAATTCACCACTATACATCGGATTTGTGGACTACGAAAAGGCATTTGACAGTGTTGACAGAGAATCACTTTGGAAATTGATGAGGCATTATGGAGTTCCCCTGAAGATCATTAATTTAATAAAGAAAACACATGAAGACATGACATGCAGAGTTCTTCAGGAAGGACAGCTTACAGAGCTGTTTTGGATAAGAACAGGAGTGCGACAGGGATGCCTCTTGTCTCTATTTCTTTTCTTACCAGCAATAGACTGGGTTATGAGATCATCGACAACACACAACAGAAATGGAATCCAGTGGACTCTGACTAAGCAGTTGGATGATTCGGATTTTGCTGATGATTTGGCTCTTCTGTCCCATAACCGTAATCAGGACAAATTGAAAATACTCGATGAGAGGTCACGGCAATTGGGTCTGAAAATACACAGGGAAAAGGCAAAAATAATGAGAATAAATGCAGGAAATGATAACAGGGTTGAACTTGAAGAAACACCAATACACGATGTAGAATCGTACACATATCTTTGCAGCAATATAGACAAAGTTGGAGGGTCAGACAGCGATATCAAAATAAGAATACAGAAGGCAAGAGGAGCTTTCATTGCATTGGGAAATATATGGAGATCAAAAGAAATCGGATCCAACACGAAAATAAGAATCTTCAACTCAAATGTGAAGTCATTCCTATTGTATGGCTCTGAGACATGGAGAACAACAAAGACAACAACCAAAACGCTACAGACTTTCATAAATGGGTGCTTGCGTAGAATAGAGGGATTGAAATGGTATGACAAGGTTACCAAAGTGGAACTGAGGACAAGAACTAGACAAGTGCCAGTGGAACAAGAGATGAGAAGAAGACGATGGCGATGGATAGGACACACATTGAGGAAACCTGTTGATAGCATTACAAGGCAGTCCTTGTTCTGGAACGCCTTGGGCAAGAGAGGCAGAGATAGACCAAGAAGCACGTGGAGAAGAGAGCTGGAAACAGAGGTGAAAATGATGAGGAGAACGTGGAAAGAACTTGAGATGATAGCACGTGACAGGAGAATTTGGCATGTGTTTGTTGAAGGCCTATGCTCCTTTGGGAGTGGAGGGTTATGAATGAGGACTGACGGAGTGGATAAGAGATCGTCTTGTCCCCTCCCGTGAACACATATGTAGCTAGCTATATATATATATATATATATATATATATATATATATATATATATATATATATATATATATATATATATATATATATATATATATATATATATATATATATATATATATATTAGTAGCAATTTTTTCATAAATGTTCTTTATTTCTCTCAGACCTGATCAAACGGCGACCAGCTGTCTATTTTGGTTATTTTCTTCATCTACTGATTTATTATTGTTGTCTTCTTCTGGGCTTACGCGTCCCCAAGTTCACTTGTGAACAGTATTGGCCAAAGAAACAAATTAACATTTTTAAAGAGTAAATTTAACTGGACTTATCAATACCCAGATATTTGTTCTATTTTATCAGCCCACCGTGGTGTAACACAAATAATATTACTATCTGACTTTTGACAGTCGTATCAGCGGATTTATCTAGCAAGTTACGCTGTTTCAAAATCGGCACTCACCACAGAGCCAGCAGATAGGATTTACCATCAATTAACAATTGTAACAGTTTTAGCAACTAGAAGTTTCCCTATACTGGAAGTATTTTCTACCGTTTACTGTGAACACAAGATCTCGGGTTTTTCTACATTAACTATTCGATGATATTTGTCTATCCAGGAATCAACCACCAAATTAGGCGTCCCCCTTATAAAATGTAATTATTAGAGGAGGGACTGGGCCCAATTTGGAAGATAAAAACAATTATATATATTCAGGGATTGTATGTCCAAGAGATTTTTTCCCCAAGAGTAGGTAAGAAGCGAGTGAGTGGCCCCGTATGACAGAGAGAGAGTGAGAGAGTGAATATTTTCTTTGTTACAGGAAAATTGTATTATCTGGATTCTGCTTAAATATTGTTTACTTTACTGGATAGCATTTAGTAGGAACTTTGTTCTTTTCTTTACTGTCTATTCTGTAACATAGAGCTAACCTTTGACCTTTGGGGTTATTAACTTGTTGGTTTTTTTTCTCAATAATGTTATTTTTCTATGTATGAAATTCTGATTTTATTTGATCTTTCTTTAGATATTCGATGTTGTAAAGTTTAATGATAATAAACAACAAAAGAACTTAACTTGTGTGTGTTTGTCAGACCCATACCCAATTAACCATAGTTTTTTTTTTCACGTTTGTGTGTCTTGTTGTCAACATAGCTGTGTGTGTGTGTGTATAGTTAAACTTATATTTCTAGATATAGGGAGGTATAAGATTGTCTTGTACTAAATTATAGTCGTATAGATAGGCTGGACTAGAGAAACTACTCATTCCAGAGACATATCTTCTCTTTAAACTGTTCACTCGTGAAATCTATTCTTACACGTGAAATCTATTCTCACACCTTTACTTGTCACGTACGTATCACCATCCACTCTACTCAGGCGGGACCATAAATTTCAAACCTATATAAATTTACGACAACTAAGTATAATTACGAATCTCAGCTGCACTAAATATAATTACGAATCTCAAATTCATTAAGTATGATAACGAATCTCAGCTTCAATAAGTAAGATTACGAATCTCAGGTGCACAAAATATGATTATGAATCTCAGCTGCACTAAATATAATTACGAATCTCAAATTCATTAAGTATGATAACGAATCTCATCTTCAATAAGTAAGATTACGAATCTCAGGTGCACAAAATATGATTATGAATCTCAGCTGCACTAAATATGATTACAAAACTCAGCTGCACTAAACATGATTTCGAATCTCAGTTTCACTATGTATGATTTAAATTTATATATTGTCTTTCCTCTTTCACCTTTCAACTCCGACAAGAGCATTAGGCTATCAACAATCCAATGCCCACTCTTCAGCTCAAGGTCTTTCCTTGTATTCTTCCTCCTCTTTATGACTGTCTCCAATTCTTTTTTCCCTTATTATACCTCTCTTACACCTGGGGATTCCAGGACAGGGATTGTCTGGTAATGCTATCAACAGGTTGTCTTAATGTGTGTCCAATCCATATCCAGTGTCTTCTTCTCATTTCTTGTTCCACAAGCACTTGTCTAGTTTTTGTCATTAGTTCAACATTAATGAGCTTGTCATACCACTACAACCATTCTATTCTACGCGAGCATAAATTTATGAAAACCTGTAACTTTTTGTTTGTTGTTTTTGTTGTTCAACATGTTCTCTATGTTTCAAAGCCATACAATAGTACAGACTTGACATTTGAATTGAAAATTCTGATTTTTATATTGGGCCAGATTTCTTTTGATCTCATATATTTCCCAATGCAATGACAGCTCCTCTTGCTTTTTGTATTCTTATTTTGATATCATTGTCAATCCCTCAGGATTTGTCTATATTGCTGCCAAGGTATATGTACGATTCTGTCATGGGATTTCCTCCCCTTGCTCTGCAGTGATGGTCCAACACTGGCCAAATGTTAGAGTATCTAATGTGGGTCTTCAAAGGCATCTACCTTCGCGCAAGATTACACTTGGCCGAGATGCAAATAGAAGGATGATGATGCTTCTACCTCGAGGGAGTTTTCTCAGCATATTCAGAAATCAAGATCAGTGCTGAATGTGTCTTAGCGTAGTTAACCTATTATCTGCCTGACTACATTTGTGAAGAGATATATTGTATGATTTAAATTTTTCAATCCCCCAACTGATTTAATTCATTGATATCTTAATTTATTAGCTCTGTTTTAAGTGTATTTAAGGTGACTGAGAGATACTAGTGCAGTACCCTCAAAAGGATTAAATCAACTGTAAATTAGGGAGCCGCGCTGGTGTAGTGGTTACCAAACTGCGCTGGCGACCGGGTGACCCAGGATCAAACCCGGGCGAGGACATTTGAAGATTTTTTTCGTCGCCCGGGATTTGGACTGGATTAACTCGAGCCCTGGCGAGGACATTTGAAGAGTGTCGTCGACCAGGGACTGGCGGCTCCTGAGTCGACCCAGCTGTAATGGGTACCTCCGAAATCGGCGAGTATCTGCCTGAATGGCGAGGGACACCTGTCTCTGTACAAGAAAAAAAGGGATACTCACGTAAAAATCAGTCTCATGTTAGACATATTAACCTGAGATTGCGCCTCGAGTAATAGCGGGCGTATGTTAAAAAAAAAAAAAAAAAAAACTGTAAATTAGTATATATATATATAAAAAAAAACAAATTTAATAATCAATTAAATTCAACAGTGTAAAATGCAAAATTCTTTTTTAAATTATGATAATCATAACATGGTGGTGTTATGGATATTGAGGAAATTGTCAGAAAGTTCACTTGGCAGATTTTAAGTTTGTACTTAGCTGCCAATAAGTTTATTGGTTTCTGCTCCAGCCGATGTTTGGTTCTTTACAGGTTATAGACTGATTCACTATCGTCACTGGTCAACTCTGGAGGTTGTGACACGTTCTAAGAAATATCAGGGAGCAATAACGAAGCTGGTCCAACTTCTTCAAGATCCGTCTGATGATGGTGTCTAGCGTTGACAGTAGGCCACTTATACCACACACTTTGTTCCAGAGATAGCACCCTCAACCAATAATATCGCCAAGTATCATGAAAAAGGAGAAACAAATACCCTCCTGAGTATTGGGTTTTTCTTACACACAATAAAGTGACCCCTCCCCTTTTCATTCCACCACCCAATCTACCTCAGAACGTTAACCTCACTGAGCATTATTATTAATCCCAGTGAGCGGAAAACATTCATTATATTTATATTGAATATCTTTACATTTGCACTGGTTGAACAGGTGAATAATATAATAAGTATACATCAGTTCTGCCATCATCCACTCCATGCTCCATAAGGATCTTGGGACCACCTCTACTTTTAGTTTTTATGAGAAACCCTCATAAAGCAGTCACCAGCTGATGCAGTGATGGTTCATGAAACCATCATTCTATTTGCTGAGGTCGCTAGCCTAATATGACTTGGATATCCACTAGCAAGTTAATAAATGCACAATATAGAATTTAAAAATGTACAACTCACCCCAAAATCTCTTGGAATGCTGACTCCTGGCTCAGAGAAATAGTTAAGGCAACTTGTTTAAGATGTTTCTTGCACGCGGTCTGGGGTATTACTTTACACTAGGCTCCCACTCTGACTTTGTGTTCAGATTACTAGGATTCTGGCTTTCCGTGTTAATGAAGGTAGAGTTTTCCAGGGATATAAGTCAACAAGATGCTCAAAAAAGGTCCGGTCCAATAAAAGGAATTACGATCCTATTCCTTATTCTGGCTAACTGGCTGTCTTCATGACGAGGTGGATTTCACAGTGCTCTAAACCGGCAAAAGTGCCAGATTACATTGCAACTTCCGTCCCACGCACGTTTTTATTATTATCTGGTCCGGCTCCAATCAAAAGTGTTGTTTGTAACATCTTGAATTGCCCGGCCAATTGTACTCAATCATGCGTGATATGATCGAGTTTATGCAAATAATTTCTTCATAGGAAAATTCAGCGTGATTTTTTAAAAGTCCCTTTCCACATAAGGAATTGTTATTTCCGTTGATTATCGGTCCTGTTTATACTCACGACTTCCTATATTATCACAAATAATGTCTTCCTGGAAACTTATTACAATGTTTCGTCTTTCAGGTGCGTGTCTGTAATAGGTCACCACCTGGATAATTTACTGCCCTGTACTTGTGCAAACAAATGTTCATTGTGTGACCATCTGGGTTGTGTTCTCTCCACAAGAGAAATTAGGAAGTTACATAGCCAAATCAGCGATAACCTAGCTCGCGGGGCAATCTTCGTGTTTAACCCGCGAGCCAATGTCTCGTATACGAGAATTTAGCAACATGACTGTTGGTCAATATTACATCACATAAATACTCTTTCAGAAGGAATGATCAGGTCAACAGACATTACGAATTAGTAAAGGAAGAAGTGTAAACAAGTGACTGGGCACGTATTTCGGTGCTTCGAAAATGAGAAATGAGAAGATAATAGGAAAGAGAGAGAAAATACTTAAAGGGGAATGATTAATACCGACACATATTCTACATTTTGTAGTCGTGTTTCATCGAGTACAATCTTGTTTTCTTTTCCTGCATTTACTCTCAGTATCTTATTTTTAGAGCGAAAAAATTGCATCAGATTATGCTGGGAGAACAGGTCCTGGAACAGGTCAACCACTTTAAATACCTTGGAGCGGTCACAGAATTGAAGGGAGGCACCAAGAAGAGTTTACTACCCGAGGAGCAGCTGCTGGGAGATTTTTAAGGCAATAAATCGAAGCTTTCTCAGTTATGTTCTAGTTTTGACTTAATGAAAGCGAGTCATGGGCAATGACTACAACCAACACAAGCCAGCTCCATACCTCAGAGATGAGGTGTCTGAGGAAGGTGGTTGAAGTAGCGAGAAAAGAATGGTCCGCAACCAGACGATACGTCATGGCCTCAAAACCCAACCCCTGCCGACCCAAGTGGAACATTCCCAATTACGATGGTTTGGCCAAGTCTGTAGAAAAGGAGAAGATCGTCTACTACGATAAATATGGAGAACCATGAGCCAATGATCCGGACCTCCAGGACGACCCAGAGTTCGCTGGGAGGTAACCAGTAGACAATCTCTGAAGGATCGAGGACTAGATTGGAACCAGGCTGGGAAGAAGACAGCAGATAGTATAATATGGCGCTCTCTGGCAAATCTCTGCAAACCAGGGTAGAAGAGGAATGACTAAGTAAGTATCTTATTTTTTCCCCTGTTTATTTTCCGGCCAACTTGCTGTGATCTCCCATCAAGTATTTTAGTTTTTTATCTTAAAATTATATATATATATATATATATATATATATATATATATAATATACAACTGATCAGAGCATGTATATTCCCAGTAGCAACATACGGCAGCGAGACTTGGACACTCAATAAAACAGTTGCAAAAAAGATTACATCATTCGAAATGAAATGCTACAGAAGGATGTTGAGAATACCCTGGACAGAAAAAAAGACCAACAGAGAAGTACTGCACTCACTAAAAATACAGGAACATTGGCTTTTAAATACCATCGCAATAAGGAAGCTGAAATTTTTCGGTCATATAAAAAGACATAATAGTCTGGAAAAAATAGGGATGGAAGGCATGGTCCTTGGGAAAAGGGGAAGGGGTCGACCTAGACGACGGTGGACCCAGGACATCACAGAGAGTCTGAACTTGTCTTTGGCGGATGCAGGTCGACTTGCTCAGAATCGTGATGTGTTCAGAGCAGCTGTAATGGAGACAACGTTCTGGAAAGAATACGTCACATGATATATATATATATATATATATATATATATATATATATATATATATATATATATATATATATATATATATATATATAAATATCACGCACACTACTTTATATACTCTGTACTTGTTATCCTTCAGTGTCCTGTGGAGTACAGGGCTTCTATAGGTTCTCGCCAACCTTTTCTTTCCTGTGCTATTCATTCATAATTTTTCTTTATCCATCTTGGATGACAGAGTTGACTTATCTGAAGTGCTTGTATGAGATGACATGTTGATATCGCATAAGTATTGTTGACTTAAATTTTCTTCGTGTGTAACCTTCCTTGGTCGCCTTCATTGTCCTCCCTATTCCACTCATGTTTACCACCAGTCCTTCTCCCCATGTGCCCTTTGTTGTTCGGCGAAATCTATAAATATATATATAAACAAGATGGAGGCGGTAGCTGAGTCTTGAGGAGACATGTATAATCGGTCTATACCGAGCACACGTGAAGAGGACTGCGTACAACTTACCTATAGAGTACTGCAGTAGAGGAGGAGATGAGTAGAGGAGTGTAAAGAGGAAGATTAGAGGCCATGGGAGAATGGTGCATTTTTGGTTGAGAAGCCGTAGTGAAGACGGCAGAGATATTGATGATGAGAAGTCGCGAGAAGACGACACAAATAGTAACGAAACTTAAAAGAGGATAGACGAAGATAGAACATAGGAGATTCAACAATTGAGATAAGTGAAAAGAGAGATTTGAGAAGCCGTTGGGAACACGGCAGGAATAATAATAGATTTGAGAGAAAAGAGAATAAAGATATGAGAAACCATAGGAAGACGGTAAAGAAGACATAGAGGTATCAGTGGACAGGAGAAGTGAAATAAGGGAGAGTGTGGAGATAAAGGAGACTTCAGATATTATGAGTAAGGCAAGCCTTAAGAGAGGGCGAACATAACAGATTTAAGAATGAAGCTTTTAAGAGGCTGCAGCGAAAACGGCCGAGATAATGGAGAAAGAGAAGATGCCATAACGGATGGCGAATATTTGAATTTGGGACTAATGAGAAATGTAAATTGGAAGCCGTAGAGGAGGACGGCAGGGTTATAGGGAAGAGTGAATAGTGGAAGTGGTGGACGATGACGGCACTGATGAAAAGATACAGATAAAGTGACATGGGGAATACGGAGAAATATAAAGAGAAATAAGAATGCGAGTAATCATTGGAGAAACGTGTAAATAAATGAGAATTTGGAGAAGTCAAAATGTGGAGTTAAATGAGAGTGGGAGAAGTCAAAGTTTAGGAGGGTTGAGAGAAGAGAGACTAAGAAGCGATAAGAGAAGCAACGTGAGAAATGTAGAAATGGAAGACATAAGGAAAAATTGCAAAAATATGTAAGAAGAGAACAATTCAAGTATGTAAGAAGCTATGCAGAAAGTGGTGCAGATAAAGCGGAATTGGGACAGGCCATAGTGGATGGCACAGGCGTAAGGCAATAAGAAAGAAGTGAGAGGCATGTGGAGTACAAATAGAGAGAGACGGCCATAGTAAAATGGTAAGAGATGATGACAGAAGGGGAAAAGGAAAAGGATAGGAGGACATAAGAGAGGTAGAGAGTGATGAAGAAAGGTCACAAAGAAAGGAAGTCACATCCGAAATGAGGAGAGGTAAACTAAGGAAGTAAGGGAGAAGCGAAATAGGAACGACGGGGACAGGAAAATGCAGGAAACTGGTGTAAAGGGATAGATAAGTGGAAATGGATGACGCGGAGACCAATGAGGAAAGCTATGCAACAAAGGAGATAGAAAATTCGATAGGCTTAGATAAAACTTGGGAAATTTTAAGTAATCTGAATAGGGACCACAATCCAGGTCACTGGATAGAGGAATTTAGTGGGGGTAAGCACATATAGAAATGCGACCATGACAGTTAATGTGTCACGTTGTAAATCTTGTATATAGCACGTAGCAGACAGTATATGTGGGAAATCATAAGACATGAGGAATGTGTAATGGTAAATAAGCCGGGGCAGTAGAAATAAGGTCGGGGGTAAGGCAGTAAATATAAAAGTGCAAACGTTCGAGCAATAAAAGCTCAACGTAAAATGTGGGCAGTGAAGGTAGATGGCAGTGTATACTGAGATTTTAAAAAAAATGGAAATGCCAGTAAATGGCGTTTTTGTAAAATCTGATGGCGACAAATAGACGCTGAAGTCTTCTGAGTAGAAGGAAATTGTACACGCATGCAAAGAGAAAATTGAAATCTTGAGTTACAATAATTATGTATGCTTTGTATAAGGCTTATGCTTAGTAAGGTTATTGTTACAAATAGACATGTACTAGTTAGACAAAGGATATTTGGGAGATGACTGAGAGACTAGGTACAGGCATACGAAGGAGCACATAGATTGAAGATATAATAGGATAGATTAGGCAGAAGTAAGATCGGATTTTCTAGCCAGATCATTTAGAAAATTTTCTCTCTAAGAGAACATTTTTTATGAGTGGGGATTATGTGTGACAGTGAGCGTGTGGGAGAATGGGTCTCGGATGTGAGACAAAGGGAAGTAAAAATAAATCAGGTATTTATGTTATGAAATAAGGACAGTTCCTAAAATGGTTTAACTGATTTGCATAAGCACGGGGTAAGTTATCGTAGTAAAGAAGAGATGGGGACTTTTAGTAGTACTATTAAACAAAGGGAGACGACTTGTAATTATGTCCCTGGAGGGTTGTAAGTGAGTTGTTTTGAAAAAAGTGCAAACTAAGCAAGTTCGGCACCGGGAGTTAGTGCGTGGAGTAGGCGAACTCTCCGTGACAAAGAATTGTAATTATAATTCGAGGTTTAAAAATTAGTCAGTTGAGATTGAGACGCGCTAGGTGTAGGTATAGAAAAGGGTTTTCTCCTAAGTGTTAACGTTGTTCATGGCGAGACCCTTGGAGGGGTGCAAACGAGATAGCAAGCCTAAATCAGGTAGCTTTCTGTGATCACAGAATTATGTACTGCTATCTAGCTCCCCAAGTTCTCATATGCCATGTTGATAATGAAAATGCTGGTTGAGCGAAAACTAGATGTAATTAATTAAGGTTTTTCTCACTTTGTGTGGATTTTCAAGATTTTGGAGCAAGGTGGGTTTTTCGCAAGACATAGGGCAAGACAGAAAGAGTTCATGGTGCGCAGGTATGTTTGCAGTTTTGATTTCAAGATAGACTTTTAGATAAAATGGAGACAGACATAGTGAGCAGGTAAACTCTGGTAGAAAATCAACATCCCTGGCAATTGTAGGTCAGTCTTCTAGCAAGATACATGAGAAGATCACTAGGTGAAACGTTATAAAGATAAACTAACTTTCTTTGAAAATCACTCAGATGACATGACAGTGGAGAAACTAGACAAGAGCAGAGCAGTGACAGAAATGTGCGAGAATATATTATTTACAGATGTCGCTGATTGATAAAATGTACGAACTGGAATTATATCAAGCTGAGTGTAAAATCTATGAGATAAATCCACAGAAGAGTGAAGCGGATTCTACTGTATGTAAATAAACCTTGAAGTTCGTTTTATTGCTGTTGGAGTACACTGTGTCAACGGAGTTTAGAAAACATCAACCATCTATCTGTACGTCTTGTCTAGCAGTGCATTCATCACCTTGTTTCATCAAAGTGTTTATGTGGTCTACTCACACATACTATCTACTGGTTAGGGCAGTGATCTGAACCTCTATACGAACACACCAACACGCACGGCCACGCCATCAAGCACCTTTGCTATCGTCATGGGTGTGCAGCCTGCAAGGCCTTTGATGCCCCGAGTTTAATTCTGAATTGAGGGTAACACTGACTAGTATTAAATATGTATATATATTATTATTTTCTTGCATATTCAAATAAAAGTGAGTGAAATTATAATGCGAGATTCTTGGAGGGAAGAAGCCATTAATGCTGTATAATTTTGAAAATGAACCACAGGAATGATTTGAAATATAAAATAGTTATCAGGGTTCTTACAAAGCTTTCCTTGATTTCTGGATGTTCCATGTTCTAGATGAAGGAAATCTAAAAGAATAGGATGATGTAATTAAATGAATAATGTATACATATTTAAATGTTAACGTAGGTCCCAGTCCTGACGTATGGATGCGAGTCATGGGCAATGGCTACAACCCAAAAAAGCCAGATCTAAACCTCACAAATGAGGTATCTGACGAAGTTGGTTGAAGTAATAAGAAGTCATGGTCCGCAACCAGACGATACGTCAAGACCTAAAACCTCAACCCCTGCAGACCCAAGTAGAACAGTCCCAACTGTGATGATTTGGCCATGTCTGCAGAATGAGAGAAGATCGGCTACCACGACAAGCACGGGAAACTAAGAGACAGGGATCCAGACCTCCAGAATGACCCAGAGTCTACTGGCAGGACAAAATTAGAAAATCTCTGAAGAACCAAGGACTAGAATGGAACCAGGCCAGGAGGAAGACAGCCAATAGGATAGTATGGCATTCTCTCTGACAAACCTCTACACCTCACGGTAGAAGAGGAACGAATAAGTGAGTAACATAGGCCTATACTGAAATGAAATATGGAAAAATGGAAGGAATTAATTCACGTGAATGATGGTATAGAGGTTTATGAAAAATTGCTTGTAGTATGTCACTGAATCGATCTGTCTAATCTGACTTAACAAATGATATCTGATGTCTTACTGGCCTTACATCTGTGCTAGGGAAAATTTCGTATAGCAAGATACTAGCATGGGACTATTATGTTGTAGCAGGTCATCTTATAACATACCATCAGCAAGGTAGATGACTGTGTATACTTGAGATATCCACTTGTAGCATTTAATCCCCAAGAGTATACTTCATATCAGGTATTGGAACCCTAATGCATGGGAATTGCCAGCCACTGTCTGCTCAGTATTGACAGCCCGGTGAAGATAAGTGTCCACAAGAAGGGCTGAGCTCATATTATATGGTTCACCACACTTAGAGAAAATTCAGATGATGATAGCAGTCTTTGTTAAGATCACTTCATGTGTAAAGACGGCATCTTAAGTCAAAGTGACTATTTTTATAAGTTTAATAACAGTGATTCAAGAACTGTTAGTACCAACTAAGGCAACATTGAATTTCAGTGTAAGTGACAGCAAAAGTTAAAGTGATTTTTTATTTTAAAGTGACATTTCCCAAGAGGAAGGAGTCACTGACACGCTGTGTGTAAAACTGTAATTGTGCGTGTTACACATTTCTTCTTGTAAATTTTCATCATCATTTTGAATTACATTCCACCATTCTTATTCCAAAAGAGAAAAGAATAAATTACTGTAAATATAATAAATAAATTAATTGTAACCAAAACCTTGAGTAAATTATTCCAGTTTTGTTTGAAGTTACTTTGGTTTATTATTTACATTAGACATAACATAACTCATTATAGGATAGTTGTAGAGAGGAGACGACTTAGTGTCTGGTACTTATTATTACCATCTCAGCCAGATAACTTTATAGTCTGACTATTTCTATGACAACCACATAACAAGTAACAAGAAGAGACATGGTCCGTAACCAAAAAAAACTAGTGATGGAACCATCACAATAAGCATGGTCCTTGGAAAAAGGGGAAGGGATCGACCTAGACGACGGTGGACCCAGGACATCACAGAGAGTCTGAACTTGTCTTTGGCTGATGCATGTCGACTTGCCCAGAATCATGATGCGTTCAGAGCAGTTGTAATGGAGACAACGTTGTGGAAAGAATACGTCACATGATGATGATGATGATTCTTCTTCTTCTTTTATCCTTAGCCGCCGACCGTCAAAGCAGTCAGTGGCCATTACGCTTGGTGGCGTCTTGTAGGGCAGCAACAAATTGATGGTGATGGTATTCGGTTAAAAGATTCGGACTTTTTTTCTTAGGCAGGTTGTGTGGAAAGAGGACAATTTCGACATTTCCTTCTCTATTATGGAATGATATATGGCATATGGCACCTCTTAGGCTCAGCTTCGTTGTTAGATCAATGTATGACCTCCTGCTATCGGCCACAAACCTTGTGAGATGGGGAAAGTGGGATGATGAGCATTGCCCCCTGTGCCATGGGTGGCATACACTTGGACACGTGCTCTCAGCTTGCAAGGTGTCATTAGGGCAAGGGCGATACACATGGCGTCACAACAAAGTGCTAAATGAGCTGGTTGCGACAATAGATCTGGCAAGGATGAAGGCTGTCAGGCCAAACACCGCAAACACATACTTTCTGAGAGCAGGAAAGTCAGCACACCCAAAACCGAGTAAATCAGGTAGCAGTGTACCATCTCTCCTTGACTGTGCAAATGACTGGGAGATGGCGGTAGACCTACCTGGACGAGGGGCATATCCAGAGAGTATCAGAAAATCTCGAAGACGGCCGGATATAATGCTGCATTCTTCATCATCGCACCGGGTTATATTGATTGAACTGACCATGCCATTTGAATCCAGATTGGAAGAACAACATTTGTTCAAAGCGGCCAAGTATAGTGATCTGGCCGCAGATCTGAGACACGATGGGTTCACTGCAAGGCTGTTGAGGTGGGTGCAAGAGGGCTCGTGGCTGCATCAGTGTATGATTTATTGAAACTGTTGGGGCTGAGGGGACAGTCGAGAACAAGGGCACTGAAGAGGTTTAGTGAAACTGCGGAAAAGGCATCATGCTGGCTGTGAAACAACCGCAATGGGCTATGGAACTCGGGACAGTAAACTCTGCGGTACAGAAAACATCAGGATTTTTTCTAAGTCCACAATACGTTGTTTTTCGGTGTACTGGTGAAAGGGCTGTGACTGACGGGCAGGTGTGTCAGTGTCTGTCCCTAGTCGGGGTGTGCGGCGGAACGAACGGAATAATTTGTCATCTCTTTGTTACTTTCACAATTGCCTCCCCGGCTGGCGGAGTTGTAGATTTTAAAGTTGCTACCAAAGTGAAATGGGTTCATTTTCGATACAAAACAACAGGAGGCTGAGACACTTGGTAGTCATGACCCAAGTGCCCCCCTCCCCCTTTTATAGTGTAAAGGAGTATACAGGGCCGAAACACTTGTTCGACGGGAGGACTGCTTCTGATGATCATCTTGCCTCCTGTTGTATCGCTCTGTATAGAGTTTCCTATCATCTTTTGCATTCCGCACCAAAGAGAAGCACAGAATATACACTGCTCTCACACTCAGTGCTGTAACTAAAGAGGAAGAGCACTTCCAGATTTTGCTTTGTTCATTCTGTTGTTGATGTCTTTGCTTGCTCCGCCGTCTGGTGTTCCGTAACATCCTAGGTATGCTAAAATTACTATTGATGTATCATTTTAGAAAGCGGATTGTCGTTATGCATACAAATTAAAAGTACGCTGTGTAATGTCTGTGCCTGAAACAATAAGTATTAATTTAATAAATGTATGCAGGGTAGGCACACATATTTTAAAACAATTTATTATTACAAAATGATTTTTATGTTACAACAATAACAAAACTCTTTCAAGATTACACCAACAACGCGTCAACAGAAAACGTAACACAATACTGGGACTTACTAAAAAATAATAATTAAAGATGTAATACAGATTATGGCAACTCATATACATAAACTTTTTTTTAAAATTGATATAAAATACAGTCTTCAAAACCGAACAATTAGATAGACATGGCCCGCAAATTTTTCACTACAAGAAGAAATAGCAAAGTACGATCAACATACATTTAAAAGGGCTTAGTTAAGAACAAAACTATACACTCTATTACAAGAAACACCAAGTAAACAGTTTCTAGCGATTGAGCAAAACATGCAAAGGAGCAAATAAATACATAAGATTATGGATAAAGCAGAAAATGCAATAATGTCCATAGACCAAGAAAAAGCGTTTGACAGAGTTTCACATCCCTTCTTACATAAAACTTTACAAGAAAATAATTTTGTTCAATGATTCATATCCTGGATAATAATCCTATACAAAAAAACGGAAAGCAAATTGCTGATCAATCACACTGTAATCTAAAAAAATCCGTCTTACTCGATCAGTCAGATAAGATTGTCTAATGTCTCCATTACTATATATACTAGTTTTATAACCGGTATTAGAAAACCTAAAAAAAATACAAACATTAAAGGCGTCCATGTACCAGGCATGGGTGAAAAGAAATTAATAGCATACGCTGATGACACAATTTTTTTCCCTTCACACATTTCATCAATAAAAATATCCAAATACCTAATTAGCAAACCTAGAGGTTGAAAAAGCAACATTAAAGAATCACAAATACTGGGCATCTAGCATTGGACAAATAAAACAGACTTTCCTCTTCAAAACATTCCTCTTCATCTTTTACAAACAAATAATATGAAAATATACGGAATAAATGTCCTGTTTGCACTAGTGCCCTGTATATACAGGGTAACGCCAACTAAGGTTCGACCGAAAATGGCGGCCAAACCCGTATCGCTGGAAAAAGGACCCAATCGCGACTTTCAAAATTAGCTACACATACAGTAGCACATATTTGTATCTAAGGTCCTTTTTCCAGCGATACGGGTTTGGCCGCCACTTTCGGTCGAACCTTAGTTGGCGTTACCCTGTATATACAGGGCACTAGTTTGCACCATAGAAAATAAACAAGGATATGCGGAAAAATATAACTTAAAAAAACTGAGAATAAATTAGGACGTTACAAATATAAGAATGCTACAATATTCGGTAGAAACATTATTGTAAACACGTATGTTATTTCTAAGTTGTTATACATTTGTAATATTTTTTTCCCTACAAAAAGAACCCTAACAAAAATAAATTCTTTAATCAGACACTCCATCTTCCGCCACACAATACACAACATAAAACACAAAACATTAATGCAGGATAAAGTAAGAGGAGGTATATCCCTACAAGATATAAATACTAAAATCAAAACTATGAGAATCAAATTTATAAGTAACATAATAGATGACCCACAAGGATTTCCTTTAGTACACTATTAGGGGGGACTACGAATAGAAAAATTATTTTAATTTTATTTCACAGTACCGATTCATTTTGGAATCTTAGCAAATTTTTACAAATAATGCGTAAGATACATACAAGGAAATGAGAAGATAATACACCGAACAACAAAAGAGAGCTCAGCCTAGGCCGGTCCCAAGCCCTGCTGAAAAAGGAGGAGGGCGGCCTGCATGGAGGCCGTAAGGAGACAGCCCCTCAATCATGCAAAGGCACAACAGGTCAATCACCTGTTTGCCTTAAAACATGATTACATGAAACGCAAGAGAGAAAACCGGACTGATTCTAAATGCAATGAACTGGAACGGATTACGACTTATGGAACTTGGAATACGAGGAGTATTAATGGGAAGGAAGAGGAGCTAGTTGAAGAGATGAGGAAAGCAAAACTAGAAATCCCGGATTTAACGGAAACGAAGAACAAGGGACAAGGAGTTATGGATCTCGATGGCGACACGCTGCTTTACAGTGGTGTCCCCACATCTGAAAGAGCTAAAGGGGGTGTGGGTTGTATTGTGGCCGAAAACCAAAGGGATAGTATCAAGGGATGGAACTTTGTCTCGGAACGCATTATGGTCCTAAAACTAAATGAAGGAGAAACCATAGTCAACCTTGTCATTGTGTATGGGCCAAATGAAGATGAGCGAGCAGAGGTCAAGGAGGATTTCTTCGAGCTGCTTCAAAGGACAGTGGACGACTGCCTAGATGAAATTATCATGCTCGGAGATTTCAATGCCAGAGTTGCAAATGAGATTGCTAGATGGGTTGGAGTTGTCGGAAGATGTGGAAAAGATACTTTTAATGACAATGGAAAGCGACTCCTTAGATTCTGTACTGAGCAAAATATGATCATTACAAACACAAAGTTCCCTCATACATTAAAATTGATCCAACAAAGAATGAGAAATCAGTGATCGACTCTGCCATAGTTAGGAAGAACTCATTGAAATGTGTCCGGGATGCTAGACTTTGGAGAGAGCCAGAGATTGTAAGTGATCACTACCTGCTAACAATTAAAAGAACAACTGAATAAGTTGCTCGGCCTAGGAATAGCCTAACATCACGCAAGAAGCTAAGTAAACGAACGGGAGAAATGAACGTTAAGACCTCCAAGCTGAAAGAGCCAGAAGTTAAGACCAGATATCAGGGGCTTATTGATACAGCAGTGAAAAACACAGAAGAACAAACTGATGACCTGTAAACCATGTGGTTTAAATTCAAGGACATCATAAAGACAGCTGCAGCAAAAGCATGCGCTGAAGTCCGATTTGGGAAGAAGCCAAAGAGGACACCTTGGTGGGCAGAGGAAGTTAAAGAGAAAAGAGAGAAGAAAAATGCATGGAAACAATACTTAGGAGCTAAAAACACAGCAGGAAAAACAGAGAAACATAGAGAATATGTGATACTCAGAACAGAAGCAAAGAACAAGGTGCTAGCAGCAAAACAGAAGTCCTGGGAAGAATTTGGAGAAAAGCTAGAACAAGATGCGCAAGAAAACCAGAAATTGTTCTATAAGACCCTAAAGAACACGAGGAAGGAAAAACAGAGCCCTCTTAAATTTATAAAGGACAAGCAGGGAAAATTGCTTACTGCCCCAAAAGAAGTAATGGAAAGATGGACAGAATATTTCTCAGAACTCCTTTATGGTGAGCAAGGTCAAGTATCAGAAATGATAACCACTAGCACAGAAGAGGAAACCAATGGTGGTGAAGATGGCATAAAGATGGAAGAACTGAAGGCAGCACTGGAGAAAATCAAGATGGGCAAAGCAGCAGGGTATGATGGTATAACACCAGAAATGGTTAAGTACATGGTTGCAGAGGGCGACCTATTGCTCCTGAAGGTCCTATATGCAGCTTGTTGCATCAAGACCATACTAAAGGATTGGGAGAGTGCCATCATAACACCGATTTTCAAAAAGGGTGACAACCAACAATGTGGAAACCATAGAGGCATATCCTTTCTCACTGTCCCTGGTAAAATCTACTCTAGAATCCTGGAGCAGAGACTCAGACGCCTAGATGAGCCACAAATGGGTGAGGTCCAGTGTGGTTTCCGAGCAAACCGAAGTACTCAAGACCGAATCTTCCCACTCAGACAGCTGAATGGGAAGATTCGGTCTTCAGTATAAGAGTGAGATCCATCTTTGTTTCTTAGATCTGGAAAAGGCGCTCGACAAGGTCCCCTGGAGCAAACTTTGGGACTGTTTGTCAAGGAAGAACATTCCAGCACCTATGATTCATGCTAAACAGAGCTTCTACAAGTCTTGCAGAAATATTGTGAGGACAGCAAACCATAAGTCAGAAGAGTTCAGGACCACCACTGTTGTAAGACAAGGTGATATCCTGTTACCTTATCTTTTCATACTCCACGTGGACGATGTTATCAAAGCATGTAAGGAAAGGACAAGAAAGTATTCAGTGGGGTACTGGAAGATGAGACTTCTGTATTTCAGAGCTGGCATTTGCTGATGATGTTGCCCTGATTACGAAATCAGAGGCACATCTTCAATTCAACCTGCAAGTCTTCTGGAAGGAAGAGCTGGAGAAGAGAGGAATGGTCATAAGCAGCTCTAAAACAAAAACCATGGTGATATCATGAGAGAAAATAAGGCATAAGATTAAGCTGGGAGAACAGGCCCTTAAGCAGGTCAACCACTTAAATACCCTGAGCTGTCTGTTGCCACTGGTTTTAGTTGATGTGTGGAAGATTATTATATCGAGCATCGTGCTTAAAGATGTTTGCGAATGGTTTGGGGTTGTCAAGAAATTACAGTTCATGCATGGACTCCAACAACTGGTTGATTTTTGGGTCCACAGAGTACAGGCACATTTATTATGCATTAAACAAAGTCATTGAAAGCATGGAATACATTAATGATTTAAAAGCTCCTTGTCGCGAGAGGTTCAGATGTTATGAAATGAAAGATATCCTGGACATAAAGATGTATCAGATGATACCAGGAAAGTGCCAGATAAGAGACTGGTCTTATTAAAAAACACCCCCTTCTCTGAAAAGAGCAAGGGTGTATCGACAATCAAAGGTAGGGTCAAGCTGTATAAACCTTCAAGTATGATGATAGTGTTTGTTCCTGAAGGTCTAAGTGCTACCTCTCAAGATCCTCCCTTGAATTATTGTTATTAGTTTTGAATTGACTCTGCTAGGGGATTAATTAGTTAATTAAATATGTTATATATATATATATATATATATATATATATATATATATATATATATATATATATATATATATATATATATATATATATATATATATATATATATTATATATAAGATACTTATATATTATAAGATGTTGTGTTAGAAAACAAATAAACGGGAATTTCAACCAGAGAGTACACAACGAAGTGGATTGGCCTTGAAGTTGGAATTGCGATGGGGTGTACCATCTCTCCGATACTATTCGTGATGGCTATGTAGGTAATCCTCAATGCGGCTGAAGGAATGGCTATAGGTCCAAAGCTCGGTGGAATGTGTCACATGCCACCGCTCAAAGCATTCATGGGTGACACAACAATTCTGACATCAGATGAACATCAGGCCCGGAGGATGTTAGAACGCCTGGATGATCTAGTCAGCTGGTGCAGAATGAGTTTCAAACCCAAGAAGTCGAGAAGCCTATCAGTCAGGAAAGGGAAAATAGCAGAGAACATATTCATGGTTTCCAGCCAAAGAATCCCTACTGTCATTGAGGAACCTGTTAAAAGTCTTGGCAGGGTTACGATGCCTCATTAAAAGACTCGAAGGCAGTGCAACAGACAATAGAAATGGCAGACAGAGGACTACAGATCATACACCAAAGCAGACTCCTGGGAAAGTTCAAACTGTGGTGCCTCCAGTTTATGTTGATACCGAAGTTGCTGTGGCCACTGCTTATATATGAAATAAGCACAAGTACAGTGGAAGCTATAGAGCAGAAGGTCAACAAGTTCATGAGAAAGTGGCTAGGGGTACCACCAGGTCTGTCAAATGTAGCACTGTATTGCAAAAAGGCAAAACTTCTGCTTCCTTTCAAGTCAGTTGTTGAAGAGTACAAAGTTGGAAAGGCAAGGCTTGCAATGATGCTACGCGAGTCAGCTGATGACGTGGTTAAGTCCATTCAGCCTACACTGAAAACAGGAAGGAAGTGGAGAGTGGAAGAAGCTGTTGATGCTGCCCAAGAGTCACTCAAACTGAGGGAGGTAATCGGATACACACAAACGAATAGACGGGGATTTGGTCATGGAGATATCCGCTGGTGGTCCAAGGCATCAAGCAGGGAGCGCAGAGACATGGTAGTTCAGGAGATACGAGGAGCTGAGAATGATAAGAGGTTGCAAAAAGCAGTGCAGCAGGTCCAACAAGGCCAATGGACTACATGGGAAGGAGCCCTGCAGAGGTCCTTGACATGGAATGATATATGGCATATGGCACCTCTTAGGCTCAGCTTCGTTGTTAGATCAATGTATGACCTGCTGCCATCGGCCACCAACCTTGTGAAATGGGGAAAGTCGGATGATGAGCAGTGCCCCCTGTGCCAGGGGAGGCAGACACTCGAACACGTGCTCTCAGCGTGTAAGGTGGCATTAGGGCAAGGGCGATACACTTGGCGCCATAACAAAGTGCTAAATGAGCTTGCTGCGACAATAGATCTGGCAAGGATGAAGGCGAATAGCAAACCCAGGCCAAGCACCGCAAATACATACTTTCTGAGGGCAGGAAAGTCAGCACACCCCAAACCGAGTAATCCTGGTAGCAGTTTACCATCTCTTCTTGACTGTGCAAACGACTGGGAGATGGCGGTAGACCTACCTGGACGAGGGGCATATCCAGAGAGTATCAGAAAATCGCGGAGACGGCCGGATATAGTGCTTCATTCTTCAGCAACGCTCCAGGTCATACTGATTGAACTGACCGTGCCATTTGAATCCAGATTAGACGAGCAACATTCATTCAAAGCGGCCAAGTATAGTGATCTGGCCGCGGATCTGAGACACGATGGGTTCACTGCAAAGGTCATGGCTGTTTAAGTGGGCGCAAGAGGGCTTGTGGCTGCATCAGTGTATGATCTATTGAAACTGTTGGGGCTGAGGGGACAGTCGAGAACAAGGGCACTGAAGAGGCTTAGTGAAACTGCTGAAAAGGCATCATGCTGGCTGTGGAACAACCGCAATGGGCAATGGAAATCATGGCAATAAACGCTGCGGTACAGAAAACACCAGGAATTTTTCTAAGTCCACAATACGCTGAGTTTCTTGGTGTACTAGTGAACGGGCTGTGACTGAGCGGCAAAGGCGGTGTATATTATAGGGGTGTTCAGTGTCAGAATTTCAGTGGCCAGACGCGTCGGCCTCGCGATGGTGTCTCAGTGTGTGCGACGGAACGAACGGAATAATTTGTCTTTGTTTTGTTACTTTCACAATTGCCTCCACGACTGGCGGAGTTGTGGATTAAAGTTGCTACCATAAGGGAAATGGGTTCATTTTTGATACAAGACAACAGGAGGCTGAGACGCTTGGGAGTCATGACCCAAGTGGGCCCGCCCCCCTTAGAGTGTAAAGGAGTGTATGGGCCGAAACACTCGTCGGACGGGGGGACTTCTTCTGATGATCAGATTGCTTCCTGTTGTATCGCTCTGTAAAGAGTTTCCTATCATAGTTACACGGTCAAACCAGTGACGATCGGGAAAAGACCGATTGACTTCTGGAAAGACAGATGACACTGGGAAAGACTAGAAACCGGCTGACCGGGTTAGCACCCCGTAAGCTGTATTCAATTGCTATAGGACCCAAAAAAGATAGATGCCCCCAGGATTCACCGAAAGGGGGGGGGGAGAATGATGAATCCACAGGCGCCTCATTGGAATCGACCAGACCCGTTACACGGACTTCGAGCTCTGAACAACGGCTGGAATTTCCATGTGCCTGTGGTAGGGAATTCTCTACTCAGAGAGGAATGAAAATCCACCGAACGAAAAAGGGGTGTGGGGGGTCATCTGGGGGAGATCAACAGCGCTCTGTCTCGACGGATAAGACGTTAGAAGAACGCAGCCAGGAGTCAATCCACAGTGCTGAGTACATTCAAGTTGATCTGCCTGATGATGATCTCACACACTTCTTGGACGGGAAGAGAGATGCAATCAAGTTTCCACCTGCCAGTGCAAAAGGGCTTTGGGAACAGCTGGACGAAGCCTTGGCAAAAGAGTTGGATAACAACCTGAAGCAGATAACTTTGGAGAAGAAGCTGGAAATCTTCGGCGACATAATATATCTGCACTGTCGCAAAGTGTTCGGAGTGAGGGAGGCAAGGGAAAGTAACCCACCACGAAAAAAGTAGAAGACAAATTAAAATAGAAGAAATCAGGAAACAGAAGAAGCATGCCCGAAAACTTTTCAAGAACGCAGTTGCCACAGAGAAGGAAGGGTTACGACAGGTTTGGGAGCACCTGAAAGGCCAACATAATGCCCTTTGTAGAGCAGAAAGGTTGTGCAGGAAGAGAAGGAAGACTCGAAGGGATAGGGAAAGATTCTTCAGGGAGCCCTTCAAGTTTGCCAAAGAACTGTTTGAGCAGCCACGGTCGGGTACGCTAAACATCAAGAAAGAAGACCTGGAAGAACACCTTAGAATGACATATTCAGATGGTCGCAGAGATGAGCCGCTCAGCAGCATGGCAGGCCTTAAATGGCCGAGTAAGCCAGGAGCTGAATTTAACACCAAGCCCCCAACGGTGCAAGAGGTAGAAAGCATTGTCCAGAAAGCTCGGTGCAAGTCAGCTCCAGGTCCTAATGGTGTCCCATATGTGGTGTATAAGAGATGCCCTGAAGTGCTCAAACGACTGCTCCGTTTACTGAAGAATGCGTGGAAAAACCAGCTTGTAAGCAAGGAATGGAGAAAGGCGAACGGAGTCTACATCCCGAAGGAGCGAAATTCCACTGACATCAGTCAGTTCAGGCCAATCTCCTTACTCAATGTGGAAGGGAAGATATTTTTCTCAGTGATGGCGAAAAGTCTCACTACATACCTCCTGGCAAATGGGTACATTGACACTACCATTCAGAAAGGAGGTATCCCAGGTACATCAGGATGTCTAGAGCATGCCACAATGATCTGGGAAGCAATCCAAAAGGCAAAGTCTGACAGAACAAACCTCCATGTAATCTGGTTGGATCTAGCGAATGCTTATGGATCCGTTCCACACCAGATGTTGTGGCAGGCCCTAGAAATGTATCATGTTCCACAAGAGATTGCAGCAATGCTGAAGCTGTATTTCGCAGGGTTTGCTGTCAGATTTTCAACCAGAGAGTACACAACGAAGTGGATTGGCCTTGAAGTTGGAATTGCGATGGGGTGTACCATCTCTCCGATACTATTCGTGATGGCTATGCAGGTAATCCTCAATGCGGCTGAAGGAATGGCTATAGGTCCAAAGCTCGGTGGAATGTGTCACATGCCACCGCTCAAAGCATTCATGGATGACACAACAATTCTGACATCAGATGAACATCAGGCCCGGAGGATGTTAGAACGCCTGGATGAACTAGTCAGCTGGTGCAGAATGAGCTTCAAACCCAAGAAGTCGAGAAGCCTATCAGTCAGGAAAGGGAAAATAGCAGAGGACATATTCATGGTTTCCAACCAAAGAATCCCTACTGTCATTGAGGAACCTGTTAAAAGTCTTGGCAGGGTGTACGATGCCTCATTAAAAGACTCGAAGGCAGTGCAACAGACAATAGAAATGGCAGACAGAGGACTACAGATCATAGACCAAAGCAGACTCCTGGGAAAGTTCAAACTGTGGTGCCTCCAGTTTATGTTGATACCGAAGTTGCTGTGGCCACTGCTTATATATGAAATAAGCACAAGTACAGTGGAAGCTATAGAGCAGAAGGTCAACAAGTTCATGAGAAAGTGGCTAGGGGTACCACCAGGTCTGTCAGATGTAGCACTGTATTGCAAAAAGGCAAAACTTCTGCTTCCTTTCAAGTCAGTTGTTGAAGAGTACAAAGTTGGAAAGGCAAGGCTTGCAATGATGCTACGCGAGTCAGCTGATGACGTGGTTAAGTCCATTCAGCCTACACTGAAAACAGGAAGGAAGTGGAGAGTGGAAGAAGCTGTTGATGCTGCCCAAGAGTCACTCAAACTGAGGGAGGTAATCGGATACACACAAACGAATAGACGGGGATTTGGTCATGGAGATATCCGCTGGTGGTCCAAGGCATCAAGCAGGGAGCGCAGAGACATGGTAGTTCAGGAGATACGAGGAACTGAGAATGATAAGAGGTTGCAAAAAGCAGTGCAGCAGGTCCAACAAGGCCAATGGACTACATGGGAAGGAGCCCTGCAGAGGTCCTTGACATGGAATGATATGTGGCATATGGCACCTCTTAGGCTCAGCTTCGTTGTTAGATCAATGTATGACCTGCTGCCATCGGCCACCAACCTTGTGAAATGGGGAAAGTCGGATGATGAGCAGTGCCCCCTGTGCCAGGGGAGGCAGACACTCGAACACGTGCTCTCAGCGTGTAAGGTGGCATTAGGGCAAGGGCGATACACTTGGCGCCATAACAAAGTGCTAAATGAGCTTGCTGCGACAATAGATCTGGCAAGGATGAAGGCGAATAGCAAACCCAGGCCAAGCACCGCAAATACATACTTTCTGAGGGCAGGAAAGTCAGCACACCCCAAACCGAGTAATCCTGGTAGCAGTTTACCATCTCTTCTTGACTGTGCAAACGACTGGGAGATGGCGGTAGACCTACCTGGACGAGGGGCATATCCAGAGAGTATCAGAAAATCGCGGAGACGGCCGGATATAGTGCTTCATTCTTCAGCAACGCTCCAGGTCATACTGATTGAACTGACCGTGCCATTTGAATCCAGATTAGACGAGCAACATTCATTCAAAGCGGCCAAGTATAGTGATCTGGCCGCGGATCTGAGACACGATGGGTTCACTGCAAAGGTCATGGCTGTTTAAGTAGGCGCAAGAGGGCTTGTGGCTGCATCAGTGTATGATCTATTGAAACTGTTGGGGCTGAGGGGACAGTCGAGAACAAGGGCACTGAAGAGGCTTAGTGAAACTGCTGAAAAGGCATCATGCTGGCTGTGGAACAACCGCAATGGGCAATGGAAATCATGACAATAAACGCTGCGGTACAGAAAACACCAGGAATTTAAGTCCACAATACGCTGAGTTTTTTGGCGTACTAGTGCACGGGCTGTGACTGAGCGGCAAAGGCGGTGTATATTATAGGGGTGTTCAGTGTCAGAATTTCAGTGGCCAGACGCGTCGGCCTCGCGATGGTGTCTCAGTGTGTGCGACGGAATGAACGGAATAATTTGTCTTTGTTTTGTTACCTTCACAATTGCCTCCACGACTGGCGGAGTTGTGGATTAAAGTTGCTACCATAAGGGAAATGGGTTCATTTTTGATACAAGACAACAGGAGGCTGAGACGCTTGGGAGTCATGACCCAAGTGGGCCCGCCCCCCTTAGAGTGTAAAGGAGTGTATGGGCCGAAACACTCGTCGGACGGGGGGACTTCTTCTGATGATCAGATTGCTTCCTGTTGTATCGCTCTGTAAAGAGTTTCCTATCATATATATATATATATATATATATATATATATATATATATATATATATATATATATATATATATATATATATATATATATATATATATAAAACCAACAGAACCTTAACTCAATTTAAATAATTAAGTAAGACTGATTATATATATATATATATATTTACAATTTATTGATCCTATACCGTTTCTTTTTTCGGTTAGGAAAATGATAAAAAATTCAAAGGTTTTTACAAGATAAAATAAATAAACATGGAATGTCCATTTCCACACTAGTTAAATATGATAAAGTTATATTTCCAATATAAATTATGTATTTCACATATATATATATATATATATATATATATATATATATATATATATATGTATATGTATATATATATATATATATATATATATATATATATATATATATATATATATGTATATGTATATATATATATATATATATTTATCACTTTCGCTGGTCTGTGAAGTTACTACTTAGTTTAATAAAGTCCTTCATGAGTCATCACTCAAACTGTTTTTGTTGTTATTTGTAATTTATTTCTTATTACTAAGTTGCTGGATAGGCTGATCAGTGGAATTGGGATACCATTTATCTCCAAAAATTGAAAATCATCCACTATAGCAAGGATCACAAAAGGTCTGGATCTCCAGGCTGGGAAACATAGGTTGTCTAGTTCTAGATATATTGAGAACGTTTGCACCACAGAGTCCCTCAGAAGTGAATGTCTATTACAATTTTAGTAGTTGCAGGATAAAACCCTCAGGCAATACACATAAGCTGTAACAGGCTGTCAAAAGATATTTAGGTCTGCTATGCAGATGCAGTGGCAAAGTATTGGACAGCACACTTTTGCCGCTCTCTTCTGTACCGCTTAGTGTTTCAAAAAGTTGTGGCTCCAAATCAACCAAGTTCAAGGACTTTCATACCATCGCTCCCCCGTATCGGAGAACACGGCCAAAAACCGGTGGTAGGAATCTAAAAACGAGGCATCTTTTGCTTGCTTGTTCAATGTGGAAAATTTTAAATATTTATTATCTCTCTTAATTCTGAACCGATTTTGATCATTTAAAGTTAGAATTATACTGTGAATTTATCTCTACCGTTCTATCTAATAATTTGTTTAGTTAGCGAAATGCATTTAAATCTATGCAGACGTTAACTAACTAAAGTGGGGACTACGCTGATGTATAGATGTCAATTTAAACGATGTTTCTCTTTAAATGAACTACTATTTGAGGAAGTCTTTGCACCTACCTCTTAAGTAACATCCCCGTTGTTGAACTATATATACCTTTCCGTTTAAACATCTTTAATCTTTAAGAAATTAAATAACTTCGTACTTTCATTTACACAAAATGGGCCTCTATGTTACGCCTAAAAAGGTTTCCTTATACACACTAGAAAAAGAGAAAAAGGAGCGTTTTCATTGGTTCTTATATCGGTCCGTTTTCCTATAGTATTGCGTGCGGTAAATATGACCGTGGTGTGAGACAGACCAAAACACGACAGAGCTCCCCCATTTAAAAGCGTGAACCATTCTGGTGGAGCTTTCCTGTCTGTATTTACAATCACGGCATTACCCCAAAATGAGGTTCACTCTGCCTTACTATTCTCCTGGTTTCCTTCAGGTGGGTCAGTTCAAGTAGGCACTACTCAAGAAATCTGCCTCAACCCTCTGCGATCCAAGAATAACTACTGCATGTGTTAATAAACAGCACAGGTGCTGATGCCGGTCTAATGCTGATTATCAATCAATATTCACCATTACTCTTCTCTGAGTCTGTCCAATGACATGTCCAGAGGTGTTAGATGTTCCTCAAGGTTCCAATAGTTATGAGGAGTCATCTATAAATTGGTGATAGCTGAGTTATGTAAGGGACCCAGTAATTTCCTCATCAGCCTGGATAAAACACTCGGAGTATTTTTCAACTCAAAAGCAACATAGGGAACTCATAGTGCCCCTCCGAGATGTGAACAGCCAACAATGGTCTGAGCTCAGGCTTGACGAGATCTGGTAATACCCTTATCTAGATTCACTAGTGACTCTGTTACTGTAATTATTTCCCAAATCCAGGTAGAGTCCATTTTCACCAGAGGGTTCTCTCAGCTAAACCTCACTGGATCGATAATATGATTCATATGGGGAAATGAAGTTCCTGCACCAAGAAATCAATTCTCCCTTTTTCATGGCAATATAATATAAAATCTCAGTCCATGTCCGTAACAATACTTCTACTGGACCGTGTAGGGCCGACTAACTACCACTGTTACCGGTGCCCTCATAATGCTAATTTAATAGCCGTATGTCGAGGACAGCTGAACATTAGGCCAATTGCCCACTCTCCCACTTCCAATTTTTCTGGGGTTATTCCTCAGTTTCGTTTTCAAATTTGGCTGACAAACGATTCTATTTTTATCCAGTTCCACGAATTTTGGACACAACTGTGTCGGCGCGGAATGGGTTGATTCCCCTCTCGGTACGAGACGGAGAGTTGCCTTGGTCACTTGTTTATTGGAAGACTGTGTATGAGAAGGGGCTGTCCTATTCACGATGTCTACCTGTTCCTTTTTATTTTCAGGCCTATTTTTACCGCAGTGCGTTTCTAGGTCCTGTTTAGTTTCTCCACATGTAGAGTTTACCTTGCTGCAGGTGGCACAGGCAGTCACATATTGAAATATGTCTTCAGAATTTCCTGGCCAATAATATTTTACAGATGCTCTTTGACAGGTCGTACCAATGTTCATGTGTCCACCGTCTGGTACAACATGTGCTAGCTCCATAACTTGTTCCCTGTAAGAAAATGGCAGTACTAACTGGCTATGCCCATTGGGTCTTGCTCCAGCTTTCCTGTAAAGTAATCCACCATCACACAAAATTGTCCTTTCTTTGGGTGGTTATGGCTGTTTGGCAATTTGCCAAAGCAAGGTTTTAAAGTTGTATGTTTTGCTTGGGCCTTTTTCATCTTTTTAGGATGAACATTAAGTGGTGTTCCCTCCTCCTTCCTGGGACTTGACCTGGTCTGGAGTGTTGCCATGATCAAAGGTTTTATTGGGTTCCCTAGGAAGACATATCTCCTTCCTAACACCAGCGGGTAACTAGGATCATCACACACTGCTGCACCAATCACTCCTTCCACATGGCGAGTTTTGACATTTATTCTGGCTACGGGAAGTGTCATGGTGGCTGTTCCTTTTAATGCCCCTTGTATCTCCACTTTGTCTGTGGTATACTGGTCAGGGTGCACCAGGGTTGCGCTCACAACTGAGTCATATTCCAATCCTGAATCGTAAAGGCACATGACTTTAGTACCATTACACTTTACTTCTTCACAGATGGGGATGTTGGAGATCTACCTGACTTGCTGTCGGCTCCTTCCTGCCCTTTCCCACTGTTATCATGCATGCAGCGTGATATGGAGGGACTTTCCTACCACATTCGGTTGTATGGTGGTTATTCATTTTGCAAATTTTGCACCACCTATTTCCCTGTCTGTAGGGTTTATTATCTTGTACCTGAGGGTTCCTGTCTCTTTGGTCATATTTTGGCCTGTCATAACCTTGTTTGTATCTATGTGGTTGGTCTCTATTTTCATACTCATCTTGGTTTTGCGGGGCTCTATTACTCTCTCCTTGTTTCTTCTTAATACCTGCTATCTCTTTCTGAGCTGCTTGATATCTCTCAGCAACTGTTAAGATCTCCCTCAATCTCTCTGCACCTTGTTCCATAAGAAATTTTCTCATGTCTGGAGGCATAGACTCTCTTACTTGCTCCATCATGACCATTTCTTTTAGGTCTTGGCATTTTCCAAGAGTAGTCCACTTCTCCAAGAAGGTGTCTAATCTTGCAGAGAATTGGTGGTAAATTTCTCCAGAAAGTAGCTTAGCAGTTCTAAATTTCTTCCTATAAAATTCTGAATTCTTTTCATATCGAACCAGCAATGCCTGTTTCAAGATTTCAAAATCTTCTTGTTCTTCTCTCCCACGTTTTGTAAAAACTTCATAAGAAGCTCCTCTCAGCCCTTGTGATAACTTAAGGCTCCATTTCTCTTTCTCTAGGCCATAGTTAGTAGCTAATCTCTCGTACCTACTGAGATAAGACTTAATGTCATCTTCTTTCTCCACAAATGGATCCAAATGAAAATTCATGGCTCTATTAGAAGTACCATGACTTGCAGTAGTGTCAGATGTAGTTGGGCTACTTCCATTTATTGGAACGTTTCCTTGAAGTTCAAGTTCTTTCAGTGTCAACTCATGTTAACTTTGCAATCTCTTTTCCTCAGCCTCCCTTTCAGCAACCTGTCTTCTTTCCTCAGCCTCTATTTGCAATCTCTTGTATTCCCCTATCGGCTTCTTATTTCCTAGCCTCAGCTTCCCTATCAGCTTCTAATTTCCTAACTTCCCTATCAGCTTCTAATTTCCTAACTTCGCTATCAGCTTCTAATTGTAATCTTCTTTCAGTTTCCATCTTCTTATCTTCTCTTTCTATGTATTTGTCACACTCAGTAGTAACATATTGAATAAGAGAATCCCCACTTAAGCCAAATTCCTTTGCTGACTGCACTGTAGCAAATCTAAATTTTGCCAAGTCTGCCATCCTCTTGCAATCTTAGCAATATACAAATTATAAACCTAAATAAGATACCAACTTATACAAAATTAATTAATATCCAACCACTGTCAGCTCATACAGTCACCAAAATTTTGTTATGTACTAACTACTATTACAATGAGTTATATTTTTATTTATTACTTTCTTTCTCTTATTTATCTTTATATTTACTTTACTCCAACTTTTAATTTTACCACTGACTATCTTAAAGTAAAGACCCCAGGGTAGTAAGTAAAATCCTGGAAGGAGACACCAGATGTCGCGAGAGGTTCAGATGTTATTAAATGAAAGATATCCTGGACAAAAAGATGTATCAGATGATACCAGGATAGTGCCAGATAAGAGACTGGTCTTATAAGAAATACCCCCTTCTCTGAAAAGAGCAAATGTGTATCGACAATCAAAGGTGGGGTCAAGCTGTATAAACCTTCAAGTATGATGATAGTGTTTGTTCCTGAAGGTCTAAGTGCTACCTCTCAAGATCCTCCCTTGAATTATGGTTATTAGTTTTGTATTGACTCTGCTAGGGGATTAATTAGTTAATTAAATATGTTATATATATATATATATATATATATATATATATATATATATATATATATATATATATATATATATATATATATATATATATATATATATATATAACCAACAGAACCTTAACTCAATTTAAATAATTAAGTAAGACTGATTATATATATATTTACAATTTATTGATCCTATACCGTCTCTCTTTTCGGTTAGGAAAGTGATAAAAAATTCAAAGGTTTTTACAAGATAAAATAAATAATCATGGAATGTCCATTTCCACACTAGTTAAATATGATAAAGTTATATTTCCAATATGAATTATGTATTTCACATTTTTTTTTTGCGTACGCCCGCTAATACTCGAGGCGAAATCTCAGGTTATTATTATTTTATGTCTAACCTGACATTGATTTTACGTGAGTATCCCTTTATTTCTTGTACAGAGACAGGTGTCCCTCGCCATTCAGGCAAATACTCGCCGATTTCGGAGGTACCCATTGCAGCTGGGTCGGCTCAGGAGCCGCCAGTCCCTGGTCGACGACACTCCTTCAAATGTCCTCGCCAGTTCTCGAGTTAATCCAGTCCAAATCTCGCTCGACGAAAAATCCTCAAATGCCGTCGCCCGGGTTTGATCCTGTATCACCCGGTCGCCAGAGCGGTGTTGTAACCACTACGCTAGCGCGGCTCCCGTATTTCACATTAATATCTATATACATATTTATCACTTTCGCTAGCCTGTGAAGTTACTACTTAGTTTAATAAAGTCCTTCATGAGTCATCACTCAAACTGTTTTTGTTGTTATTTGTAATTTATTTCTTATTACTAAGTTGCTGGATAGGCTGATCAGTGGAATTGTTATATTACTTATCTCCAAAAATTGAGAGTCAACCACTATAGCCAGGATGACATGACATCTTTTCTCTTCATCAACACGCCTTTTTTCTTCATCAATGCGTCTTCTCTCTTATAATTCTAACTCTTGAAGACGTCTTCTCTCTGCTTTAGTTCCCTTTTTGGCTTCCTGTTCTGCCAATTCACGCTTTATTTCAGCTTTACTCTTCTCTTCTTTAGCTTCTTTTTCTGCTAATTCTTGTTTAGCTATGGCTAACTCTGCCGTTGCAAATTCTTTCAAAGCCTCATCTTTGTAGCTAAATTCCTTCCCAGTCTTTATAAAAGATTCTAGAGTGGCCATGTTAACCGCTTACTGTGACTCACTTAGTCAATCAGATAAATAGTAAGTTGCTTTACAAATTAATTGTAAGCACACAAAACATTTTTTTGTTAATATTATATAATGCTATGCCTTCCTCAGGCAAATAAATAGTAGCTAATGGCTTACTAGTGCACTGCAATCAATAATTATTGCAGTCATATAATGCAGTCATATAATATCTGCATAAAGAACTATGTAAACAATGTTAATATAATATTATGAATTAATAAGACATAAAACAATGAAAGAAGAGTAAAGTACAGAAAAATATTACACCACAATATCAGACAAGACGCAAGTAAAACGTTTCTATCAACCAAATAAACTTATGCAATTGAAACAGTACGGAAATAAAAATGAGGACAAACCACAACAAAAAATCTAAAAATAGACCGGACCGGACCGGACCCATTGACAAAACAGCTGACATGTAGAACTGAATGATAGGAAGGTTAGGTTTACAAATATCTGACGAACAGATGACAGAACTAAGCAAAAATGAAACTGAGAACAATTAAAATACAAGATAGATAAACAAAACGTAACAGCTAAACATATAATATTGATCAAAAACCAATAGCAGACAGAATAAGGACGAGAACACCTCAAGTCTTCTTCTGCTCAAATGGAGATGAATCAAAAATGGCCTAAAAGAACGACTCTAGACTTGCGGTCATTCGAAAAGACATAACAAGTCCAAAGTTCCCGCCATCCACCCACGAATATAACAAATAAACAGAAATATATATAAAACAGACATAAAAGTTACAAATTACGAAGAGGCATACCAATCAGTAAACTGGACAAAAATTTTTTTCATCAACAGGTACTTAGCTTAAATTGCCAAAAAAAATCCGTCCTCTCTGACGCCAGTATACACCGTAGAAGGCTTTGACTGGAGGCAAGCTGGTGGTATGAAGTCCTCGATCATATAAGCATGCAAATATAAGTCCCGTAAATTCCTCAGAGACCACCACCGACTGCTATTAAGATTTCTGGCAATGAGTTTCAGCTCCCAAGTATGCAGCAGACACCTTCCTTGGTCAAAAATGTTGGCGTTGTAATGACCACACGCATGCGCAGTACAGCTGGACGTTATGCAAATTTGCTGTACCGGCAAAAAAGTTCGTAGAATAACTTGAAAGTTCTTCTTTCTTTCACAGTCCACTTTGATTGCAGTTATATAAAAGTTCTTGACAATTCGTATTTCCCAGTACTGGCCACCAACTTTCTCTGTTGCCACTGGTTTTAGTTGATGTGTAGAAGATTATTATATCGAGCATCGTGCTTACAGATGTTTGTGAATGGTTTGGGGTTGTCAAGAAATTACAGTTCATGCATGGACTCCAACAACTGGTTGATTTTGGGTCCACAAAGTACAGGCACATTTATTATGCATTAAACAAGTTCAATGAAAGCATGGAATACATTAAATGATCGAAAGCTCCGACAGTCCTCCATAGAACGTCAGATATCTGGAATATTTACTAGCAGTGCAATCACGGTTATCACTGAAGTATCGAAAAGCAGACATGGAGTTAATATATATTTAAATTGCTCTTGCAATACTTCTCTGTAAAATACTTCCTCGAACTCAATCCTTCTGTTCGGAAACTTTACATATATAAGTGGCGACCTTCGTAAATTATACAGCCACGTAGAAGAATAGTTAATCTTCCAATATCCAGGAGCAACAGATTCGACGTCTTCCTTGGACGAAATCTTACAACGAAAGGCCCCGGCTAACGGTCTGCATATATTATCTCAGCAACAAAATCTACGTCATCATATCTAAGTAATTTTGTAGAATCAACCAAATCACAAATGAGAGCAGTATCCATAGATGAAATATCCACTGTTAAACCCATCTACACTGCACACAAGCTTCCAGTTTGCAAACAAAATCGTTTACCTAAAATGATAGAAAACATTCCTGGAATTGAAAGTAAAAAGAGCCAAACTGCAACAGATAGAAAATCCATAGCGACAAAATACATACACATTATCCACACAACACCTGGACCCATGCATACACAGATGAATCAGCAACAAATGCAACAGAAAATGGAGGTGGGGGTGTCTTTCTGACCTTAAGCTCTGGTGCAGAAAAAAGGCTGTCAGTGGCGACAGGACGATTCTCCAGCAACTTCAGAGCAGAGGCAGAGGCCTTGAAAACTGCAGCAGAGGTTATATTGACAGACGAAAGGTCAGAGAGACAAGTTGCTTTCTTTACTGATGCACAGTCAGTAATTGCAACGTTGAAAAGCCAAAATAATACAGACCTGGATGATCTCAGAGTAGTGCTCCACAAACTTTGTCAACGATTCAAAAGTGTTGTGATCCAATGGATTCCATCTCATTGTAACATCCCCGGCAATGAAGAGGCTGACAGAATGGCAAAAGAAGGTTCACATCTACCTCAGCCTGATGCAAGCATAACTTTTGAGGAGGCAAAGAGTTTCATCAGAATCAGTTACAGAAACAAATGGAATGTAGAACATCCAGGGCACACACAGAATGATGCTTACTACCAGCTCCACAGAAGAGAACAAGTGGTAATCTTCAGACTCCGCACTGGCCACAACAGATTGAGATACCATCTATTCAACAAGCTAAAGATAGGAACTACCGATCAGTGTAACTGTGGCACTGATAAAATGACTGCTGAACATCTGCTTCAAAGTTGCCCCTTATATGTGGTACAGAGAAAGTGCATATGGCCGACGCCAGCTCCTTTCGTGGAAAAGCTTTACGGGGATTCAAATAGCCTCAAACTGACTACTGCTTTCTTTGAGAACATTTAAGTGGACGTCTGAGAGTGTACGAAGAAGAAGAAGAAGAAGATATCTAAGTGACGTCAGACTAACATCGCGTTCATTTAACATTCATATAAGTGCAAAATACATCATGCTGGCCACGAAAAGAAATGTTAGCGCGTAGATTAACTGATAACACAACTAATCGTGGTCAACATGTAAAATACATGATAAATCTTCTTTAACAAATTCCTCCCCCGGGGGGTTGAAAAAAAATCGAGAAACGATTTTTTTTTTTCAAAAGTATCACCAACAAAAATTTACATTAACTTCGTACTAAGATTTTGGAACGAAAAAATTGCGAAAAGAATCATATAAACATCCAGATATGTTTATATTAAACTAATGTCAATGTCGTTATCTAAGATAATTATACGTCAAACGTATGTCAGAGCAATGTATACATAATTAGACGTCACTAATAGAAAATGTCGTCAATAGTCAACAAATTATAGAAGTCTTTGATACTAAAGAAGTATATAAGACAAATTAATCTTTAAACATAGTGATGGTATAATTATTTACTATGTACTATTAATTAAATAAATTATAGAGAAGAATGTGGTAACTATATGACTATGCAGTAATTTCAAACAATAAAATGATATATATATATATATATATATATATATATATATATATATATATATATATATATATATATATATATATATATATATATATATATATATATATATATATATATATATATAATCTAAAGTAACTAATAAAAATGTAAGGCATGTCTGTGTGAACAATACCATATAAAGTAGTGAGAAAGGAAAATTAGGAAAGAAAATAATTTTTTGCAAGAAAAAGTAGACATCAGAATAAAGGGAAGTAAGGAAGAATAGCATAAAGTGAACAAAGAAATTGTGTGTTATCTGTACAAAATTATTACCAATCAAAGAGAAAGTAAAGAAAAGACATTACTCAATCTGTCTAAATATAATAGTGAGATACTAATAATTAACTAACATTTAAATATCAACTATGCATAAATACACAATATAACAATACATTAAAATACAATATAACATGAAAAGTCCGTTCAGTTTCAAATCCTGGAAACATCACAATCATTGGAATGTAGAATGTTCGGAGCAGTAATACATCACTGTTATATTTACAACCGTCAATAGAGAGCAGCTCCATAAACCAAAAGTTCCATGTATCAATAATAACATCAGCAATAAATAGAACATTTTTGTCCAACAAATAAGATACATAAGCCATTGCAGGCTGCGAACGAGACAGTTTTTTCTGTACAGTTTCTGGTTTCGAACGAGATTGTCTTTCTGAACAATTTCTGGTTTCAACCGAGATTGACTTGATGACCATTAATGTCATGAATTCACGAATGTCTTCACTGTAGTGATTAGGCATCAGGTACGGATGTCGGATTCCTGGATAAAGCATCAGCTACGAAATTGTCCGAACCTGGGATGCGTTGAATGTCAAATGTGTACGGCTGTAACAGAATGGAGAATCGTGCGAGTTTTGGGTTTATATGATTGGCCCGTATTAAAGCCGCAACTGAACGTTGGTCGTTTGTATTATGAACCAAGCAAACACCGCTCCAGCTTTTGAATAGCCCACACTACTCCGAGTAATTCTTTTTCAATTGTTGAGTACTTCTTTTCCGCATCCGACTGCTTTCTGGATATGTAGAGGGTAGGATGCAGTGTACCATTGTAGTCCTGTAACAGCGAAGCTCCCAAGCCGACATTACTCGCGTCTGTTCGGAGGAAAAAGATTTTGGAAGTATCAGGCAACCTCAAAATAGGAGGTGATGCAAAAGTATTTAAAATTTTGTCAAAAGCTATCTGTGTATCATTTGTCCAGTTAATCTTAATTGGCATGCCTTTTCGTAATACCGACGAAAGGACAGCTGTGATATCAGACAAGTTAGGGATAAATCTACTATAATATTGAACTAATCCTAATAAACTGCGTACTTGTTTCTTGGTATTAGGAATAGATAAGTTTAGGATTTTGGACACATTCTGGGGTATGGTCTGAAGTTGACCAGAACCAATAGTATGTCCCAGAAAAGTTAGTTCCTTAAATGCTATCTGTACCTTAGTAGGCTTAGCAGTAAGATTATGGAAACGAAGAGTTTCTAATAAGGGTAATGATTGGTTTAAATTACCTGTATTTAACCCAACTTTTGATGACGGGTCATGCTACCTTTCGAGGTATGAAAGTGTATGCATTGCACATAAACTAGAAAAATCATTATGGGTTACCAAACTACTGCAATTTTTGAGTTGAGAACCTATGACTGCCATTGATACAATGGATGAGGCAGTTAGAAACGGTTATGATGCTACTAAAGCAATACTACTGAAACGTTTTCAACTCAATGAAGAAGGATATCGGATGAAATTTAAGACAATGATTCCTGAGACAGGGAAAGACTTCTCTGAATTTGTCGCTGCAATAAGAATCACTTTTAATAGATGGATTCAACTATCAGGTATTGAGAAATCTTATGATAAACTTGTTGATTTAATGCTAAGGGATAAGGTATTATCCTCAGTAAGCAAACCATTTTGGCAATTCTTACAGGAACGCAAACCACCAAATTTATCTGCTCTAGAGGAAATAGCAATACAATATTGTACTGCACATCCGGGATCATGCATTGCTAACAATCAAATAAAAGATGCTCTTCCAGTTGCTTCTGCTGCAACTTGGAACAATAATATTAGAACCAGATCTCAGAGCCTAGACAGAAATTTCATGTCTAGGAGAAATAATGATCATCAGTATGGTAGAAATAACAATTTCAAAAGACATGATAACTTTGATAGAGGTCGACAACAATTTAGAAACCAGTCACCTCAATATAGGTATAACAATAATTATAACAACATTTCCAACAAGGTAATAACTGGAGAAAACAAAACAATTTCGTTCCTCAAAATAATAGTTGGGGTAATAACAATCAACAGTACCGTAATAGAAATAAGAGTCAGACCTTTAGAAATCAAGGTAATTCGTTTGGTCGTCAGAGGCAACGATCTAGTTCACGTGGCCCAACGAGGTCAGAACATAATGCAGAGGCGGCACTCACTACAAATACACCTGTGGGTAATCATGAATTGAATAATCAGGTTCAATCATCTGCATGTTACTCATTTAATTTTGATGTTGCTTCCCATTGCCAGGAATGTAAAACTCTATTTCAGAAAGACAGCACTACGATTCTGAAGTGTGGACATCCCCTTCCGGCGGTTAGTCTCTCGGCACATGTCGGCACCGGTACCTTGGTATTCAACAGAGGATTGGTAAATGGTACTCAAGTATCAGTATTAAAGGATTCGGGTTCAACGACTGTTGGAATTAGACAGTTGCTTGTCCACCCGTCTTGTTCGACTGGAGAATTTGTAAAATGTATTACATGTGGAACGGTATTTTCCAGCTTTGGTCTCTGTACCATTTTGGAAGATGATGAGGGTACTCCTCATGATGATAACAATGATATCATGGTTGATGATCCAATAAAAAGGACTTTAACACTATATGTACAGCAGTTGTCACTGAGATTGACAATGTTGTACCTACATCTTATGATGTGCCTTTACATAAATTCATATCAGGTACAAATTCAACCTTGCACACAAATTTTTTCTTATCGGTGTGGACTTTGTTCACTGCGATGCTCCTGTCATCGTTTCTTACATGCACCAATGTAATTGGAAGCATGGGTTTATATAATCACACACATTTTCTTCGTAGAATGTTGTTGTTTATTTTGTTCCTTCTTGCCGTTAATACGGTATCTTATGCTCATGCCAGTGGTAATTCTGCATTGATGGTTCGTTCCATCAATGACAAGACTGGGCAGTTCATGTCCCATACTGTGATGACTCTGCAAGTCCAGTCATCATTTCATTTTCTTTCTAGTAATATGCTCAAAGAATTTCATACAAGACATGAGCTATTACAGTCTATTTTTCATGATATGGATGACAATGTTGCTAATTGTTGTCACTACTCTAATTTGTCAGTGATTCAGGAGGAGGAAGGAATCTTCCTTTCCTGATATCCACATGTCTTTACCCTTACTTGCTTTGGATTCTACAGAATCTTGGCGGGATGTTGATATTTCAACGTCCTTAACTTCTCAACAACATTGCCAAATATCTAACCTACTTGAATCTTTTTCTGACGTTCTTACTGACCAACCTGGTCGAACATCAGTTATTTCTCTTGATATCATCCTTACTGATGATATTCCTATTCGTCTACGACCTTATCCTGTTCCTTTACATTATCAGGATAAAACTGCTCAAGAGCTAGATCAGATGTTGAAATTGGAAATTAATGAAATCAGTAATTCACCATATTCATCTCCATTGGTTATTGTCCATAAAAAGGATAATGATATTCGATTATGCGTTGATTATCGCAAATTAAACGCGAAAACGATTTCCGACGCGGAACCTCATCCGCAGCTTGACGATCTACTTGCTCGTCTCTCTAATGCTATCCTATTTACAAAAATAGATTTGACAAAAGGTTATTGGCAAATTCCATTAACCGAACACGCTAAACCACTTACTGCGTTTTCAACTCCAAGGGGGTTATTCCAGTAGAATGTGATGCCTTTTGGGCTGATGAATGCACCTGCCACATGTACGTACATTCTACAACATGCACACGATTCTCACTGTGCTGGCCATATGGGCTACTCTAGGACATGTTCCAGAGTTTTGTCCTCTTTCTTTTGGCCGGGAATTTCCAGAGACACCTCCATATATTGTCGCTCTTGCGTTATTTGTCAAGAGGTAAAATCAAGAGGAGCCTATCATACGGCCGCGATTCAGGCGTGTGATATACCCGTACGCCCCTTTGAGAAAATGGCCGTTGAAATTATCGGTCCTTTACCTATTTTGTCTCCTAGAGGACACAGGTATGTGCTCACATGTATTGACATGTGCACTCGATGGCCAGAGGCCATACCTCTTAAGAACATTAGTACTAATGACGTTGCTGATGCCCTTTTCTTGATTTTTTCTAGACTTGGTTTTCCTCGAAAACTTCTTTCACATCGAGGTACGCAATTTGTATCTCACACTATGACTGCTGTTATGAAACGCCTCAATATCGACAGGTCTCTCAGTAGTGTTTGCCATGCAATGAGCAATGGCATGGTGGAACGTCTTAACCGGACGTTAAAGTAGTTATTGGGCAAGGTTACAGTAAAATATCCTCAAGATTGGGACAGGGTTTTACCCGCCGTGCTGTTCGCATACCGTGCGGTAGCGAATGAACAGACCGGTTTTTCGCCTTTTGAGCTTGTGTTCGGAGCTCAACCTCGAGGTCCCATGTCACTTATTAAGGACCTACTCATAGACTCAGAGATGACTCAGGACACCCAGTCATCATATGAATACGTCGTTAACTTCCGACGTAACATTATAGATGCATGCCAACTGGCTACAGCTTCTTCCGAGGCTGCTAAAGCAAGATCACGCCAGTTCCCAAATCGCAATAGACGATTACGTCAACTATTGCCTGGCGATGAAGCTTTTGTGTTGCTTCCAAGGAAAGAAAATAGACTTTTAATTGCTTGGAATGGTCCATATAAAGTTTTGTCACGCATTTCTGATGTTGACTACATCCTAGATATAAAAGGGAAAAGGAAGACCTTTCATATAAACATGCTTAAAGAATTCCACACTAGACTGGAACATCTTCAAGCCATCTTTCAAGCAGTTGATGAGCACCCTAGGCCTGCTACTCACTTCTCTGCGCTATCAGTAATTCAGGAGGAAGAATCGTCTTTTCCGGATGTTCCCATGAACTTACCTGTCTTTCCTCTTGAATCGACTGAAACATGGAAGGATATCGCTATTTGTCCAGCTTTGTCTTCTGAACAACATTCCCAAGTCTCTAGTCTTCTAGAATCTTTTCCAGATGTCCTCAAAGACATCCCAGGTCGTACATCAGTCATTTCGCATGACATCATCCTTACAGATGATCGACCAGTTCGTCTACGCCCCTATTCTGTGCCTATTCATTACCAGCACCAGGTTGAAGAATTAAAACAAATGCTTAATTTAGGAACCTTCCAACGCCCCTTACTCATCACCTATGGTCATCGTTCGTAAGAAAGACAACAATATCAGATTGTGTGTAGATTATCGGAAACTGAATAACATCACAGTCTTTGATGCTGAACCATTACCTCTACTTGAAAATCTTTTGTCTCGTCTCGCCAAGGGTCTTTTCGTTACTAAAATTGACCTTACCAAGGGATACTGGCAAGTTCACTTGACTGACAGAGCTAAACCACTCACTGCCTTTGCTACTCAACAGTGTCTTTATCAGTGGAATGTGATGCCTTTCGGACTTATGAACGCCCCGGCTACGTTTGTCCGTATGATGAGAAAAATTCTCGCTCATCGGTCCGATATAATCACATACATAGATGACATCTGTCTATTCAGTTCCACTTGGGAGGAACACTTCTTAGGTCTACATTCTCTTCTGGACACTTTACGTCTCCATCACCTAAAAGCCAAGCCCTCAAAGATCTTTATTGCCTTTGAGGAAATTTCATTCGTGGGACATAAAGTGGGTCACGGTTGTCTTCAGACCGTGCCATAGAATATTTCCAAAATTCTAAAATTGTCCGTGTCCACTACTAAGAAGCAAGTTCGTAGTCTTCTCGGCTTAATTCAGTATTACAGTAGATTTATACCCAACTTGTCTTCAGTCACTGCAAACCTCTCTGCCTTGCTAAAAAAAGGTTTAGCTAACCACGTGCATTGGACACCATAGTGCCAGGCTACGTTAAATTATATTGAAAAAAATTTTCTGTGCCACCAATTTTGAGGTTACCAGATACAAATCTGACTTATTATCTCCGCACAGATGCTAGTTCAAAAGGTATCGGCGCATCACTGATGCAAGAGTTCGAGGGAAGATTATATCCAACCCTCTATGTATCCAGAAAGCTCACTGATGCAGAAAGGAAGTACCCAGTTATAGAAAGGGAGCTGCTGGCTGTTATCTGGGCGGTAGTCAAGCTGGAGCGGTATTTGTTGGGCGCCCCATTCATTATACAGTCAGATCACAAATCCCTGTCCTCATTGAAGAAGGCGAATCACAAGAACACGAAGCTTGCCCGTTTCGCCATCCTAATCTAACCGTTTCAGTATGAAATCGAGGCAATACCAGGGTCTTAAAATGTCGTCGCTGACGCTTTATCCAGATGCCCACAGCTGGAACCTGAAGATTCATATTGACTTAGTTAATCGACTTTATATTACCCATGTGTGAAGTCATGGTGTTTATCCACTGGAAATTACTATGGCAAGAGCGATGAATACAAGAACACTAATTTGATTTCCAAACCATTCATATTAACATTTGTGATTTACATGACTTTGAGATAATCATTATTCACCTTAACTAGTGGTACATTGAACAGTGTTATACTACTTGCAGACATGAACAATTTCCAACTACAACATCATGTTATTATTCTGGAATGCACGTTCACATTAATTAAGATTGCTATACTAACACTAACAATCTAGTCCTGACACGGATAGTTTGGAGTATAATTAAATTATTCCAAGGTTGTTTTGGACATTACTTGTCTTGCCACAACGTACAAAAGGTACTTAGAGCAGAATAGTTAAGTAATGGGATAATTGTGTTAACTGCTTATACTTGCGCTCTTGTACTATTTTTTTTCTCTTTCTGTGAGATATTCATGTACTTTAGCTGCATTAATGTCATCTCGCATTGCTTAATATCTTATTTGATTCATGACATGTCTGAATTGCATTTATGCTTTAATTTTAGGTTTTTGGACAGCATTGTTAGTTGGAGATATAACCTTCTATTTCTATTTTTTTAAAATATCCATGCATTTTTTGAATTTTTTATTTGTTTTTTTTTTTAAATAATCACATACCATTTTCATATAAGCATGCTATTTTTTTATGTATTTATTGTTAACTCACAATGACCAAGCATTTATGTATTCTTTTGTTACATCATGCAAAATCGACTATATATGACTTGTTACTTATTGACATATGACTGCTTATGACTGATGACAAATTCGTCTAGCATGTTATTTAATAATAAGTTACATTATGCAGACTGACTGCGACTAAGTTATTTTCCATATGGCTCAATATTCGTGATATGATCAATTTTGGCCGCTATTTCCATATAGGAAATATTTGAATTGAAAAAAAAAAAACAAATACATTTGTTTTGTTTTTTACACCGCAAAGGGATTGAGGTGTTAAGGATAGATCTGGGGATAACATACTGTAGCATGTTACTACACGCTAGCGCATGCCCATTTTATGTGAGGAATTGTGTTCGCCTGTAGTCAAACTACTTTTTGCACGAAGCGTTCGCCCGAGGTGAGCAACAGTCACTATTGACGTTTTTGTCACATGTCGTGGGTTCAGTGTGTTAGTTTTTTGGGCAGTTCGTATTCGTTCACTGGTTTGAAGTGGACGTGATTTCTTCTAAGCTCCTGGATTTTATGGAGAGTGTGTTTTTCCTCACTGGGACATTAAATGTATTTTTCAGAGGCCGGCACCTTGTTAAGAATGTTCTAGATGGGGAAAGAAACTTATTGAGAAGTCTTGCACAACCACTTTTGATATTTTCGTTAGGAGTTTCTCAAAGATATTGAGGTAACTGAGTTTAGGTTGCCATCATCAGTTTGTTCGCCACATTACTTGGGTACTGGGAATATTGCCCTACCTATTAGTACACGGCCAGGATTGATAACAGATTTAAGGATATCTCTCAATATATTTACTTTTACTATTAACAGTGGAGATGAAGAAAGCCTATTGATTGAGGCTCGTTATTGACTGACGTAACTGCTTATCGCATTTACATGTTTTCCTGCCATATACTATGCCATGTATATATCTTGATGGATGTCTCCTTGTGATGAACGTACAATAAATGTCAACCATGTTTTTCCCGTGGACCTGTTCACCTGCCGGCTTGTGTTGTATATTCTGACCATAGTGTCCTTTATGAAAGCATGCAATCATTCGCGTATCCTGCATGATCCTCTATAATATCCCACCGTAACACCATATAATTGGTGGCCAGTATGGGGAGGTAATATTGGAAGGTAAAGTAGCAGCACTTGAGCTTGCTAATTCCAAGGCATTACGAGAACTGGATAATATGGCACTTTATGATCTTAGTAATCGCCAGAAAAAGGATGAGGTAAGCTCATAAAAAACATTGCTTGATAAAGAAAATAATATCAGGAGTGAACTTGAAAAGCTTAATACAGCTTTAAAGATGGAATGTCATGCACAAGTTGTTCAGATTCAAGAACTGACATCTGAGGTTTCTCGTTTGAGATTAAAGATTGATATGACAAAAGTGGCTAGAGATAAAGAAGAATTGCAATTTGCTGAAAAGAGGAGAGTAGAAGAAATGGCTGTTGAGGAGAAAAGTAAAAATGTAAACCTCGAAGAAGAAAATAAGAGGCACAATGCTGAAATTACTAAGTTACGAAATAGGGTTGATAACTTGTTAGATATCGTTTTAAAGCATAAACTGTTGGCACCCTCAGGCGACAACAGAGGGGATGTGCAACGTACAGGAAATACCAAGAGGGATGTTAACGAGTTATCTCGCCCGAGTAAAGAAAAAACCTCTTTTCGAGGCAGATACAATTTCCCTCGTGATCACTGTCATGCTAGGACATCTTCATGGAGACATGCTCACATTGCATCTGATCTTAAAAATGCAGATGAGATCGTCAAAAGTGACGTAAAATGTACTAGACCCATTAAATTAATCACCATGTCTCTCATTCCACTGCGACGGCATACCTTCCCAGCGCACGATTTCGTGCTGATAACGCGAATGGCGTGGGTTCGACCCCCACATATGGTGGTATCAATATACGCTCACGCACCGTATTAGTGCGAAATCTTCCTCCAAGCACTACATGGCGCGCACTGGCTGAATTTTTTCAGTACACTGCGGACATCCGATATATGCGTCTTTTTTCTATTCCCAACTCTAATTATAAAGTAGCACTTGTTTATTTTTTGTCACATGGAGATGCTCGCCAAGCTGTTAACTTCGACAACGGAGCCTATTTTCGACACCGTTGCCTACACCTGCAATTAGTTCATGATTCTGCACCACGCAGTTTTTAATGTGTTTTCTCGGGCGCATTTTTCACCTGTATCAGTTATCATGCAAAGTCATTTCACGTATAACTTATGTTGATTATGGCTAAAATTTCATTCGTGCTACAGAACTTTTCCAAAATTGTCTGTGCCAGCGGTGAATACATGAACACTAAGTTGATTTCCAAACCATTCATATTAACATTTGTGATTTACATGACTTTGAGATAATCATTATTCACCTTAACTAGCGGTACATTGAACAGTGTTATACTACTTGCAGACATGAACAATTTCCAACTACAACATCATGTTATTATTCTGGAATGCATGTTCACATTAATTAAGATTGCTATATTAATGCTAGAAATCTAGTCCTGACACGGATAGTTTAGAGTATAATTAAATTATTGCAAGGTTGTTTTGGACATTACTTGTCTTGCCACAACGTACACAAGGTGCTTAGAGCAGAATAGTTAAGTAATGGGATAATTGTGTTAATTGCTTATACTGACATTCTTGTACTATTTTTTTTTCTCTTCTTTGTAAACATGTAGAATTCTTGACACATTGAGCGATTTCTGCGGAAATCGGTTTTTTGGCTTTCTTGTCATGTTCAGCTCATAATAACCTTGTTCAGAATAATGTGACAATTATATTCATATTCGTCTACGACCTTATCCTGTTTCTTTACATTATCAGGATAAAACTGCTCAAGAGCTAGATCAGATGTTGAAATTGGAAATTATTGAAATCAGTAATTCACCATATTAATCTCCATTGGTTATTGTCCATAAAAAGGATAATAATATTCGATTATGCGTTGATTATCGCAAATTAAACGCGAAAGCGATTTCCGACGCGGAACCTCATCCGCTGCTTTACGATCTACTTGCTCGTTTCTCTAATGCTATCCTATTTACAAAAATAGATTTGACAAAAGGTTATTGGCAAATTCCATTAACCGAACAAGCTAAACCACTTACTGCGTTTTCAACACCACGTGGGTTATTCCAGTGGAATGTGGTGCCTTTTGGGCTGATGAACGCACCTGAAACATTCATTCGCATGATGCAAAAACAATTTGGCACATAGAACTGATATCATAACCTACATAGATGGTATTTGCTTGTTCAGTTCATCTTTTCAAGAACACTTTGTAGGACTTCGTTCCTTATTGGATACTCTTCGTTTCCATAATCTTACTTCTAAGCCTACTAAGGGACAGACAGCCTTTAAGGAACTAACATTTCTGGGACATACTATTGGTTCTGGTCAACTTCAGACCATACCTCACAATGTGTCCAAAATCCTAAACTTATCTATTCCTAATACCAAGAAACAAGTACGCAGTTTATTAGGATTAGTTCAATATTATAGTAGATTTATCCCTAACTTGTCTGATATCACAGCTGTCCTTTCGTCGTTATTACGAAAAGGCATGCCAATTAAGATTAATTGGACAAATGATACACAGGTAGCTTTTGAAAAAATTTTAAATATTTTTGCATCACCTCCTATTTTGAGGTTACCTGATACTTCCAAAATCTTTTTCCTCCGAACAGACGCGAGTAATGTCGGCTTGGGAGCTTCTTAAAACGGGCCAATCATAAAAACCTAAAACTCGCACGATTCTCCATTCTATTACACCCGTACAAATTTGACATTCAACACATCCCAGGTTCAGACAATGTCGTAGCTGATGCTTTATCCAGGAATCCGACATCCGTACCTGCAGCCCAATCACTACACTGAAGACATTTGTGAAATCATGGCATTGTTGGTCATCAAGTCAATCTCGGTTGAAACCAGAAATTGTTTAGAAAGACAATCTCGTTCGAAACCAGAAAGTGTACAGAAAAAACTGTCTCGTTCGCAGCCTGCAATGGCTTATGTATCTTATTTGTTGGACAAAAATGTTCTATTTATTGCTGAATATCTCACGGGACATTTCGGAGATATGTTTGATGCGGAGATCAAACTTTCACCAGATTTTCGCCTTATGACAATGGAATGCACACCTTCTACATATTCAAGAAACATGCCAGGACTAGTTACTGCAGTATTGATACATGGAACTTTTGGTTTATGGAGCTGCTCTCTATTGACGAGTGTGAATTTAACAGTGATGTATTACTGCTCCGAACATTCTACATTCCATTTACTTTCTCTTTGATTGGTAATAATTTTGTACAGATAACACAATTTCTTTGTTCACTTTATGCTATTCTTCCTTACTTCCCTTTATTCTGATGTCTATTTTTTTCTTGCAAAAAAAATATTCTTTCCTAATTTTACTTTCTCACTAGTTTATATGGTATTGTTCACACACACATGCCTTACATGTTTGTTAGTTACTTTAGATTAATTATATATCTATATATATATAATTTTATTATTTGAAATTACTGCATAGTCATGTTGTGTTATCAGTTAATCTACGCGCTAACAGTTCTATTCGTGGCCAGCATGATGTATTTTGCACTAATATGAATGTTAAATGAACGCGATGTTAGTCTGACGTCACTTAGATATGATGACGTAGATTTTGGTGCTGCGATAATATATGCAGACCGTTAGCCTTTTTCGATGTAAGATTTCGTCCAAGGAAGACGTCGAATCTGTTGCTCCTGGATATTGAAAGCTTAACTATTCTTCTACGTGGCTGTATAATTTACGAAGATCGAAGTTTCCGAACAGAAGGATTGAGTTCGAGGAAGTATTTTACAGAGAAGTATTGCAAGAGCAATTTAAATATATATTATCTCCATGTCTGGTTTTCGATACTTCAGTGATAACCGTGATTGCACTGCTAGTAAATATTCCAGATATGTGACGTTCTATGGAGGACTGTAGGAGCTTTCAATCATTTAATGTATTCCATGCTTTCAATGAACTTGTTTAATTAATAATAAATGTTCCTGTACTTTGTGGACCCAAAAATCAACCAGTTGTTGGAGTCCATGCATGAACTGTAATTTCTTGACAACCCCAAACCATTCGCAAACATCTATAATTTCGATACTTCAGTGATAACCGTGAATATTCCAGATACAATTGACGAAAATATTTACGTAAATACCAGGCACAAGCGTGAAAGAAACAATGAGTTAGTTGTGAGTGTGTGTATGTGTCTGTGCCTGGGCTTGTATGGCATGTGTGCCATCGTATTTAATGCTTCACAAATTAATTCATTTTCTCAGACAAACAGAAAACCATCGCTGATGTTATCCCAGGATTAGCCACCGCTTTAATGGACCGAATTCTCTGTTTGCACTCATCTCGAATGATACAATTTAATGGACGGGTGTGCAAAAACCGTACATTCTACATAAAAGGAAATTATTTCCTGTTTTGACATAGGACTGAAGTCATTGGTCAGACTGAAGCCAATGACAAAGCTGAATTGGTAAAACGTACCAATTAAAAAAGAGAAAACAAAAAGAAATAAACACACCGAACACAGGTGTTTGCTGGCAGTGAAAATAAGCTCAAATGCCCTACGAACTCCGCATCTCTAAAGGAGTAGACCTCTTACTATATCCCGTATTACTGTCCTTGTCAGATGGATGTTAGATAATAAAATAGTTCAATGAAATGGAAGAGAGAGCTGGTGAACTAGAGGTAGGAATGACACAGGACAAATCAGGTAGATAACTGCACAGTTCTAGATGTTAGCTGTAGAAGAGAGCTGTGAAGTAAGTTATCTTCTCGATAGCATTATCCTATGCTCCAAGGGTGTCTCTATAAGTAGTTGATATAAATGCAGCTCGTTAATTATACCCTACCGGTTTTAACATTAATTGTTCTTTCATAATCCACACATAACAAGAAAACTTTAAAAGAAACAATAAATTATAACTGGATGTCACAAGTTGCCTCTCCTTGCTCTGCAGTAGTGGTCCAACAGCGGCTAAAACCTAGAGCATCTAATGTGGGTCTTCACTTGGCAGAGTTGAAGATAGAAGGATAATGATGCCTCTAAAAAGAGGGAGTATTCACAAGATATTTCAGAAGTGAAGAACAATGCTGAATGAGTCTTAGCACGTTAATTTTGTATCTGACCAACCGCCTTTTGTGAAGATGGATATAAATGATTTTGCTGGTTCAAGCCCCCAGCTGATTTAACTCATAAAATTCCTCTTATTAGCTCGATATTATTATTATTATTGTTATTATTATTATTATCATTTGCTCTTCAGTTGTAGATACAACTACATATATTAAAATCAGGATTCATACTTGTGCCTTTCGCACTGTAATAATTAATTCAACTATGAATTCATTAAAACAACATATAATACATTTATTGATCAATTATTTTGGAACAAATGTAAATAAATATGAAATGGTAATTATGAGAAATTATGGTTCATCATATATCTCGGTTTGGGAGATGAAAATATAGTCTTTTGATTTGACCTGCTATACTTATAACTTAGCTTCCAAATTGAAATGTTGGTGCTGCTGGTTCCGACATTTCGTCTCTGCAGCAAGGGCATGTCTACAAAGTATTTTAGAGGTAACCGCTTCTGGTCAAGGCAGGGATCTTCACCACCCGTGGGATGTAGGTTTCACGTGTCGATCTCAAGCGTCGAACCACAGACTAGTACAGTTGGTAACGGCAGTAGAACCTCAAATGGTCTCTCCAATCCGTACCACCAACTTTAGAGAGAATAAAAGAACACATTCCGCTGCTAAGTACTTGTTTTCCTGATTTAGATCAGGCTGCTTTCCCGTTGTCCGTCACCGATTCTTTTATCAGAATGTGTACTCCTCCTGAGTGTATATCACAAAACGGAAGGGATGTGATGAAAAATCACAATTCTTTTAGTTAATGTAATGAAAAAATTTCAACTGGACAGCGGCAAGTGGCTTGTGCCTGAAGGGAGAACTTTAAGCATCATACAGCTCATTACAAATGATAATATACATATGATGTCATCAGCATTCACTTCCTTTCTCCACTTGGAGTCTGGGACTATCTCTGCTTTTGGTTCGTCTGTGAGAACTAGCATGAAGCAATCACCAGAGCTTGCTGTGATGGTTCATGAATGTATTTTTTTCACATGCTGAGGTTGCCAGCCTAGTATGAATCTTTAAATCCACTAGCAAGTATGAACATATCAAATTCACAGCGCCAAAAATATTTTACACTCGTCTAAATAATTGATAAATCTTAGACTTCTTGCTCCGTAGAGTAGTCCTGGCAACTTAACACAGATGCCTCGAACACACGTGTGGGGTATTATTTCTATTTCAGAATCCCTCTGTGACTTGTGAGCGGTCCTGTAGAATTCCGGGTTCAGTATTAATGTTGGCGAGTTTTCTACTGATGTATAGAGACACTCTTAATACTTTTAGTCCGGTCCTATAAATTCAGAATCCAGCTCTATTCTTTTCTGTGGCAAGGTCTGAGCTGTCTGCATTGACGTTTTCAGGAATGCAGTGCTGTACGTCAAACTTTTTCAAAGTTCCGTGCCCATGCTTCCATCTGGCGTTTTCTGCAAAACTCCCAATCAACACGGTTGTTTATTGGCGCCTCAAATGTCAGCCAATACTTTCAAAGTTTGTATTATGAAAACTTTTCCTCATACAGTATTCTGTACGACTCCTGCGTTTGAAAAATTCAAACAGTCATCCTTCGTAAATGGAGTTGCTACACACGACAATTCTTGATAATGTTTATGTGACTTCTTCTTACATTTTTTCCTATTCATAGCCAAGCTGTCCTGAAGTTTCCTTACATCATTCATCCTGCTCGCTCTTTCAGATGTATTCCAAGATTGCGCTTATCTATAATCAACTATCCCTGCGGTCGAGTCGGAAGTAATTATGCACTCTTAAGCAAACACTTCTTGCTCGCATTTTCCTGCAGTCAATGTGGTTTTAACACGTTTTAGAGACTCATTTAATCTCTCATGGATGGACGATACGCTTGTCTGGCCCTGTCATGCATCGAAGCGTGAAACGTGAACAAGGACAGTAAGGAAAAAGAGTGTGCTAACAAAGAATATGCACATAATTCAGTACGCACAACAATTTTAGTTCAATACTGCCGGACGGGAGAAGAGAGCGCACAAATTATGCCACACTGGAATTTAAACTATAGCTGCAGCTTATAAAATAAATCAATACATTTTAATAATTAAGATATCTATATTAAAAAAACTGCAGATGGATAAATAAATATTTTACACAAGTAGACAAAATACAATTTAAAAAATAAAAATAATGTCACGATCATGTTTTGTATCATCGTGTAGAAAACAATATGGTGGCTGGCGACGTTTAGTTTTCGTTCTCGATTCAAGTATAACATCTTGTTGAGTTTTGTCTCTACAGTAATTTCTGTAGCTATACTTCTGTATACTATAAGTCTGTATACTTCCCGAGGGACTTTATTCACCTGGACAGGTATCTTTATGCTACTGCCAGGTATGCAGTGTCGTTTGTTCACCAAAAGGTATGTTTTAACGTTGCACTGGTATAGGAACCAGCAACATATGAACAAGGCTATGGTATCTGTTGTTTACAACTAAGACGCGATGATGATTGGCCACTATCGATCAGAATCCTCATGTTGACTACTCTGTCGTAAAGCAGTGATTATGTCAGTCACGATCGTTACACAAACAATAAAATGCATCAAAAGACTACGAACATCATTTAAAAAGTTTTCTAAATTCTGTCATAATTATTTCCCTTCGGTCTTTAGTTATGCTAAAGTTGTTTCCCTTTATAAAACTGTGTGATGTGTCTTATCAACGGTAACGAAAAATAGAAAAACTCTTGTGCAGAGAGCATTTAAAAGCTAAGCCCTAAAAAGGACTGTAAGCTTTTATTGAAAGCGTTGTGTAATCCCGAAAAGAACTCGTCCTAAAAAATTACCAGCTAGCCAAGTCAATGCTGATCGAAGGTCATATTGAGTTGAAAAACTTCAGTTATCAGGGTAGTTTTTGGAGGTGCCAATACAAAACACACGTAGGCAAATCTAAGTCAGTCATAACATTAATGTTAAATATTATATCAAATTACATTAAACTAAGATACTTGATTAATTTAATGATCTATGGACATTTTTATTTATCGCTAAGAAAATCGGCTCACAAGAGCAAGTCAGCTTGGCTTCTTCTCAGCTGCATGCTGTGGCTTGTGACGTCTGACACGCTTGGATCAATCCGCCCGACGTCTTCTCAGTTACAAGATCATAAAGTGGTTTCGGGAAGTGTATAATTATGTCTGAACGGCTTCATATACCCTTTTTTTCTCTGTTGTCGAATTGTCAGTGTTGATCATGACATCGGTGTTTTCTGAGAGACACACATTCTAACCAATGATATTCTTTCAGGGTGACTTTCTAGCAATCACGTACATATTTCCTGTGATTTACTTTTGTTGCTGTTAGAAACTCCAGTGCAAAATGCAGTTCCATTGTGTAAAATGTCCGATAGAATCGTAATTTCTCGTCAAATTCCAAAGATAATTAATTTCCATAGCAAAAATTATATGAGAATGGTAGTTAATGTTCACACCTCAAAAGTAATATCTTTGTTGGTGCGTTTTCCAGAATGGTTTGTTCCCGTTCTGCTACACCGGTGAATTGGAAAGGTATAGAATTTTTAAGCGTCTAGAATTAGTCCAGATCGTTTCTCGGTCCTATATTCCATAGTTGCGGGCAGTTGTCATGACAATGGTCGTAACGAATGCCCTTTTTCTTTTTTGGCATTTGTTCATGAAGATACGCATTACATATTTTCGTTTTCCTCACGAATTTTCACTCCTGAATTATGTTCCGGACATTTTCATTTTTTTTTTGCTTGTTATATGACACCATCTTCAACATGACTAACACATATCACCATCTTCAACATGACTAACACATATCACCATCATCAACATGACTAACACATATCACCATCATCAACATGACTAACACATATCACAATCATCAACATGACTAACACATATCACCATCATCAACATGACTAACACATATCAACATCTTCAACATGGCTAACACATATCACCATCATCAACATGACTAACATATATCACCATCATCAACACGACTAACACATATCACCAACATCAACATGACTAACACATATCACCATCTTCAACATGACTAACACATATCACCATCTACAACATGACTAACAAATATCACCATCATCAACATGCCAAAACATATCACCATCATCAACATGATTAACACTGATCACCATCATCAACATAACTAACACATATCACCATCATTAACATGACTAGCATATATCACCATCATCAACATGACTAACACATATCACCATCATCAATATGACTAACACATATCGCCATCATCACCATGACTAACACATATCACCATCTTCAACATGACTAACACATATCATCATCTTCAACATGACTAACAGATATCGCCATCATCAACATGATTAATACATATGACCATTATCAACATGACTAACACATATCACCATCATCAACATGACTAACACATATCACCATCATCAACATGACTAACACATATCACCATCATCAACATGACTAACACATATCACCATCATCAACATGACTAACACATATCACCATCATCAACATGACTAACACATATCACCATCATCAACATGACTAACACATATCCCCATCATCAACATTCAGATTTTTATCGTCGTCATTCTGGCTATAATCTTTGTCATCATAATTGTCATCGTTATAATCATAATCATCATTAACTACATCATCATTATCAACACCATCATTATCAACAACGTCATAACTGTAATTCTCACCATTACAATCAGAGTTGTCATTAATTACATCATCTAGTTTATAATTAAAATCAATTTTCTAATATAGTTGTCGTTGTCGTGGACATCATAATTATCATAATCATCAACATCTTCACAACTTATGATCATTAGCATCCTAATGCGAATGATTTACATTTAAATGATAACAGTTCCATAATTCATTTTTAACGTGCAGACCAATGTTTGCCTGTCACATTTATTACTGGGGTTATCGTCGGTCCTTTCAAAATCGCCAAACCGCTTCTTGTTATCTATTTAGCATCATGCCACCCACATTAGACGGAACACACGCACTCGCGCATGCGCAGATATCGAATAAATATCGTCGCGTTTCAGATCTTTAATTTTTTTCGTTCACACTAATGCCGTTAATATACAGATCGATTCTTACTAACACGAATCGATTAGAAACGATGCATTAGCAATACCCAGGAGGATTAAGTGTTCTTCATGGTATCAGCTACTGTGAAAAAGTGCGCGAAGAGTCGAGTAGTCAGCAAACATTTTTAGGGCGATACTCGCTTAATGAGGCAATGCTCTCAGGAATTTTTTTTTGGTTTTAATGAGAACTATTACAATGATAAAGATAAAACCACGTGGTTAAAAATGAGGAAAATCCTTTTCCAAAGGGAATAAAACAAAAGGAAATGAAAGTTAACATCAGTAATTTCATGACCAGCTAACCTTTAAAATTTGTAATCGAGTTTTAATTGTTACGAACAATGTTGTATAAAAAAACAGTTCAGTGGCCTGTTCTATCAATACAGGTGTGTAGAAAAACATCAGAAAATTGTGCAATGCATAAAATGCTCAGACGTCCAGTTTTTCTACAGGACCAGTCATGAAAATTATTGTGTTATAAAAAAAATCCCGTTTAATCCCGGCCGGGTTGTACTTTGTATATAGCCTACAGTGTCATTTATTCTATAAAATATTTTATATTTCTTTTAATTTTATTTTTAAATGGATTATTCCAGTGGCACTCTGTAGTACGGGTCTGTCTCGTTGACGATTCAACTTTGACGGTACTTGAAACTCGGACATTTATATTTATGTTACTAAGTTAAATGAGTAAGTCTTGGCGGCCAGATGTGGATAAAAAATAGTTTCCTTTGGAAATTGGCATTTAAGAATATATTTTTGGAAAACATTTTATTTTTATATTTTTTGTAATTATAACCATTGTACACAAAACTAATTGTGTTCAGTCTAAGAAAGTATTCACTATAGGTATTTGCGTTCTTTTGCTATGTGTGAGCGGCCATCGAACTGATAACTTTAAGGTAGTGTAAAATAATGCATATAATTTATTATATTCCATACTACTATAACGAGTTAATTGAGTGTTATTTATACTAAGTTATTATTATTATTTTTACACACACAAAAAAAGAAGGATATTCAAATCAAATGTCAAGTTAGTATGACAATTAGGCAAACTAGGCAGTCGCCTCGGGCGGCACAATTTTAGGTACGGCTAAATCGAGTAAAGTTTAAAAAAGATAAATTGGTATAACGAAAATAGCCGTCATTATGAGAAAAAGTTGTATATAAATATAAATAAATATACGAGGGGCGTTCAGAAAGTAATGCACCACATCGTTTTTCTCAGGAGCCGTTTATTCAAAAAGCATGAAATTTATACAAAATATACATGGATATGTCATGTAAACATCGGTATTATTCAACATAATCCCCATCAACTTGTACGGCTTTATGCCAGCGCGAAACAAGTGCATGTATTCCTAGCCCGTACCAGATTTTGTCTTGATCATGTAGCCATTTCTTCGCTGCATGAATCACTCCTTCATCATCTTCAAACCTTGTCCCACGGAGTGCATCTGTAAGTGGACCAAATAGATGAAAATCAGAGGGTGCCAAATCGGGACTATAGGGTGGATGGCGTAGTACAGTCCAACCCAATTTGGTGATTGCTTCCCGTGTTGCCAGACTTGTGTGAGGTCGCGCATTGTCGTGAAGGAGAAGCAGGTCTGTTGGAATCTTGTGCGGCCGAACTCTGCGAAAACGTTGATTGAGTTTTTTTAATGTCTTAAAGTAAGCTTGCGAATTGATTGTCTCTCCTCTTGGCATAACGTCCACAAGAATCACACCTTCAATGTCCCAAAAAAACAGTGGTCATGACCTTTCCAGCTGAAGGAATTGTCTTGAATTTCTTTCTTCGTGGTGATTGCGGATGATGCCACTCCATTGATTGTCTTTTTGTCTCAGATTCAAAATGATGTGCTCAGGTTTCGTCACCTGTAACAATCTTAACCAAAAAGTTCTCTTCATCAGCATTGAAACGCTCCAACAATTCAGAAGAAATTGCTTTCCTTTGCAATCGGTGGTCATTTGTGAGACATCGAGGAACCCATCTTGCGCAAACCTTAGAAAATCCGAGAGTTTTTATAACTGCATTTGCACTACTAATGCTAACTGACAGCTGTAAGGCCAATTGTTGAGTAGTGTCGTAATTTTTATTCTGAGAGGGTGCTGATGAATATTGGTCCCTTTAGAGTGTAAAGTGATATTGAAGGCTCTGTGAGAATAAGGATTTTGGAGAATGAGGTAGTAGATTCACAAGCGCTGGGAAGGAGCAAGGACAGTCTCTTATTACGACAATATCTGTTTTCTCACAGACTACTCCTATCTCTCTTCTGAACAAACAATTGTTTGTCAGTTCCAGTCGCTCAACGTACATGAAAACAGCCTACACAGATGGAAATGTTTGGAGTTTTAGGCCAACCGACAACCAACACAAATAATGCTTAATACCTTTATTATTATAAAGGACTCACACATAATTGTACATTTACAGTCAAAAAATCAAAGGTTACAGAATACAAATATGATAAGGGAAGAGGGGGTTTTGAGGAGAAATATCCCATCCACCGTTTCCCGTTTATATTTACTAACAGACAAGACCCGGTCCCAAAGACAAGAAAGGGGGGGGGGGGTTATCAGAGATAGGCAATTTAACCCACTGGTAAATTTATTACTCTGAGGCAAGGGGTTACAGAAAAAAGGGGGGGGGGGGGGTAGAGGAAAAGCTAGGGTTCTCGATTGTCTCCCTTTAAATCAACAAATTTTACGGGAGGGGGAATGAACACAGTTACCCAATCCCGCTAGGAGAGATCCCGTACAAGGAATATAATGCACCTTAGTACAAGGTCGAACTAATTAAAAGGGTAAAGAAAAGATAAATCTCCTTTCATTCAAAAAACACACTAGGGCTGGCCATCCCTACAAACAAACACGCAGACTTACCGAAAGGTGAATTCTGGCATTTCATAGGAAATACATCAAAAACAGCACTAAACCTTGGCTTAGGTAAAAGTATTTTTCTTCCGTGTACAGCCCCAGATTTGCGGGTTGTTGAAGTTAACAAAGTGTCCCGAAATCGCTGGACGTTGAAGTTTAACGTTACTGTTTGTTTATTAGATAAAGTTCCTAAAGAAAGGCACAGGCACTTGGCTAGGCGTGAGGTATGGTGTGGTTCCTAAAATTGGCACAGCTGGGGGAGATAACTTCCTTTTTCCGTAATGTCACAAGTTAAGAAAAACACTGAGGTAAGTTCTTCTTCGGGTGGGGGTAAAATCCACTGAATATACTTGACAAACAGCGTTCAGGTAGATCTATGGTTTTTCTTCACAAATAGGGCAGTGAATAAATTATGTTCTGCTTCCAGTTTTTTTCTTTAAGGACTCTATATGAACTAGTATTTTTAAAGTGTTTCTTGAATGGCTTTATTCTTAGTTACGTTCAGAGGAGCGGGGCCCATTACAGGTCGCCACAAGTTTAGCTTTAAAAAGTTCATATGTTACTGGAGTTATCGAATTGAGTTTGGCAGAACTCTGTATATAATTAATAATTGCTGGGATGCAGGTTGAATGATCGTTCTGAATGAAAGATAATCAAAACAAGAAATGCATTACAAATCATATTATAATCTGACGCGATAAATTACAGTTAGCCTATTTACTTATTAGCGTCGTCAGTTAACAAATCAGGAAAACTTCCCGTGAGTTAAAAATAATTAAAAGCACATCTATCTATACAGAACTAAACTGTATTAAAGTTATAATTCTCTTTAACGTCTGCAAAATAAATTTACGCGTAAATTGTATTAGGAAATACTTTTAGCTGTAACATTAGTTTGCACTAGAACTTTGAAAATGGGTTTATTTAATAAGGTTAAATTTACACCACAATCCATTGAAATCAATAGAATTAACTAGGCCACTGATCACTCGAAGCTAATGTATAAATTACCGTCTGCACAGAAAGAATACACTCCAATAGTCACGAAGGTAGATAGAATCAAGCAGTAATCCGACTATGCTAGTGCACTAGGATTCTGTCAGAGCGAACGATAAAATGCAGTTTTTCGGAGTACTCTATTTATACTTCTGGAATGTAACTTGAATAGGACGTGTTAAATTTTCGCACCTTTCTTGAAGTTAGCAAAAACCGAGGTACCTCACCGATGTGTTAACCGCTGCGATTCCTTCGTTTTCCCCGGTCTACCGATTTTCTTCCGTCTCAGGCTTCTAGCATGAGAGTGCGAAAAGTTTCTCCGTGAGCTGAAAGTTCCCTGATTCTTTAGATCGTGTACCGCTGCGATTGAATTCTGAGATCTGTCTGTCTTTGATGGTGCCACTGTTCTGAGAGCTTTGGCAACTCCCACCAGGCGGGGTGACAGCCAGGTAAGAAAATGATCTGCTGTTAATTGCTCTAGAAACAGGAGTGAGTCTGTGGCCCGTCCTCTTTTGGGCCGGCGTTAAGGAAAAGATTGCTATAAATCGTTCTCAGAGATGGTTGTGGGCGTGATTTTAATCTCCCATCAAACGCCATGCGATCTCAAACGTTCACGTAAGATAGCAGGCTACATATTAATGATCCAGCGTGTAAGGTTCTCGTGGAAATGATGCATGCCGGTAAAAGTTACAACAGATGATCAGGGGTTCTAAAGTTATGAGAGGCCAATATTCTGTTATCATCCATCGAGTCAGGGAAATTCATTTGTCATACTTAGACGTACGTCACAATCGTCCCCACTTTTGAGACATGGAAACTCGTTTTCATGTTTCATTTATGACAATGAAGCTGCCCTGATCGGTAGCTTTTGGATGATTGGCATCGTCGATTTTCTCCTCTTCCTCCGTGGTCCAGTTTCTACTCAAGAAGTCAGCTCCGACATTCTGTTTTCCTGGAATATATTCCACTTTGAAGGAATAAACACTCAATAGCAAGGCCCAACGCATTATCCTTGCGTTGAATTCCTTATTGGCACCCAGGAAAGCTAGTGGAGCATGGTCTGTTTGCACCGTGAAAGAAGTGCCATACAGAAACTCATGATGGCGTCTGATGCCATGAATCAGAGCGAGACATTCTCTTTCAACGACACTGTAGTTGCGTTCCGCTTTATTCAGTTTCCGACTGCCATAGGCAACTGGAAATAGCATGTTCAGGTCACTGTCATCGGCTTGAAGCAGTGTTGACCCGATGCCCTGACCTGACGCGTCGACTCTCAGTACAAAAGGTTTCTTGAGGTCAGGCAACATCAAAATGGGGTATGCAGACAACTGTCCTTTCAAAGTGCTATACGCGTGTTCGCACTTTTGATCCCATATGACCTTATCAGGACAACCTTTCTTTGTGAGGTCAGTCAGAGGTGCCGTCAGTCCGTTGAAGTTCTGGATGTACTTCTGATAGTATGCACATAGCGATATGAAGGAACGCACGTCTTTCTTCGTTCGGGGTCTTTGTGCTGCCACTATTTTCTCCACGTTCTTCTTAATAGGCCAACTGCATCCGTGAGAAATAGTATGCCCCAGGAAGTCTAACTGTTCAAACCCGATGAGACATTTGCTAGGTCTGGCTGTGAGACCCGTTTCCTGTAGTCTCCTGAAGAGCATAGCAACCGTAGCAATATGTTCTTCATAGGTTTCCGATGCAATTAATATGTCATCCATGAAATTATGGATATGGGGACTTTTCAAAGGCTCTAGAAGCTTCCTCATCATCCTGGTGAACACTCCTGGTGCGTTATGCAAACCGAACGGCATCACATTAAATGTGTAATGTCCTTCGCTAGTGCTGAAAGCTAACAAAGGTTTAATTTCCTCCTTGACTGGTATTTGATAATAACCTTTACTGAGGTCAATCTTGGAGAAGATCTTTGCTTTGCTGAGCTTGGTGAACAACTCAGAAACAGTTTGGAGAGGTTCGGGCTGGAATTCCGTTACCGCGTTTAGCAACCTGTAATCAATGCACAGCCGAACTTCCTTATTGGGCTTCTGCAACAGCACTACACTCGAGCTGTAAGGAGATGTAGACTCACTGATAATTCCTGCCTGACGCAGCTTGTCTATTTCTCCGCGAAGTGCGTCCGCTTTAGCGTACGGGATGGGGTAAACTCTGGTTTGAACAGGGGGGTCTCGTTTGTTAATTTCATATCAAATTCAATGAGATTTGTTCGACCAGGTACATCCGTTAAGACTGCACTGTACTGTTTTAGTAGAGCCCTGGTTTCTGTTTGTTGTTCTGGTGAGAGATTGTCGCCGAACTTGACATCTTTAAAGGATTCTGTGGGTTGCAGTGGATACTCCATGCAACCATCATCATCTTCCTCGTCTTCCGTTGCTATGGCGACAGCCAGGAGATGCTCGGAGGATGGCACCGGTCTTTCCAAATATTTCTTTAGCAGATTTATGTGGAAGACCTTCTCCTTTCCTTTGATGGAGATCTTGTAATTGGTACGTGAGATCTTTTTAAGGACGGTAAACGGCCCTTGCCATCCGATGCGAAGTTTATTGCTTCCGGTTGGGAGTAGCAACAAAACTTTCTCCCCTGGTTGGAACTCTCTCTCTTTTGCAGCTTTATTGTATCTTTTGGCATGTTTAGCGCGGGCTTTCTTAAGGTTGATGGTAGCTAGATCCCATCCTAGCTTTAGCCTTTCCTTGAGCTCAGGTACATACTTGCTTGCAGAGACGACTGTCTCGTCAGCCTTTTGGTCTGTCAGGGACCGAAGTAAGGCTTCTAATGGCCCCTTTATAGGTCTGCCAAATAAAAGTGTAGCGGGCGGGAATCCCGTAGACGCTTGGGGAACCTCTCGGTAGGCGAATAAGGCAGCCGATATATATAGGTCCCAGTCTTCCGGTTTCTCCTGACCCAGCTTACGTAACATGGTGGTGAGGCTGCCATTAAAACGTTCCACGAGCCCATTTCCGGCCGGATGGTAGGGACTAGTGTGGATATGTTTGGCCCTCAAGATCTTAAAGATCTCCTCCATTAACAGGCTACGGAATTGGGATCCATTATCCGTCAAAACTTGTTGAGGGAATCCCAACCGTGTAAAGATTTGCACGAGGGCTTCTGCAACATGTTTGGAATCTATGCATGTTAGCGGTACAGCTTCGGCCCACATTGTGCAAGTGTCGACTAAAGTCAGGATGAACCTGTGCTTTCTTTTGGTCCTTTCCAGGGGTCCAATGATGTCGACAGCAACCCGTTCAAATGGAGTCCCTACTATTGGCATGTGCCCCATGGGTACTGGGGGTGTCAAGTGCTTGGGTGCTACCCGTTGGCACTGGGCGCAGGATTTCACATACCTGATAATGTCAGAGTTCATTCCTGGCCACCAATAGTGGGTTTTTATTCGCTGAATAGTGGCGTTTTGTCCCATATGTCCGCTAAAGGGAAGAGAGTGCCCCATCTCTAAGATCTGGCTTCGGTACTGCGTCGGTACTAGGAGCTGGTTATTCCCCGTGTCCGGGTTGCCCGTTCTACGATACAATACGCCATCCTTAGAAAAGATGTCTCCGTTGTGTCTGGGGTCCTTAGCCATGGGCAGTTTTTTAAAGCAGAGCTCCAGAGTAGGGTCCTTTTGTTGCGCCTCCTTCAGTTCGTTCGGCAACAAATTTGGCGCAGGCTCCCTCTCCTTCTTGGCTTGCCCTCTTGTGGTTACCGCTGCCACAATCGGCTCCTTTGGTCTCCCAATAAACACATATCTACATCCCAGGATAACTGGGTAGATAGGATCATCCATAATGGCCGCTTTTATAACTCCTCTGACAAAGTCAGAGTGTATTTCTACCAGTGCGATAGGCAGCGTCCTGGGCGCATCACTCTTAAACACTCCACTAAGTTTGACGGTTTCCTCTGTCTCCTGACCTGGTTTGACTAGGTGTCTAGCAACAATACAACTAAAACTTAATCCAGTGTCAAAGAGACAAGTGGTTGAGGTACCATTCAAAATTACAGTTCCTCGTGCGCCCTGTTCAGCCAAAAATCTACGGGTTTCGTTTGACAGAGTTGCCTTTATCTGTTCCACAAGAACAAGTTCAAGTAGTCCCTCATATGTAAGAGGTAGGTCAGATAATTCAATGCACTTTGTCAAATAGCCCGTGAGACGTGAAGAGAATTGTGGGAATGTTTCCGTGCTCTCTTTTCGGCTGTTTCTGAACATCTGCAGAAATTTTCGGGCGGTCATTTCGAACCGCTCTAGCAAGGCCTTCTTAAGCATGTCGTAATCATGTTGGTTCGGTCCCAGCTTTGTGTATACGTCATAAGCATTCGCTTTTAGTGACGTTGAGAGTTTCAGTGCCCAGCGGTAACTCTCTAACCCATACAGATTTGCGAGCCTTTCGAATTTTTCTAGGTAGCTGTCAATTTTTTCGTTAGGGCTAGGAAAAGATTCTAAAGCAAAAGACATCTCCGCTAATTGGGCAGAATGAGTGCTGGAGAGGTCCACTGACTGAGACTGGGGCGAAGACGGCTCTCCGTTATTCGGAGTAGAGGCGCCCCGACTCTCTAAAGCCTTAAGCGCCAGTTCATGTTGTCTTTCTCGCTCTCTTTCTCTCTCTCTGCGGGCTTCCATTTCTGCCTCAATTTTCTTCTGTTCTAATTGACGATCGTCCGCTTCTTTCTTCCTAGCTTCTGCCCTCTCTTCTCTCTCTTTTTCTTCCTTCCTCTCAGCTTCTGCCCTTTGTTTCTCTTCCTTCCTCTCTGCTTCTGCTCTTTGTTGCTCCGCGTCATATATTTGCAGTTCCTGGGTGATAAACAGATTCGCGGCTTCTGTGTCTAATCCTGAGTCTTTCGCTTCCTGTCTCAAAATGGATCTTATCCTAATTCTCTCAGCCATTGTCAAAGAACTGGATGCTTCTAAGACTAGAGAATAATAAGATGGAACAAGAAGGGGAAAAAACTCAAAGCCGCTACCAGAAAAAACAAAGTAAAAAATATACTGAATGACCTCGTGTGTTAACTTATCGCCGCTGTTATTGTCACTTAAGACTCGTAACGCAAGCAACTATGCCAATTAAATGGTAAGTTACACTAGAAAAGAATCTACTCTTACTAACAGTAGAGAAAAATTTATATGAAACAATTTAAAAGGAAAAATTTTTTTTTCTCCAGAAAATGTTAATTCTCTAACAACAAACTCCGTCCCTGAAGACAATTTTTGAGGTGAGACGTAGTTAACTTAATTTTTAAAAATCAGAACTCCCGTCTTTAGCTTAGCTCAACTCAAACGCTTCATAACCTTTAGTGATTGTAAAACAATCACGCAGTCCCAGCAATTATATAACCAAAAATTTTCAATTCCCTCTGCCAGAGAATACAAATGTGACAATCTTTTATTATCACTAACTGCCTGTTCCTGTGGAAAAACAAACCTGTCTTAATTATTGTGTGGTTGGCCCAAAATACTGAATGGCTTAGTCTAGGGGAAGTAATACTTTTAAAGATTATACCCTACTTCACAAAGACAATCAACCACACTCTATTTTAACTAAGTTCAGAATCTCGGACGAGCTAACCATATATTGTCGTAATTTTTATTCTGAGAGGGTGCTGATGAATATTGGTCCCTTTAGAGTGTAAAGTGATATTGAAGGCTCTGTGAGAATAAGGATTTTGGAGAATGAGGTAGTAGATTCACAAGCGCTGGGAAGGAGCAAGGACAGTCTCTTATTACGACAATATCTGTTTTCTCACAGACTACTCCTATCTTTCTTCTGAACAAACAATTGTTTGTCAGTTCCAGTCGCTCAACGTACATGAAAACAGCCTACACAGATGGAAATGTTTGGAGTTTTAGGCCAACCGACAACCAACACAAATAATGCTTAATACCTTTATTATTATAAAGGACTCACACATAATTGTACATTTACAGTCAAAAAATCAAAGGTTACAGAATACAAATATGATAAGGGAAGAGGGGGTTTTGAGGAGAAATATCCCATCCACCGTTTCCCGTTTATATTTACTAACAGACAAGACCCGGTCCCAAAGACAAGAAAGGGGGGGGGGGGTTATCAGAGATAGGCAATTTAACCCACTGGTAAATTTATTACTCTGAGGCAAGGGGTTACAGAAAAAAGGGGGGGGGGGTGTAGAGGAAAAGCTAGGGTTCTCGATTGTCTCCCTTTAAATCAACAAATTTTACGGGAGGGGGAATGAACACAGTTACCCAATCCCGCTAGGAGAGATCCCGTACAAGGAATATAATGCACCTTAGTACAAGGTCGAACTAATTAAAAGGGTAAAGAAAAGATAAATCTCCTTTAATTCAAAAAACACACTAGGGCTGGCCATCCCTACAAACACACACGCAGACTTACCGAAAGGTGAATTCTGGCATTTCATAGGAAATACATCAAAAACAGCACTAAACCTTGGCTTAGGTAAAAGTATTTTTCTTCCGTGTACAGCCCCAGATTTGCGGGTTGTTGAAGTTAACAAAGTGTCCCGAAATCGCTGGACGTTGAAGTTTAACGTTACTGTTTGTTTATTAGATAAAGTTCATAAAGAAAGGCACAGGCACTTGGCTAGGCGTGAGGTATGGTGTGGTTCCTAAAATTGGCGCAGCTGGGGGAGATAACTTCCTTTTTCCGTAATGTCACAAGTTAAGAAAAACACTGAGGTAAGTTCTTCTTCGGGTGGGGGTAAAATCCACTGAATATACTTGACAAACAGCGTTCAGATAGATCTATGGTTTTTCTTCACAAATAGGGCAGTGAATAAATTATGTTCTGCTTCCAGTTTTTTTCTTTAAGGACTCTATATGAACTAGTATTTTTAAAGTGTTTCTTGAATGGCTTTATTCTTAGTTACGTTCAGAGGAGCGGGGCCCATTACAGGTCGCCACAAGTTTAGCTTTAAAAAGTTCATATGTTACTGGAGTTATCGAATTGAGTTTGGCAGAACTCTGTATATAATTAATAATTGCTGGGATGCAGGTTGAATGATCGTTCTGAATGAAAGATAATCAAAACAAGAAATGCATTACAAATCATATTATAATCTGACGCGATAAATTACAGTTAGCCTATTTACTTATTAGCGTCGTCAGTTAACAAATCAGGAAAACTTCCCGTGAGTTAAAAATAATTAAAAGCACATCTATCTATACAGAACTAAACTGTATTAAAGTTATAATTCTCTTTAACGTCTGCAAAATAAATTTACGCGTAAATTGTATTAGGAAATACTTTTAGCTGTAACATTAGTTTGCACTAGAACTTTGAAAATGGGTTTATTTAATAAGGTTAAATTTACACCACAATCCATTGAAATCAATAGAATTAACTAGGCCACTGATCACTCGAAGCTAATGTATAAATTACCGTCTGCACAGAAAGAATACACTCCAATAGTCACGAAGGTAGATAGAATCAAGCAGTAATCCGACTATGCTAGTGCACTAGGATTCTGTCAGAGCGAACGATAAAATGCAGTTTTTCGGAGTACTCTATTTATACTTCTGGAATGTAACTTGAATAGGACGTGTTAAATTTTCGCACCTTTCTTGAAGTTAGCAAAAACTGAGGTACCTCACCGATGTGTTAACCGCTGCGATTCCTTCGTTTTCCCCGGTCTACCGATTTTCTTCCGTCTCAGGCTTCTAGCATGAGAGTGCGAAAAGTTTCTCCGTGAGCTGAAAGTTCCCTGATTCTTTAGATCGTGTACCGCTGCGATTGAATTCTGAGATCTGTCTAAAGTTCTCGTGGAAATGATGCATGCCGGTAAAAGTTACAACAGATGATCAGGGGTTCTAAAGTTATGAGAGGCCAATATTCTGTTATCATCCATCGAGTCAGGGAAATTCATTTGTCATACTTAGACGTACGTCACAAGTAGTGATTCGCCTATCAGTAAGAATAATGCCCTCAGCGCATTTCAACATTTCTGCGTTGGTGGCTGTGGCAGGACGTCCACAGCGCGGCCGATCAAGCAGCTCCATATCTCCACTTCCTGATTCTTTGATTCTCTGAACCCAGCGACTGACTGTACTCCTGTCGACTGCAAAACTTCCATACACATCACATAGACGCTTGTGAATATTCACAACAGTTTTCTTCTCTGCAAAGAGAAATTCTATCACAATTCGCTGCTTATAACGCAAGTTGCTAACACGCTCCATTTCAACGGTTTAGGGCAGCCGTATTATTCACAACAGAAGTGATTGCGTCATTAAAAGGCTAAACTGCCCATGGTGGACTTCCGGTGTCGTGTATTGCGGTTCGCACTAATGTCCTGTCATTGAAACATCATTTATTGGTGATGCGTAGATGTCAGTGAGGATAGTGTGATTCGCTTGCATGGCTAGGCGGGGTTGTCGCACGGAAGGTTTAGGGTTCAAATCCTGGGTTAGCCACTCATATCTGTTGTTTTTCTGTTGTCTATTGTTCTACTTCTTTATTTCCTACGAGTGCCTGATAACATACCTTTATATTTGTTTCATATTAATTTACTGTTTACAGGCCTCGGGTTTCCCTTCCTTGTGTGTAATAAATGTTTACACACAGTACTGCTCGGGATATCGACGCCACCATAGGGCCTCGCACAACCTTGAAAATTCTCTAGCGCAGCCACTGGTTGTGAGCAAGTAGCCCGTCAAACATGACGAGGCAATAATTATGTTGAGCTCTTCTTGCTGCATGCCCAGATGACGGAACTAATTCTCCTGTGGTCATTTCATTTCTTTCCAAATGGAACTTAACATAGACATACACAGAAATCCTGTCATAAAGCTAATAGATTCGATCGCTGTGTCAACGCAACTCAGGCAACAAGAAGAGTGCACACATGCGGGAGATGCGCTCAGGACAAAGGTACCCTCAGAAAAGAAATATTCAGAACACTAGTACGTCCAAACAATGCAACTTTTAACTTTGTCCAACGATCTGTTACCTGCAACTTCATAGACAGAGCAATGGAAAAATTCAAACTAAATGAAATGACACCTTCTGTTAACTTTTTTTCAAAGGTCGGAGTGGCTAAGAGGTATGGCGCCCGTCTCTAATTCTAAAGGTACCGGGTTCGCTCCCAGCACAGGAAATATAACTGATGGACACCTTTTTTTCGGAATAAGTGGTTCCTAATGATGTCAAACTCTCCCCTCCCTGATCTCATGGGAAGTGAGATCGGATGCCTAGCCTTCTCGGATAAGGGCGAAAAAAATAGGAGGTCCCGTGAGCAAGTTACGCACGTTAGAAATCCCTCGGATGTTGGAAATCGTAAAGAGTAGGCAATGCGGTCGTTGCCCTGGCAAAATTTAAAAAATTAAGAAACGTACCCACCACAAAAATATTTATAGAATGTTTTATTCTTGTATACACACATTGGGATCCTCGCCGATGCTACGTAATTCGTGCACTGTGCTGAGATCTACTTAGGGAGGAGATCGGAGCACTGATGGAGTTGTCCGTGTGCAATGAAAATTGGCCTTAAAAACCAATGATCCATTTTTTTTTCACCCTGGGCCGTAATTATTTTTTGAAGAATTCTAAACGGTGAAGTGTACTAACATTTAGTGTAAATTTTATGTTAATTATTTCTGTGAACATGTACTTATTATATACCAAACTATAGGGAAATAGATAGAGAATTGTAATATATAGTGTTTTTGGCAGTATTAACACAAGTCCGTTCGGTATAATTAAAACATGTTGCATGTAAAATTGAAAAACACTAAAAACTTAACTGTAGAAAACGAGCTTATCAAAGACAAATTACTGTTGTAGACAATAAAACATTCTTTTTAGCCTTCAAACACCATGGGTAATCTATTTGCAAAGTAAAAAAAAAAAAACGTTGATTATGGCCACAGTTAGTACATTTAGTGTTATTCACACCAGTTTTTACTGTGGTCCCTTGTAAGAATAAAATAAATTATGCAATCGTGCACTATGTCATTTAAAAAAAAAATAAATAAATAAATAAAAAAAAAAAATAAAGAAGAATAACATCATATAAAAATTGTTTACGTTTGTTTAATGTTTTAAAAGTATCCATAGCTTCATCGTCTACATAGGACTAGTGATTAGATGTTACTGTAGGTCTAGTTATGTTGCGTTTCCATAGGCCAGAATAGGACTTCGCCCACTCAACAACTAAATCTAATGTGTCTTGCTTTTCTGCACTGATTCCTTTATTTGACAACAAACTGTGATTACCAAACAATCATAATCACTGTCAGCAATGTTTGTAAGTAGTTCGGCACAATTATTCGCTTAGGAGACTTAGAAAACGTAATTATAAAGCGTGACATACTTCTGTAGCAATAACAACGAAAAACGTAAACACGCGAATCGTGACACAAATTGTGATAATAACATCAAAACACACACACGTGATGCTTAACTATACTCAAATTAGTTGTTTAAATAGTAGCGGAAAACATTCTACGAGTTTTAAAATATGAACTGCAATTAACGCATGATTTTTAGGGTTTATTCGTGATGAAAAACAACGATCTGCGCGTTACGGTGGCACGACAGTTACAGTGTTGCAACGCTCTGAGTGTTGTTCTGGAGTCAAAGAGACCAAACAAAATCAAATATTTCAGAGAAGATATGATACTACTTTCGCACATTGACAATTGAGCATATTATCTGGACATGAAAACACTATATATCCTAATTATAACTCATCAGAGATTAAATGGAATCTTGTTCATCATGTAAACAGAAAGAAATGAAACAAATCTGAGAAAAGGCCAATTTCTTTTCTCCTGCAGTTCACGAATAAAGTGTATTTTAGTAAGCTAGCTGTTGAGTCTTCACAAGGAACGCGGTTACTTTTAATGTTGAGAATTAACGTCATTCTCATTATTTTTGTGTGCACTCCTCACGGAGCATCGGACCACCATTGCAGTTGGTTCTGCGTCTGTCTATAAGACCCTCTTATAAGACCCCCAGAAGCCTGTACGAAGCATCCACATGCTGTTGTGACTGCTGAGTATCTACTTCAAAGGTGCCCAACATGAGGGACAGAAACAGCACAAAGGGCAGTAACCAGTGCCGTTCATAGAAAAGCTCTACAGAGTTATCAACAGTCTCAGACTGACTGCTGCTTTCTTTGAACATATTCAAATGGACGTCTGAGGGTGAACAATGAAGAAGACATGTTGTTGCAGTGATAGTTTATGCAGCAATTAGTTTTACAGGATAATGTTGCCAGCCCCATACACAACCTCATATTAGACGCCTTGTACGACATGCCTGAGTGTGCGCTAGTCCTAATTTTTGTTGTTGTTGGTGTTTTCGAAGACCCCCGGGGAAATATGCGGAGCAGTTCTGAAGATAGCACGCTTTTATGTCGGCGGCAGGTGGCTAATCCAAAATTTCCCTAGTTATTTGTTTGTTTGTTTTTTTCCCCTCCCTCCGTCACCTAGAGCTCTATAAAAATCGCTCCATTCAATACACGTATGTGATCTACTGGTCCATCAGGATCGACTTATTCCCAACCCATGGTTTCAAATGTAAAAAACGTTATGTCAAAGGCTTTTAATTATTCTGTTATTCTCAAGAATTCCTCAATAATCCAGTTTGTTCCAGCCTAGTCTGTTCAAGTTTGTCGTCTGATCGACATAAACTTTACTCTTATAAAAAAGAAAGTTGAAACGATCCCACAGATATATCATAGAGTGAATAAGGCAATGCAACATCTATTTCTTTTGATAAGATAAATTTGTTGTGTAAGTCCGTTTGTATTCTGCTGCTTTAACGCTTGATCAGTGCATAATTGCGGGTTGAAGGAAAATAGGACATGCATCTTACCAAGATAAAGGATAACGAAAATTAACCACGTTGCGGCTTGTAGGTCTTCGTTGGAGACAAGTTAACGAATACAGAAGGAACGAAAGAAAACAAAAATTAAGTAAAATCTATTCAAAAATACATGAAGGTGTTGGAACATGCAGTGGAAGTAACTAGTGTTACTCACGTGATCTCTAGAAAACAGAACGACCACAACGGCTGTGTAAAATGCGTTGTCGGTTCGTTTGGTCCGGCGCTTTTCTATACCTCATTAAGCAATCACTTTTCATCTTGTTCCGAGTCTATTACATTGTTCACGTGATTATGCAATACCCTATATTATACTGTTACCATCTGAAGTGACGGCCATAGACCCAATCGGACTCCTCGCTCACATAGTGCCCCCACATTCGGATTCCCAGCTCCAGCTTTGAAACAAAAAAGGAAAGAAGATTATTTAAAATTAGATATCAGGAATATATGATGTTACACTGCATTGACAATAACAAACAAACAATATATATATATATATATATATATATATATATATATATATATATATATATATATATATATATATATATATATATATACTCGTATATAAGCTCTATTTTGACGTTAAACGTGTTACAACAAAACTATAATCTTAAGTCCACGAGCAGCCTCCATTAATCAGACCGTCCCTGGCCGTCTGGTTCGACGTGAACGTGGGGTTGGTGTTTAGACATTCACTATAAATGTAAGTGTTTTTTTTTTTTTTTTAATTTTACGACGTTCTAACACCTTCTCAGATATTTCATTTGTGGGACTTCATGTATATTTGGCCTGTCTTCAAAATACTCGTCAGGTTTCGAATACACAATACGCCCGTTTCCCGTCTACGACATAACTAACTATAGCATAAAACACTTTATGCATCACTAGTTCTATTAGCCCGGATGCCGGCTTGAGAAATAGTTTGCTATAAACACGATACAAATATGACATCTTCAGTGCTACCAATATCGTACTTGAGAACTATTATTATTTTCCTGCTTGCCATCGATTACGACGGAATCAAGACTGCCCACGCCAGCTCATGCGGATGTAGCATTGATGTTATAGGCCCTATTATAAGGAATCAAATTATGTTCGTGTGTAATGCATACACATCCGTGGTGGACGATTACAGAAAAGTAAGTAACCATGTGTGCCCCTATCACATATTTGTTTTATATTTTCCACTCTATCATTGGAACAGATGGTATCATGACCAGCTCAATATCTGTTTGACTGTTTGACTGATCTGTCGACCAACCATTTTTGTTTGCGTCTGTCATTCTGCCTCTCTGTTTCTCTTTCCGTCTGTCTGTCTTTCTATTCGTCTGTCTGTTTGAATATTTGTCTGTCGACCAACCAATTTGTCTATCTGTCTTTCCGCCTCGCCTGTCTGTCTCTCTTTCGGCATGTCTTTCTGTTTGTAAATCTATCATCCCTTCAGTCTATCTACTTTTATGTGTGTTTAACTGTCTGTCTTTCCGTTTATCTGTCTGTCTGTCTATTTGTCTGTCTGTCCGTCGGTTTGTCTCTCTGTCTTTCCACCTCTCTGTATGTTTATCGGCCTGTCTTTATGTCTGCTTGTCTTTGTGTCTTCGCGCGTGTGTGTCAGTCTGTTCATCTGCTGTCTGTCTTTGAGCCTGTCCACCCGTCTGTCTGCCTGCTGTTTCGTCCGTCTGTCCGCCCGTATGTTTGTCTATCTTTCTGTCCGTCACCTCTTCTGTCTATCTTTCTTTCCGCATGTTTGGTCGTCTGACTGTCTGTCTTTGCTTCCGCCTGTTTGTCTATCTTTACGTTTGTCTGTCTATCTATCTATTTTTCTGTTTGTCTTTCCGTTCGCCAATTTGTCTGTCTGCTTGACTTTCATCCAATCTGTCCGTCTGTCTGCTTGTCTTTCCATCTGACCATCTGTCTGTCTGCCTGCCTTCCTGCTTGCCTACCTGCTTACCTTAATAAACTACATACCTTTCTACATACCTAAATTGCTACTAAACCGACCAATCAATCAATCAATCAATCAATCAATCAATCAATCAATCAATCAATCAATCAATCATTCTATCTATCTATCTATCTATCTATCTATCTATCTATCTATCTATCTATCTATCTATCTATCTATCTATCTATCTATCTATCTATCTATCTATCTATCTATCTGTCCGTCTGTATATTTGTCTGTCTTTCTGTCTGTCTATCTATCTAATTGCATGTGTGTCTGTTACCTATCTGTCCGTCTATCTATCTGTCTGTCAACTATCCATCTACCTGTCTCTATAACTTCCTGCCAGCCAGGTCATTGTTAGACATTACAATATTAGCTCAGAGGCAGACAACAACATAAGACTAACAGAACTAAGAGACAAACAACATAAGACTAACAGAACATAAGAGACAAACAACATAAGACTAACAGAACATAAGAGACAAACAACATAAGACTAACAGAACATAAGAGACAAACAACATAAGACTAACAGAACATAAGAGACAAACAACATAAGACTAACAGAACATAAGAGACAAACAACATAAGACTAACAGGACATAAGAGACAAACAACAAAATACTAACAGAACATAAGAGACAAACAACACACGACCAGCACAGCATAAACATTTATTCAATGTCCTTTAGTTCCCAGTGACGCATACATCAACTCAATCATAATGAACCTTCCTGCATTGTGCTATCCGTTCAATGTTTCTCCATGTCTACTTGATCCTTTCCACGTCTAACTCAGATTCACTTTTTCCTGTGTCCTTATGTCTCCATTTCTCTTTACCCTGGGGAATTTAGAACATTATCAGCTTTGCACTACTGTAAACTGGCTTCCAGATTATGTGTCCAGTACAATTTCGTGGCCTTTACTTCACATATGGTATGACTGCACTACTTCTTTTCATCCATTCCACGTTGGTGATTTTGTTACACCTTTTCAATCCTTTTTTTCTACGCAAGCACCCATTTACGATAGTCTAACTTCTTGATTGTCATTTTCATTGTTCTCAATGTTTCAGAACCATCAACAGAATTGCCTTGACATCTGCACCGTAGATTCATATCTTTGTATTGACTTTGATTACTGTTAACGTCTATGTATTTCCTAGTGCCCCGAAGGCTTGTCTTGGTGTATGTAATTCTTATCTTTATATCTAAGTCTGTTCTTCTGTGACGGTATTACCTCCCATGCTTTGCAGTAGTGATCTAACAGTGGCCAAAACTCAAGAGTATCTATTATAGGCTTCCATGGAGTCTATCTTTACACAAGATTTCTCTTGGTAGAAATGTAGATAGAAGAACAGTAAAGCTTCTATCACATGGGAGTCTTCATAAGATATTCAGATAAGCAAAAACAATGCTGGCTATCGCTGAGCACGTTAGTTCTGTTATCTGCCGACACCTTTTATGAAGAATTTAAGCAATGGTTTATTCTAGCTCGTTAAGCCCCTACCGGTGAGTTAATCAGAGTGTGTTTTTAGAGTGTGTGTTTAGTAACTTTGACTGAGACTAACATGTACTTCATTTAAAAGGATTAAATCGAAGTTAAATTTGTAACATTACAAATAACAAAATTTAATAATCACTAAGTTTTAACAGTTGGAAAATAATTTGAGTATTTATGAAAAGGATTTCATCACTTGGATGGGATTTAACTGAATAAAGGAGGTCACTTTTGGCAGCGGATATTTTCCCTTAGCTGCCAATGGTAGTTTCTTCTCGCGCTGGGTTTGTTCCTTTCAATCTGCTCGCTCTCGTCTCTGGTCAAAGTTCAGGCACCGCACGTTTCCAAAACGTCAAGGAGTAACGGTCAAATTGGTTCTGCGTCTGTCTATAAGACCCTCTTATGATGGCGTCTCGTACAACGTCAGTCCACTTCTACCTTCACTTGGTTCCAGAGATAGTACTTTCTTCTGGTACCACCAATAACTGCTAATTGAAATAGAAACGAAACACTCTTCCGAGTATTGCGTTTTCCAACCCATAGTTATGGGTTCCTATCTTCTCATACCACCATCCCATGTCAGAATTTACCCTCGATGAGAATTAAATTTAGTCCCTCGGGATAAAACTTCCTTTACATTTAAACTGAATAGCTTTAGCTTTACATTACATTTAAATGAACAGGTTAAATGTACAGATATAATATGTTTTACATTTACATCTCCATTGTTTTGAAAAGTGTTCACAATATAAATTAATTTATGTTTCCTTTATATTTACACTTGTTGAAAAGTTTGAAACTTCTATTAATTAAAATGAATATTTTCACAGACATTTACACTGGTTTAAAGCTTGAAAACTTACATTAATTTTGAAGTGAATATATTTATAGGGACATTTACATGTGCTGTTAAAATGTAAGTATCATACTTAGAATGTACATCATTTCTTTCATCTTTCCCTCCCTGCTCCATAGGGAACCTAGAACTACGTTATGTTTTTAGTTCTCTTTACGAAACTATCCCTAAAGCATTCACCAGCCCGTGCAGTGGTGGTTCATGAATCATCACTCTATACGCCGAGGTTGCCAGCCTCAAATGACTTTGACATCCAATAGCGAGTTTCACACATTAAAATTCACATGGTAATATATATATATATATATATATATATATATATATATATATATATATATATATATATATATATATATATATATATATATATATATATATATATATAAGGTCACGTATTACCATATATGGACAACTGATGCCTTGCATACACTCTCACAAACACTTTGTCGACTCATATCGTCAAAAATGTGATAAATCCATGAATACTTTTAACCAAGTGACCGGAAACGATTATATCACACTTGCCTGCCAACATTGTGTCACACAGACAGTAATCTCGTTATCTGTCGTATGAGTACGCAAACTCAGTGTCTTATCGGCGATTACGCCGAAGGGCTGGCCAATGTACGTGTTAATCTGCCGCGCCTATAACCAACAAATCTGGGTAGCGCCAAGCAAATGTGATGTATCATATCAGCCGCTCCTTACAAATGTGATATTTCTCACCTACAGGGTGCTTTGATACAATCAAATATCTGCTACTTAGCAGAAAAATAACGAGGAAAGAAAGAAAGAAAAGTGCGATAATTGACAGAACATAATACAAATCAGTACCACAAATGTACCGATACTGCCAGAGAGAACCGAAGATCACTAAGAGGTCGTCCATTTCGTCACATCTTCCAAATTTGTTTTTACTGCCACGATATATGTGGGCAGAACACATATTGAGAAAACCTGTTGTTAGCATTAAGAGGCAGTCCTTGTTCTGGAATCCCCAGGTAAAGAGAGATAGAGAAATACTGCAACGGGACTATTTATAGCTGTGGCTCTTTGTCCCGTTAGGAGCGCAAAGGGAAATGATGATGCACATGAATCTGAAGCCAGTACAAACATATATTTGAAAGATAACAGGCATAATACCAACACAATGTATTTGGCAAAACGACACGAAAGGTGAAGTCTGCATGAGGGGCCTACCTCCTTTCAGGAATGTTTCCAGATAACAGTAGCCCCTTTCAGTCATGACTATGAGAATACGCCCCTGAGCTGTCTTTTCGCCTTGTGTTCCTTTTGCCGTGTTCTGTTCTCTTCTGCTGGTTGTGAGAGCTTCTTTTTGCCCAATCCGAGGTGGCGCCGTAGGGAGCATCGCCACTTGGTGAGATCGGCAGCTTCACCCTCCCATGTTGCTGTATTTATGTCCAGTACATTCATGTCTTTCTTTCACACATCTTTGAACCTCAGCTGCGGTTGCCCGACTGATTTTTTTGTCATCTGCCAGATGTCCGTAGCAAATATCTTCGGGATGCGGCCATCTTTTATGTAGCGTACATTGCAAAACCAGCGTGGTCTGCCCTGTTTAAGTAGTGTTTACGTGTTCTGAAGGCCAGCAAGGGGCAGCACCTCGACATTTGTCATTTTGTTCTTTCGCGAATACTCATGATGTGGCGTAGACACTGTAGATAGAATGTATTGAGACTTTTTTCTTGCTTAACATAGGTTGTCCATGTCTCGCTGCCATACAGAAGGGGGCTGATGACGCAGCCGTTATTTACTGCAGTTTTGGTCTTCATTTTTGATGTTTCTATTCAATAAATATCTTTGTATCAACAGGTGAAGTATACATGGCTCTTCACGAATACAAGCAATGATAGTGCAGGCACAGTCACATCAGAGGATCACCTAACCTATGAGGTAATTTTGTATTCAGCCGTGTCTCCATTGTGGTGTTTTGTTCTACACAGATAGAAACACGGACTATTGATAAACATACAAGGAAACTGCCTATATTCTAATTGTCTAAGTGAAACGTTATATGGAATGAGAAATATAATTAGTCTTGCTGCCTCGTTCTGGCCTTCAAAGCATGTATACTCTGCTTAGAGATCCCAGACAATGCTGGCTTGGCCATGTTCATCGATGGAAGATGGCAACCCCAAAGGATAATTTCTACGGATGAATGACAGATGGCAAAAGAACAGCCAGGCTACCTCAGCTGTGGTTCAAAGATGAGTGCAAGAGATACATGAAGGCACTGGATATAAATTCAGCAACCTTTAAGGACAAAGCTGCCGATTGGACGAAGTGGATATTCTCCCTATGGCGCAACATCAGATTGGACGAACAAAAGCTCTAACAACAAGCAGAAGAGAAAAGAATGTCTAACAACGAGCAGAAGAGAAAAGACGCTCTAACAACGAGCAGAAGAGAAAAGAATGTCTAACAACGAGCAGAAGAGAAAAGACGCTCTAACAACGAGCAGAAGAGAAAAGACGCTCTAACAACGAGCAGAAGAGAAAAGAATGTCTAACAACGAGCAGAAGAGAAAAGAATGTCTAACAACGAGCAGAAGAGAAAAGACGCTTTAACAACGAGCAGAAGAGAAAAGAAGCTCTACCAACGAGCAGAAGAGAAAAGAAGCTCTAACAACGAGCAGAAGAGAAAAGAATGTCTAACAACAAGCAGAAGAGAAAAGAATGTCTAACAACTAGCAGAAGAGAAAAGAAGCTCTACCAACGAGCAGAAGAGAAAAGAAGCTCTACCAACGAGCAGAAGAGAAAAGAAGCTCTAACAACAAGCAGAAGAGAAAAGAATGTCTAACAACGAGCAGAAGAGAAAAGACGCTCTAACAACAAGCAGAAGAGAAAAGAAGCTCTAACAACGAGCAGAAGAGAAAAGAAGCTCTAACAACGAGCAGAAGAGAAAAGAATGTCTAACAACAAGCAGAAGAGAAAAGAATGTCTAACAACTAGCAGAAGAGAAAAGAAGCTCTAACAACGAGCAGAAGAGAAAAGACGCTCTAACAACAAGCAGAAGAGAAAAGACGCTCTAACAACTAGCAGAAGAGAAAAGACGCTCTAACAACTAGCAGAAGAGAAAAGAAGCTCTAACAACAAGCATAAGAGAAAAAACGCCAAAAGGAATTCCAGGGGAAAAAAGCAGATAAAGGCTATCACCTCAAGGGCGATTCGTCCAAAACGCCAGTTATGACTGGTGGAGGCTACTATCTTCACTAGCGAATGAACTGAGTTCATAAAAATGTTGTGGTCAAACCAGTCAGTACAGTACCAAGTATATTGCTGCAGTTAAGAAATAATCACAGTTAATGGTTTAGGAGGTGGAAAGCAATACAAGGGAGACGTATGACCCATTTCGCCATAATAATTAGTGATATGTCATACAATTTAGTAGTCCAAGTCAATACGCCCTTAAAAGAAGGTTCGGAGACAGAGTAATGTCACAAAATGTCGTTCATCCAATTCATTGTTTCTGTCTATTCTGATTCTACATTTCTCAATGTCATTATTCACAGTTCTACCGATAATCATCTTATCCTGGGGTGGGGGGGGGGGGGGGGGGGGGGGGGGAAGTGGCACTCCCGGACAACACCCACATGTTTTAGGCTTGACCGCACATGACGTGATCCTTTTATTGTTGACAGTCACCGATTAGCCAGGTGGGAAATACAATTAAATTAACACTGATTTACCGTTTGCCGCCTGCTTATTGATTAGACAGACGAGCTATGGATAAAAAGATTTGATTGTTTCACTCAAGTCTTTAATGCAACTAACAAAATGTAGGTGGATTGGGAAGGTATAGTGGTTTTAAAATGACGAATGTCTACTCAGGAGGGCATGAATGGCAGAAAATGCAACTTCCAGGTTTATCTTGATTTTTACAATATGGACACGAGGCATATCCCGTAATGAATGCCGGCAACGTCTCTTAACAATGTTGAAGTATTAGGACAGGCGATATATATATATATATATATATATATATATATATATATATATATATATATATATATACTGAAGCACATTAAAAACGCACCACCTGTATAGTCCAGGAACAGAGTGGGAAATGTAAATATAAGTGTTTACAAGTTTACATATTTGGAATCTTTATTCATTTTCCTATGAATCCATGCTGGTTATTAATTTAGTACAATGGATTGTTATGAAATTTAGTGCATTCTGTGCAAGCAAGGGAGAAAACCAAAAATGCAACCTGTTATCCTGCTGGAGAAGCTGCAAGTCTGGATAATTTGTGAACGCAGGAGCAACCAATGCATCCAGAACCTCATCTCGATATGTCACAGCATTAACATTTCCACGGAAGACGTGAAGACGCAAGCGATGGTGAAAACTGAATCCTCCCCAAATGTGAATACTGCCACCTCCAAATCGGTTGTGCTGACGAACATAGCAATCTGCAAAGCGCTCTCCACACCGTTGCCAAATCCGCATACGTCCATCAGCAAAGGATATGTTGAATCTGCTCTCGTCTGTGAATAGGACAGCATTCCACTACAGTCTAGTCCATCTGACATGTTGCTCTGCCCATTGCAGGCGCTGCTAACGATGTGAGTCAAGTTTGGCCCAACATAAGGTCATCTTGCAGTAAGGCCTGTATCTCTGAGTCGTCGTATGACTGTCATTCGAGAGACTTGCCCACGTCTACCCACTATTGCTCTTGCTGTTTGACTTGACGGGAGAGAACGATTCCTTAGGTGACTCAGCACAATATGACGATCTTGCGCAGAGGTAGTAACTCGTGGTTGGCCACTCCGAAGTCTATCCTGGACACTGCCAGTGGTTCCGTAACGTCCATTGAGACGTACAATAGTGCTGTGGTGGCAATTCATCCTTCTGGCAATGGCCCGCGAGCTCATTCCGGTCTCCAACATACCAATGGCTCGTTGGCGGTCGTTTTCAGATAGTCGTGGCATTTCAAGCAGATGTACTGGGTGTTTTGTCTCAACGGCCTTTTTATACCGAGTATACTGCCACAACGCATACACATTTTCAGGGTCATAGCTGTTGGGAATCGTGTTGCACGTGTAACTTTTATTGTGTTCATGTAGTCAGTACACAAACCCGTGGGTTGAATCATGCACTTTCCATACCAGCAGCCATTCGCTCTCTACCTCAAGACAAAATCGGGGAAAATCTATTCCCACACTTTTTTTTCCAGCTTCTCGGCATCGGTATATATAATAGTGGTGCGTTTTTAATGTGCTTCAGTATATATAAAGATATCTTCTACGGACAATTAGCAGATGACAAGAGAACAGTTGGGCGACCACAGCTGAGGTTCAAAGATGTGTGCAAGAGAGATATAAGGGCTGTAGCGAAAATCTGTGAGATAATAGCTAAATTCAGTAAGATTTTAGTCCTTTGATAATAAATAAACCCAGCCCGCATGTGTCGGACGGTTGGCATCTTCGACGCCAGCAACGCTGCCTTTTGTGCAGTGCTAAAGCCTATAGAACGATCCCACGGTATAAAATCTAACACGCTTTTTAGTTTCGGTTTCGAAAACGTACTACTAATATTTAACATCTTGTCGACTGCTGCATACACACTGCAGCCTAGCCTTATAAGTAACGATTTGTTAGAAATGTAACGCCAAACTGCTGTCTGAAGTAACGTAATCTGTCAACTTTAACGCAAAATTTGGTAGTCTTTTGGACTTTTCCCAGTAGTAATAACGAAACGATTGTAATACATTAACGCAAAATGCTACCAACGCATGCCAAAACCCGCGTCGTTCTGCACTCGAGACTAATAGTATATACACGCTGTGGGCAAAGCCAAGAGATACAAACACACAGACAGTTTAAATTCTCGCCGCGTATTGTAATTGTGACGTCACAAAAACAAGTTGGTTTATTTGAAAAATTAAAACGTGAGACAGTAGGAGGGGGAAAAGGTGGTAGACTTATGTAAAAAGTTATAATTAACGACTGTCAGTGACAAAACTGAAAATCTAAACGTAAATGAATATAATCATAAAAATCATATATTCGTGTAGCTTAGTGTATTCTGAGCACAAATATGTTTTAATATTAATGGTAGTCCAATTATTAGCCACATTATTGCAATGATGCTACGTGAGTCAGCTGATGACGTGGTTAAGTCCATTCAGCCCACACTGAAAACGGGAAGGAAGTGGAGAGTGGAAGAAGCTTTTGATGCTGCTGAAGAGTCACTCAAACTGAGAGAGGTAATCGGATACACACAAACGAATAGACGGGGATTTGGGCATGATGACATCCGCTGGTGGTCCAAGGCATCAAGCAGGGAGCGCAGAGACATGGTAGTTCAGGAGATACGAGGAGCTGAGAATGATAAGAGGTTGCAAAAAGCAGTGCAGCAGGTCCAACAAGGCCAATGGACTACATGGGAAGGAGCCCTGCAGAGGTCCTTGACATGGAATGATATATGGCATATGGCACCTCTTAGGCTCAGCTTCGTGGTTAGATCAGTGTATGACCTGCTGCCGTCGGCCACCAACCTTGTGAAATGGGGAAAGTCGGATGATGAGCAGTGCCCCCTGTGCCAGGGGAGGCAGACACTTGAACACGTGCTCTCAGCGTGTAAGGTAGCATTAGGGCAAGGACGATACACTTGGCGCCATAACAAAGTGCTAAATGAGCTTGCTGCGACAATAGATCAAGCAAGAATGAAAGCGAATAGCAAAGTCCGGCCAGACACCGCAAACACATACTTTCTGAGGGCAGGAAAGTCAGCACCCCCCAAACCGAGTAAACCTGGTAGCAGTTTACCATCTCTTCTTGACTGTGCAAACGACTGGGAGATGGCGGTAGACCTACCTGGACGGGGAACATATCCAGAGAGTATCAGAAAATCGCGGAGACGGCCGGATATAGTGCTTCATTCTTCAGCAACGCTTCAGGTCATACTGATTGAATTGACCGTGCCATTTGAATCCAGATTAGACGAGCAACATTCATTCAAAGCGGCCAAGTATAGCGATCTGGCCGCGGATCTGAGACACGATGGATTCAGTGCAAGGGTCATGGCGGTTGAAGTGGGCGCAAGAGGGCTTGTGGCTGCATCAGTGTATGATTTATTGAAACTGTTGGGGCTGAAGGGACAGTCTAGAACAAGGGCACTGAAGAGGCTTAGCGAAACTGCCGAAAAGGCATCAGGCTGGCTGTGGAACAACCGCAATGAGCAATGGAAATAGTGACAATAAACGTTGCAGTACAGAAAACACCAAAATTTTTCTAAGTCCACAACGCTGAGTTTTTTTGGTGTACTAGTGAAAGGACTGTGGCTCTGGGGCAACAGGCGATGTATACTATAGGGAGTGTGTCAGGTACAGAATTTCAATGGCTTGCGGCGCGCAGGGACTAACGCTCGTCGACTGCGCGGGCTAGTGTCTCAGTGTGTGTCCTTAGTTGTGAAGGGCGACGGAACGAACGGAATAATTTGTCTTCTCTTTGTTACTTTCACAATTGCCCCCGCGGCTGGCGGTGTGGATTTAAAAGTTGCTACCATAAGTGAAATGGGTTCATTTTCGATACAAGACAACAGGAAGCTGAGACGCTTGGCAGTCATGACCCAAGTGGGCCCCCCTTAGAGTGTAAAGGAGTAATCGGGCCGAAACACTTGTCGGATGGGGGGACTCCTTCTGATGATCAGATTGCTTCCTGTTGTATCGCTCTGTAAAGAGTTTCCTATCATCTGAGCACAAATATGTTTTAACTCTTTCAGTCCCAAGCAAAAAAGTGGGTTTGGCCCAAACAAAAATGGCCATACCAGTATCTTTTTATTGTTTTTATTTGGAAATAATTGTTTTTAATGTTCATATTCATAAATAATAAAAGTCCATAATGGATGGCTGTACTTTAAGAAAATAGCGTTTTTGAGTTGTCAAAATTAGAAAACAGCCCTAGAAAGGATCAAGAGATACGAAAGCCAGTATACTGTTGATTGGGCCAAATGGGTCTAGCGGGAAGTACAGTATACTGGCTCTCGGGGGTTAAAGAGTTAATATTAATGGTAGTCCAATTATTAGCCACATTATTAAGGAAATACTATTTGACTGAAAACGCTTAGACGAACAGACTGTTGTCCTTGCTCGTTAAATGTAACGTTATTGGGAACGATAGTTTGAAAGGAGGCAAAGGAGTAATTCAAATCCGATTGGTGGGTATAGGAGGGTAGACAGAGAGTATTGGTTGGGCAGAAAAGCTAAAATCTATATTTAGAAAAATCACTCCTAGAAGTGTGAAGTAGTGTTTTTTTCTTTTTAAATTTTTGAAAATTGAAATGCTAGACCCTCGCTGTGATTGGGCAGGTCTAGTAATATTGGCAAAAGCGTTCTCAGCTCGATGCCAGTTGATAAAGAAATATTCTAGAAGCAAGCTGCGTTGTACTCAGCAGTACCAAGAGTGTTATTAAACCTTGGCAGTCTGTATAGAAGGCAAAGCTGAACTTAAACTATAATTATGCTAAAGCCATTCAACGTACATTTGTGATATTTCTTTGAATTGTGGTAAGGATGGACTTTATTAATCTTGTTATTACAATAAAAATTGGTGTCTGCGATATTGCTCGATTGGGAAGGTTTACGACCAAGTACAGAGTCCCCAGCAGAGTTATGCAGGGCCTGTGGTGTTGTGCACAAGCAGTAAAAGCAGTAAAATTGATGTGAATTGCATAACTTAAAATGATTTCCACAGTTACCAGTGGGAAGGCTAACCCACGTTATCCTATGGGAGATCATCATTGTTGCAGTGTCAGAGGCGTTGTAGCCCTTAAGGAACATAATAGGGGCACTGGTAATGAATTGTCATCTCAGAGTGGAATGGGGTGGTCAGAGAGATCTGACCCTTTTTCTTTTTATGCCATTTATTACATGTGAAATGAATTATAGATGTGCTGTTAAGAACCATAACGTTGTTTCAGAGGTTTTTATTGTTCTGGTACGGTGAGGGTACCAGAACCCTGGTGGCGTTACTGCAGCATACTAAAGTAACCTATTGATTGGACCCTGAGGTCTAGTTACTGCACCAGGAACCTTGTCAGCTTGGTCGTGGCAGAGAACATACGAGAATGACAGCAACATCTATTGTGTAGATAAGTGATCTCTGTGTCGGCACGCAGAGTCCATCCACTATAAAACATTATAGTTCTGTATATAAAGAACATACAATAAATTGTTTGCAATAAATTTTCAAGATACTTTTAAAAGAGAAAGAGGGAATGATGATAGTACCCCACCCATATCTTTAATTACCAGTGTCATTAACTAGAGAACATAGATACACATATTTTGATTGTCTTATTATTAATTGAATGGACAGAAGATCCATTGTGGTATTTAAATTGTTGTAAATACATTCATAATATCCATTTTGGTTGTTGGACCTGATTCAGAAAATTCTGATCAGGCCAAATAAATTGTAAATAACCATTTTACCTAAATTTTAACACAGACTTCTATAAGATATATTTCTTAGAGTGTCAGTGTGTTTGTGGTTGTAGTCTTGACTCAGTCATATATATATGTGTTAGTACTTAAATGTGTTTGTAGTACTTGTACTTACAATACATCATACACTCATAACCCTAGACATATAGACGTAGCTAACATACATATTAATCAAGAATAAGTCTGATTGAGGTCGTAGGATGGTAGCAGAAAGGTGCTCTGATAACTCAACCCAACCTTTATTATAATCAGGGACCTTCACAGCTGACCTCAGTCAGTACAATAGGAATAACATCTTGTAACATCAAATCCACCACAAGGGCACTGGACATGGATCCAGCAACATGGGAGGATGAAGCTGTCGATTGCACTAAGTGGTGATGCTATTTACTTCGCCACCTCAGATTAAGCGAAGAGAGGCTCACACAACAAGCAGAGGAGAGGAGAAAACGTCAAAAGAAGCACCAGGAAAATAAGCAGCTGAGGGATGTCACCTAAGGGGCGCATTCCCATAGTCAGTTATGACTGAAGGGGCTATTATTATTATTATAAATTTTTTGCAACACGCCCCACTAGTTCAAAAGGAGAAAAAGTGAGTTGAATTTCTGTTTGTTAGTAAGCCACACATTATTAAAAAACACTTGACTGATCTTTTCCACGGATGAATCAACTTTATTTGGTAATAAATTGTTTACACCTGGTTGCATTTAATTGGTCCATAGAGGAATTTTTCTTGCTGGCCCTTAACTTTTGTCCAGTAGTATATATACAGAATTTTGCAAAAAAAAAATGGCAGTCATATTGCTCAATTAAATATGCTGAAATCTAATTAAATATGCATGTTCTGCCCCAAATTTGCACTCCACTTAGGTGAGCAAACACTACCAAAAGTAAACCAAAAATTAGCGTAGAGTACAGTCCCTTGATAATAGAGCAGACGACAATTTCTAATGCTAGTGGCAGAAAATGGATACAAAGACAAAGTGTATGTTAATTTCACAGCTTTGGAATGAAGGAAATCAAACATGTTCCAACATTTCTAAAACCTTGAACATTCCTGAGCGGACTGTCTACAGAGTTGTGAGTAAATTAAAAGCAGGTAATGGAATCGAGCGAAAAGAAGGTAGTGGGAGGCCAAGAATTTTGGACACAAAGGACCATCGGCGTCTCGCCCAAATCGTTCGGCCTGGGCCAATGAAGAGTGTAGAAAACATACGGCAGCACATGATCGAGTTGGGAAGCCCAGAGGTATCTAATGCTACTGTCAACCGGGTGCTACACAGGATGAATTACACAAAAAAGCGGGTAATTTCGTCACCATTGCTCACAGAGACTCACAAACAGATGCGCTTGAACTGGTGCCACGAAAACCAAAATTTGTCATGGGACAATGTGATTTTTTCAGATGAATGTTCTGTTTGGTCTTATCCTGCTCAAATAAATATTTGGACGAAAGACTCTGTAGCCTGTGTACCAGCGACCGAAACATACCCAGAAATTGCATCTTTGGGGAGGGGTGTCAGCAAGAGGTGCCGCCCCACTGTGTGTTTTCACAGGAATCCTCACGAAAGAAAAGTACATCGACATACTAGAGGGACACCTTCTGCCATTTATGCAGGTCATGTACCCCGAGGGGTGCACATTTCAACATGACAATGACCCAAAACATACAGCTCATACCACCAAAGCATGGCTGCAAGAGAAGAATGTGATAGTGCTGAAGTGGCCCAGCAAAAGTCCCGACTTAAACCCAATTAGAAACGTTTGGGCACTACTAAAGAATCATTTTAAAAAAGTGGACTCAGATACGTTGAACAATTGAAGAAGGAAGCTGAAAAATACTGGGACAGTCTGACTCACAATTACCTACAAACACTTGTGGGAAGTATGCCTCGCCGCATCCAGGCTTGTCTTGCTGGAGAAGGCAACATTTTATTGTACTGAAACCACTGTCAATAGATAGGGGAGATACCTATCTTCCTCCGGACATACAGTTTTTATTATTATTTGCTTCTATGAGTGTGCTGCGTTCCGAAAATATGACTGCCATTTTTTTTTGCAAAGTACTATATATATATATATATATATATATATATATATATATATATATATATATATATATATATATATATATATATATATATATATATATATATATATATATATATATTATATATATATATATATATATATATATATATATATATATATATGCAGTACTTTGCAAAAAAAAAAATGGCAGGCGTGTTTAAAAAAAAAATTCTAAACAACGGGGGAGGGGGGAGAGCTCACAATGTGAAATGACACTTTTTCAGTCAAGAAAGAGTACTGTGCTCGGTTTGGGTAATAAATTTCCACAATATTAATTTCCCGGTGAATTAACGCACAAGAACCGGCCGTTCGCCTGCCGTTAATTTAAACCGTAAGGGTGGTCACGTAGCACATTCTGCCGTAGGGGAGTGAAGTGTTATAGACTACGATGTACTGGGTCCCAGCTTTAAGAGGTGGGGTGGCCTGTTCCCTTCCTCGCTGCCGTTGCCTTCTCTAACTCAAGATCAGAGTCAGGTACCATTTTACAGCTGGTTAGACTGATGCGTGACACCTGTTCCCTTCCTCGCTGCCGTTGCCTTCTCTAACTCAAGATCAGAGTCAGGTACCCTTTTACAGCTGGTTAGACTGATGCGTGACACCTGTTCCCTTCCTCGCTGCCGTTGCCTTCTCTAACTCAAGATCAGAGTCAGGTACCCTCTTACAGCTGGATAGACTGATGCGTGTCACTACCAAGCTTTGAATCCGAAACCCGGTAACTTATTGCGGTAGTGGAGTGTTAGAGACTTCACCATTCTAGGTCCAGCATCGAGAGGTGGGGAGACCAGTTTCCTTCCTCGCTGTCTTTTCCTTCCCTAGCTCAAAGTTAAGTACCAATTTATAGCTAGGTAGGCCCCTAGACAAGGTCGAGTAGAATCTTGGTAAGTTCTAGTTATCTGTTTCAAATTCCTGATATGTTGAGTTAGAGGATGCGTAGTGTGTCTGTGTTATGTGTATTTATGGCAGTATACTTTTCACTGCCCTTCCCAGGTACCGAAGAGCAGCGAGGGACTTGATAACCGAGGCGACACCCGAGCTCGTATAGAATCTGTTGTCTTCGACGCATGTACATGATTTCGGGGGTGGGGCGGGGAGGTATGGATGCATTTTTCAGTATCCCCGAAGGGAGGCAGTCCAGTGTATCAGTAACCCAGATCTTCACTGAGAACCAGAAGTGATTGAACCAGAATTCAAAGATATATCACTGCCAACACCTAGCTAGTTAAGTACAAAGTACTAGCACAACATATAGAACCTTTTAAGCCCGACCATATGGGGATATCTTCTGAGATAGAGACACACTCAAATAACTTTTCTTCTTATCAAATCAGCTTTAATTAATTTTAACCCTGTTGATCAAATATATCATAAATAAATTTCTTCTTATTTAGTAAATCCTTAGTCGGAGCTAGTAACTTGGTTGTGTGAATTTGATTTCTTCATCCGTAAGACTCATTTAAAAAAAAATATTATACACACAGGTCAATATACAATTAATACTTTGCTAAATTACCTTCAGCTTGGGGCTCATTAAATACGTGTCAAAAATATATTTCTCACAGAATTAGGCGGAGAATACAAAGTTTACAACAAATTTAGAAGACTCAGTTGTACTTTCCATTCTAAAATTCCTGTGAGACTCACTAAAATAGTGGCACAAAACTTCCTTTTTACATATCTGCCAAGAGTAATCTTGAGCAAAGATTGCTCCTTTTGAAAACTCATCATTTTATATCTATTTTGGCCTTTAGTTGACCCCTACTGCAGATCTAGGGAGACAACCCGCGACAAATAACAAACCGTGTGTTTAGAATTTTGTGAGCTTTATGTAAACGGATACCTGACTCTGCTCTTGGGTTAGGGAAGGCAAAAGGAAGCGAGGAAAGAAACTGGTCGCACTACCTCATAAAACAGCTGCACCTAGTATCTCGAAGTCTGCAACACTTCATTCCTCTACGGCGGTATCTTCTATAGAAATACCTTACTGTGAAGGAATGTCATATATTCAAATTCATTTTGATCTGTAAATTAATATCAGATAGTGAAATTTATATTCATAAAATTATTCGCGAATGTTCCCATCTGATTTTAAATGCAGACATTAAAATATGTTTTTGGTCTGAATTTTATTTTCCCCAAGATTTCAAGTCAAAGACTCCATAAGATGAAAGTGGATAGAAAAATTGCGGGAAACTACACATGCTTGGTGACTAGACCAGGGATTAAAGCGTCAGAAAACTGTAGTATTCAATTGTTCGGTACCCCTGCAGGTAAGTCGAATCATTAGATTGTCACGATGATTCTTATTCAAAATAATACTAATAATAATATTTTCAGTCATAACTGACTATGGGAATGCGCACTTGAGGCGTCAGCTTTCAGCTGCTTATTTTCCTGGTGATACTTTTGACGTTTCCTCTTCTCTTCTGCTTGCCGTGAGATCTTCTTTTCGCCAATTCGGAAGTGACGCCGTTGAGAGCATCGCCACATGGTGCAATCGGCAGCTTCATCCTCTCAGGTTGCTGGATTTATGTCCAGTGCCCTCATGTCTCTCTTGTACACATCTTTGAACATCAGCTGCGGTCGCCCAACTGTTCTTTTGCCATATGCCAGTTGTCCGTAGAAGATTTCTTTCGGGCTGAGACCATCTTCCATGCGGCGGACATGGCCAAGACAGCGTAGTCTTCTCTAAGCAGCGTATACATGCTTTGAAGGCCAGCACGTGATAACACCTCGATATTTATCACTTTGTACGTCCATGAAATACCGAGGATGTGAAGTAGACACCGTAGATGGAAAGTATTGAGCCTTCTTTCTTGCTTAGCATAGGTACTCCATGTCTCACTGCCATATAAAAGTGTGCTGGTGACGTAGGCGTTATATACCGCATATATTCAAAATTAACGTATATGGTAATTGAAAAGTTACTTTATATTTTTAAATTATTATTTCTTCACTCCTAACTAAATAGTTTTAATGAATCAACAGTCACAATAGTGATAATTTAATTTAAACTGCTATATCACATTAACTTTATCATCAACGTGAAATTGTTTCTGATAATGATTCCATAGCGGGTAGAAAATTTCGCTATTTCATGTAACGTCAGTTTATTGGTCATTTCAATTTTTGTGTTCTAGGATTTAAAACAAAAACAGCTTTTTTGCCCACTGACAGTTATTGCTGAATGTGTTAACGTTATTTCCATGTACATCCAATGTATTGTGACAGCGCTCGTTAGTAAGTGGCTGCTGCATACAACCTTTGCTTACCCAGGATTTCTTTGCCTCAGAAGGTAGCGATCAACTTTATGATTAATAAATGGTCACACACACACACACACACACACACACACACACACACACACACACACACACACACACACACACACACACACACACACACACACACACACACACACACACACACACGCACGCACGCACGCACGCACGCACGCACGCACGCACGCACGCACGCACGCACGCAGCGAGCGACGACATAACGCTAAGCAGATCTTCTATACAAATAGGGAACGCCACAGTCAACTGGAATACTGTTTATTTACAATGTGAACCACTGCTGTTACCCGGACCTCCAACCATCTTGGTCAGTCATACTTTCCTTTTTAACAATCGCTCACCATTGTGAATTATATTCAATATTGTAATGTCTTTTGTCTCAATTATTCAAATGTTACTAGTATCACATCCTTTCCCCCGTCTAAGTAAATCCTTGTCTATTTGATACTATCCATTTAGGTTTAGGTTATTGAAGTGATACCGGACTCCTCCGGGGTTGTTCCTTTTCCTGGTTCTAGATGGCCACTATCTTAGACGAGTAACAGGACTACGGTATGGACGTAACTAACTCACTCTGCGTACCCTTTTTCTGAGTAGAGCCTAACTCGCTCCTTCGTTCTTCAGTCTTACACAACACATTGTCTGCTTGACAATCGCCTTCAACATGGCTACCATTGTGTATCTGGGGTATGTGCGACCTGCACTGCTTCACTCACGCTTCTGACACTTGCTGAAAAGCGTGCCTAACCGGATTTCTGTTAACCTCTTTTTGGATTCTCTGTCTCATGCCCATTCTTTTTTTGCGCATCCCCTTTTTCTACTCTTTCTAGACTTTCATATGTTTGATTCTCACTATTCGTTCCCTTTATCTGCCACATATATCTCCTTATCCCCCAAAATAAATTATTTATCCATAGGAGAAAAAATGTATTTCCATGGTCGTACCAACACTATTGTACTTTTCCCTAAATATAAAGTCAATTGCAATGTGCTTTTTCAACCCTTCTTCAACACATAACTAATTTCCATCTCTCCAATGGACAATTTCTTTCTACACAACATAGTTATTATTGTACTGGGAACATTCTTGTCCCTTCTTTTTAGCAATAACTACATTCATTCACATCTCCTTCCCTTTCATACTCCTAATAAAGAACAATTTATATTTCTCCATTTTTTTCATTCACAATCGGCCAGTTTTATTTCCTGACAGTCACTCTTTCACTTCTGCTATCTGACACGCACACCATTTTGCTAACTATTTTAATGTATCGCACACCTGGTGGGGTTTTCTTTTGCCACTTATTCCATATACCCAGAACCTGCTCGGTGTCCTGTCTTATTATGTACACTTTACATGTTTGCATGAACCATTTAGTCATCGACATGTCTGCGTACGCCATTCAGTCGTCGTAGTCTCATTCTAATGCCGTCCCCCTGTCTATCCCTGGGAGAAATGTTTACCTCTCATTTACGAACACTTATCTTCCCTATTCCCCTCTACTATCTACTCATGTTACATAATTGTTTTGTTTTAATACATGCTTTTGACACGTGATTACATTTCCACTTCTATAGTGGTCTTCATTTTTTCATATCAGTCACATATCATCATTTTCTTATGTTACAACATATCGTCATACCAAAACTGGGGAATGTCTCTTTTCCCGTCACTTTCCTTAAGTGACCTTTAATTCCTCTTTACATTTATGACTGTTCTTACCCTTGTCATTCGCACTCACATTCTGCTCACTCTGTACATATCCATACAAAGTTTATTTCCTTTTACTCACCCAGTCACTCTTATTGTCATACATGTAAACCTATCATTTTCTATTATTGCCTGTCACCACACACCTGGTGTGAATTTTTTGGCCTCTTTCTTCTCTCGTATAAAGCCTAAACATGTCTTCTGTCGTGTCTTTCTATATACATCTATTGAAAATGAAAGTACACAACACAAGTTTAAACATTGAACTAGCTTCCATTAATTTAATGAAAGTACACAACACATTTTTAATCACTGAACGTGCTTCCATCCATTGAATGAAAGTACACAACACATTTTAAGACACTGAACTAGCTATAATCGAATGAATGAAAGTACACACATATATTTAAAAACCGAACTAGCTTCCATCCAGTGAATGCAAGTACGCAACACATTTTCATACACTGAACTAGCTTCCATCCATTGAATGAAAGTACACAACACATTTTTAAACATTGAACTAGCTTCTATCCATTGGATGAAAAAAAAATACGACATTTAAAACTTTGAACTAGCTTCCATCCATTTAATGAAAGTATACACCACATTTATAAACATTGTACTAGCTTCGTCCATGTAATGAACACCACATTTTTAAATTTTGAACTTTCTTCCATCCATTTCATGAAAATACACAACACATTTATAAACATTTATCTAGCTTCCATCCACTTAATGAAAATACAAGCCACATTTTTAAATATTGAACTAGTTTCCATCCATGTATTGAAAATACACACCACAATTTCAAACATTGAACTAGCTTCCATCCATTGAATGAAAAAGTACACATCACATTTTTAAACATTGAACTATCTTCTATCCATTGAATAATAGTACATACCACATTTTTAAACATTGAATCAGCTTCCATTCATTTAATGAAGAGAAACACCACATTTTTAAACATTGAACTTCCATCCACTGCATGAAAGTACAGAACACATTTTCAAACATTGAATTAGCTTCTATGTTTTGAATGAAAGTAGGCCCCTACATACCTCATATTTAAACATTGAGCTAGCTTCTTTCGATTTAATGAAAATACACACCACATTTTAAAACATTGAACCAGCTTCAATCTATTTAATAAACATACATACCACATGTTTAAACATTGAACTAGCTTCCATCCATTTAATGAAAGTATAAACCACATTTTAAGCATTGAACTAGCTTCCATCATGTGAATGAAAGTATTCAACACAAATTTAAACATTGAACTAGCTTCTATCCAATCAATGATAGCTCACAAAACATTTTTAAACATTGAACTAGCTTTCACCCATTAAATGGAAGTACATACCACACATTTAAAATAACGAACTAGCTTTCATCCATTAAATGAATGTACACACCACATTCTTAAACGTTGAACTAGCTTCCATTTGTTAAAAGAAAGTACACAGCAACATTTCTAAACATTGAACTAGTTTCCATCTTTTGAATGAAAGAACACACCACATTTTTAAACATTGAACTAGCTTCCATCCATTTAAACAAATTACACAACACATTTTTAAACATTGAACTAGCTTCCATCCTTTGAATGAAAATACACACCACATTTTCAAGCACTGAACTAGCTTCCATTCATTGAACCAAAGTACACACCACATTTTCAAACACTGAACTAGCTTCCATCCATTAAACGAAAGTACACAACATATTTTTAAACATTGAATTCACTTCTATCTATTGAATGACAGTACACAAGACATTTTTAAAACATTGAACTAGCATCAATCCGTTTAATGTAAATACACATCATAATTTTAAACATTGAACTTGCTTCTATCCATTGAATGAAAGTAAACACCACAGTATTAAACATTGAAATACATTCCATACATTTATTAAAAGTACACAACTCATTTTCAAAAATTGAACTAGTTCCATCCATTGAATGAAAGTACACAACATATTTTTAAACAGTGAACTAACTTCCATCCATTGAATGAAAATACATACCACATTTTAAAATACTGAACTAGCTTCCATCCATTTAATGAAAGTACACAATAAATTTTTAAACATTGAACTAGCTTCCATTGATAAAATGAAAGTACACAACACATTTTTAAACATTGAACTAGCTTACATCCATTGAAACAAATTACACAACACATTTTTAAACATTGAACTAGCTTCCATTCATTTAAAGTAAGTATACATCACATTTTTAAACATTGAACTAGCTTCCATCCATTGAATCAAAGTATACAACACATTTTAAACACTGAACTAGTTCCATCCATGTAATGAAAGTACACAATATATTTTTAAACATTGAACTAACTTCCATCCATTGAATGAAAATACATACCACATTTTTAAACACTGAGCTATCTTCCATCCATTGAATAAAAGAACACACCACATTTTTAAACATTGAACTAGCTTTTATCCATTGAAACAAATTACACAACACATTTTTAAACATTGAACTAGCTTCCATCCATTTAATGAAAGTATACATCACATTTTTAAACATTGAACTAGCTTCCATCCATTGAATGAAATTACACAACACATTTTTAAACATTGAACTAACTTCCATTCATTGAATAAGAGTATGCAACACATTTTGAAACATTGATCTAGCTTCTATCCATTGAATTAAAATACACAACACATTTTTAAATATTGAACATGCTTCTGTGCATTGAATCAAAGTACACAACTCAATTTTACACACTGAACTAGCTTCCATGCATTGAATAAAAGAGCACACCATATTTTAAAAAATTGAATTAGTGTTACGTACATTTATTACCTAAGGGAGAGTGCAACAATTAGCTTACATCCATGTAATGAAAATACACACCACAGTTTTAAACACTGAACTACTTTCATTAGAATTAATGAAAATATATACCACTGTTAAGTTATTTATTCGCGGAGGAGTTAAATGTTTGAGATTCTCACACGTGAGTCTAGAATAGACGCACTTTTGTGTGTATCTAAGTTAATTGTATGTTTGATTATTTGCGTACCACCGCGCACGATGTTTGAGCGGTTATGACGCGATTTGTCGCGGTGATCTGTTTCTATTCAGCAATGATGCTTGAGGCAGATCCCAATATTCTCAGTTTGAGATAGACGTGATTTTTCATGTACTTGCCCTAAGTCTAAGGAAGACATGCGGATGATAATATTATAATTATTTGAAAGATGAAGAAACCATTCTTGAAGTACTTTACCAAGAATCGTTCCAGTATAAATATTTAAGCCAGAAAACGGCTCGTTTTTTAAGTATCTCGCCTCAGATACTTGACCTCCTGCAGTGTTAGGCAGAGCTTCAGCTGGACTCGATTTGTCAAGCTGCTAGTGCGACCCTCTGACATCAGGAGAGGATTGATATTTAAAATTCATATATGTCTACGTAAAGAAGATGTACATGGTCAGTTCGACAGTACCATGTATTCTGTCAAGCCGTTAACCTTGAAGTCATAACGACCAGTGATGTCAGTCAACGACCACGTTGACTGTTATATATACGAAGGTATTTGACATGAAGGGAGCCGCGCTAGCGTAGTGGTTACAACACCGCTCTGGCGACCGGGTGATACAGGATCAAACCCGGGCGACGGCATTTGAGGATTTTTCGTTGACCGGGATTTGGACTGGATTAACTCGAGACCTGGCGAGGACATTTGAAGGAGTGTCGTCGACTAGGGACTGGCGGCTCCTGAGCCGACCCAGCTGCAATGGGTACCTCCGAAATCGGCGAGTATTTGCCTGAATGGCGAGGGACACCTGTCTCTGTACAAGAAATAAAGGGATACTCACGTAAAATCAATGTCAGGTTAGACAAAAAAAAATAATAACCTGAGATTTCGCCTCGAGTATTAGCGGGCGTACGAAAAAAAAAAAAAAAAAAAAAAAAAAATTTGACATGAAACCATATTGATGATCTACTATAACTACACATGATGTCAATGTCCTTGCCTGTAATAAATCATATCGTCATTATCGTCAAACAATGGGTCCAGTATGCTTTACTTATCAATCGGTCAATCTTAAGACCCAATCATTACAGCGATGTTCGTCTTGTCACCATTGGCCTATACATACGGCACACAATAACATTCGCAAACAAAACCCATATCCAAAGATACGTCGGCCACATACAGTAAGCCCGACAGGCCAGTATACATGCATAGATAGACGACACGCACCACATATTACGCAAATTTACAGATGGTGGCCAGATTACGGGTAAATGTTTATCAAAATTCGTATGTCCTGTTTCGAAATACGTCTTGTCAAGTTTTCAAGAATATGCCATCAACAAGCGTCTCTTGGAGTTTCCAGTTTAACGGTCAACCTTACTGACCTTTACTCGATCCAGCAATCCATACCTCTAGTGTTGGTCAACGTTGGAGTACTGCCTCGGCTTCTGCTCACCATGCAACACCCGCTATCTATCGACACTACGTTCGTGAGGACCGGGATTTTTTAAGATAAGTGGCTGTTTATTTTGTGCATCTTGCCACTGCTGCATGTTTCAGTCGAGCCTTTCTTTTTTATGTCCACCATTTATCTTCATGTTTTATGTTCCGTGTGCCATGCGGGAAGGTTGGGCGGAGATCTACGTTTGGGTACATCCCAGTTTCACACCAGGGCCCACGGTAGGCGTTCTTTAGGGACTTTTGCATATTATTACCGCAGTGGAAATTAGCGGCAAATATTTGCCAAAGGATTTCGGTCCACTGCGTTTGGTTGTCTGTGACACTTTATTGTTTAGGCGTGACGCTTTGTTTTTATTGTTGTTATTGTGACATTTTTCCTCTGTGCCTTAGTTTCAAGATTGATTTGTTTGTAATTGGCATTCTCCATCTTGCTATCCCTGATTTCTATACACATTTTCTATTTATACCTTGTACTGTTGCTTGTCTCATTTCTTTTTTTCGCAGTTATCTTTGCATTATTTGCAATATTTTTTCTTTATTTCTACTTTATTACTTCTTTGATTCTGCGAACGTTTTCATTCGTCCTTGGGTATCTCGTCTTCGTATAATTTGTTCTCTGTATTTTCATCATATATTGCCTGTCTTATATGCTCTGTTTTTTTTTCCATGCAAATATTATTGATTGATTGATAATTATGAAGTACTATTAGCATTCCTGCCATTAAGAGGAATTTATACATAAGTTCTGTGGACAAGGACCTGTCACACATTAATTAGGGGATGCTTGTAATTTCTTAAGAAAATAGTTGACTAAGTGAGTTAACTACTCATAAAATTAGACAAGATGTCAACATTGGACTATTTTCTCAAGCAAGGAAAGGCGCTTGGTATGGACTCTGAGGAGTTAAAGCTATTCGCGACCGCTGAATATGCGAAAGCCCAGGAACATGATTTACAGAAACGTCATTTTGACGCAGAAGACAAGAATTATCAGATGGAATCTGAAACACAGAGAATGCAATTGGAAGCTGCCGAAAACAAAAACCGTCGACTTCACGAACATAAATTACTGTCTTTAGAACTTGAAAGGATCAAGATAATGAATGGGAATAATGCACATAATGCTCCTGAAACTCAAGAAACTTCAAATAAGAACCATTCTGGTTCTTACAAGATCAGGTTACCCCCATTAAAATCTACTTCCGACGATATCTTATTCTATCAGAATATGTTCGAGGCCACATGTGAGTCTCATAAAATAGATAAATCTGAATATTGTACATTACTTTTTGAACTTCTCACTGGAGAAGCTTTAACAGCTGTGTGTATGGTGGAAGGACCTAACAAAATCGACTACAATTCAGTCAGGGCTATTTTGATAAAAAATACCAACTTGATGAAGACGGTTAGCGGCTCCGTTTTAAAAGTTTACTGCCGGAGAATAGGAAAGACTTCTCAGATTTTATAGCAAATATACGTCTAACTTTTTATCGCTGGGTTGAGCTTTAAAAAAAAAGAACACACATAAGACGCCCTAATGGACTTAACGCTCCGGGATAAGGTGATGTCCTCAATCAACCCATTATTTCTCTCCTTCTTACATGAGCGAAAACCTGCAAACCTGAATGCTACGGAAGAAGTCGGTCGCCAATTCTTAACCGCGCATCCAAACATGTCTGTTAGCAACTCTAACGTCAGGGATGCATTACCGGTGGCATCTGCTATGCCTTACAATAATAATTTACAACATAGGTCGCAAAGCGCTGATCGTAACTTTGGCAAGGGAGATTACTGGAATTTCAGACCTCATCAAGGGAATCAATTCTGTAGCGATTTGTCTACTCCAATGAACTGGGGAAATTTAACATGCCACAACATTTTCGTGATAACAATTCAGGAAATGGTAGACATGATAATCATGTTAATAATTTGCAACCTTACAGTATTTTTTCTCGAAGCAAACTCCATTCTGGTAATGGAAATTTTAGTCAAAGGGAAAATAGGTATCGTAACCATTCTAACTGGGGTTCAAATCAAAACAATGGACCCATTAGGGATAATAGTCGTGATCGATCTCGATATAGAGATAGATCTCCAAATGATAGATCTCCTCGACATGCTAATTTGGCTCAACATGAACCTCAGGTTATTTTAAATCAAATGGACATTAATAATGTTAATAATGCTTCGGCTTCTTGTTCTGTTGATATTAAGCGTGCATCTCAGTGCCCGGAGTGCACGACTCTATTTCAGCCCGCAGCAGTTACTACCTTGAGTTGCGGTCATCCTCTCCCGACTCTTCCAGTCTTGTATGCACATGATGGAACAGATTCTCTTACTCTATACAAAGGGTTTATAAACAATATGCCGGTTTCAGTGGTCGTCGGACAGATGCACGCGATAAAGGTGTGTACTCCGGTAGAAATTGCTGCTTGGGAAAGGCAACATCACCTAATTGCTTCCACATTTACGACTATGTCACAATCTTATCCCGAGATACGTTCTGCTAATGTTGTGGGATATTTTAGTGCTAATAATACTGTTGTTCATCATACTAATGTTGATGCTTTTTTGAGCCCAGAACGTCATATTCAGTACGTCATTGCTCAAATTATAGTTCTTCTTTAGTACTATTGAGGAGGAAGAACCTTCTGTATTGTCTGACAACTCGTCAGCTTAATTACCACGGCTGAATCTACATCCAGTCACGTTGGTTGCAACTGCTTTTGTGCAATGACTAGTGGTTTCTTTGCCATATGTACGGATTTAGTTCTTCGTGCATTTGTATTTCTTGTAGGTATATTTACCTTTCTTATTGGGCCGGTTAGCTCAGTATCTTCGTGGTCTACGGCTTTTTGTCGTACTCACTGTTTTTATTTTAAGCTTCGACGCGTGTCCAAGTTCATACATGTCTGTTTTTTTGCCTGTACTGCATATCACATGTTTCTTTCATTGACCAGTACACATGCAATGACTGCTATTCAACCTATGAGGGATATGCCTTTGTCAACTGAGTTTCCTTTCTCATACACGACGACTGAAATAGTCAGTCATCATTGCACTCGTCTTGATTTTCCTTTTGACGTCGGTATCATTTGTATGTTCGTGTTTTTTCTTTACCTCATTTCACACATTCAGCTGATTATTTCAGACTGTTTCTTGTGACTGTGTTTTATACACCGCTTTGTTCTCAACGCGAGTTACTTATCACTCTGTTACCTTAGGAGGACAAATCTGTCGTCCCATATCGTTAATCGTTTCATCTCTATCTTGGTTACGTTCACTGCTACCCTATCTCGTTTGTTAAAAAACAAATGATGCTTGAGGCAGATCCCAATATTCTACGTCTGAGACAGATGTGATTTTTTCATTTACTTGCCCCAAGTCTAAGGAAGACATGCGGATGATAATATTTTAATTATTTGAAAGATGAAGAAGCCATTCTTGAAGTACTTTACCAAGATTCGTTCCAGTATAAATATTTAAGCCAGAAAACGGCTCGTTTTTAACTTTCTCGCCTTAGATACTTGACCTCCTGCAGTGTTAGACAGAGCTTCAGCTGGACTCGATGTGTCAAGCTGCTAGTGCGACCCTCTGACATCAGGAGCGGTTTGATATTTCAAATTCATATATGTCTACGTAAAGAAGATGCACGTGGTCAGTTCGACAGTACCATGTATTCTGTTAAGCCGTAAACCTTAAAGTCATAACGACCAGTGATGTCAGTCAATGACAATGTTGACTGTTATATATACCAAGGTATTTGTCATGAAACCATATTGATGATCTACTATACCTACACATGATGTGAATGTCATTGCCTGTATTATATCGTTTCGTCATTATCGTCAAACAATGGGTCCAGTATGCTTTACTTATCAACTGGTCAATCTTATGACCCAATCGTTACCGTGATGTTCGTCTTGTCACCATTGGCCTATCCATACGGCCCACAATAACTTTGGCAAAACAAAACCCATATCCAAAGATACGTCGGCCACATACAGTAAGCCCGACAGGCCAGTATACTTGCATAGATAGACGACACGCACCACAAATCACGCAGAAACAACCACATTTTTAAACATTGAACTTGCCTCAGTCCATTTAATGAAAGTATAAACCACATTATTAAACATTGAACTAGCTTCCATCCATTCAATCAAATTACAGACAACATTTTTAAACATTGAAAGAGCTTTCATTCATTTAATGAAAATACACACCACATTTTTAAACATTGAACTAGCTTCCATCCTGTGAATGAAAGTATACACCACAAATGTAAACATTGAACTAGCTTCTATTCATTTAATGAAAGGACACAGCACATTTTTAAACATTGAACAATCGTCCATCCGTTGATTGAGTGTACACACCACATTTTTAAACATTGAACTAGCTTCCATCCATTGAATCAAAGTACACAACACATTTTAAAACATTGAACTAGTTCCATCCATTGAATGAAAGTACACACCACATTTTCTAACACTGAACTAGCTTCCATCCAGTTAATGAAAGTACACAACACATTTTAAAACATTGAACTAGCTTCTACAGGGTGTTTATAAAGTCGCTGTGCAGTGAATTTGAAAAATATTTTAGAAATTACGTCACGAATGATGCAAATTTACGTCATGATATTCTGTGTTCCAATGCTGTGTTCCACAATCCCGTGTGCAGCATTACACAACAAGCCCCAATTGAAAACCACATTTCTGGTGACGTAGTCTCGCCCGGGCGTAAATTTCACTGCACAGCGACTTTATAAACACCCTGTATTCATTGAATGACAGTACACAACACATTTTTACACATTTTACTAGCTTCCATGCATTGAATCTCTTCTTCTTCTTCTTTGATCCATAACCGCAAACCGTCAAAGCAGTCAGTTGCCATCATGCCTGGGGGCGTCTTGTAAGGCAGCAACAAATTGATTCCACTTTGCCCGGTCGGTGGCCATCCTTCGTACAGTGCCCCAACTCTGGTTCATTCTTTGCATCTCGGCTTCCACATTGAATAAAAGTACACAACACATTTAAAAAAAATTAATTAGCTTCCATCTATTTCATGAGAGTACACACCACATTTTTAAACACTAAACTAGCTTCCATCCATTGAAAGAAAGTACAAAACACATTTTAAACATTGATCTAGCTTCCATCCATTGAATGAAAGTACACAACGCATTTTTAAACATTGAACTAGGTTCTATCCATTTAATGAATATACACAACTGTGACGGATAGGATGAAAATAGAAGCTACCCTTTAATACCAGTACCCTGAATTTAGTTGTAATTTTATCGTCAACGTGGAATACCACGCGTGCTAATTAGTATGCACAACAGCAACGGAGATTTTCCCCCACGAGGGCTAATTAGTATGTAAACAGTTATCATGCGAGGATCCAGGAGTTTCGTTGTGTTAACCACGCTTACTGCCTTACCTTTAGAGCGATTAGAATCAGCTAACTCTCTACACTTTTCTGTCATCCCGTCTAGTAGGAGTTGCCAAAGTTCATTGGGAGAGCGGTATCCTCAAAGACTGTGGTGGTCCCAGAAGAACGAAGCAGCTTTTCACACCTACGGTTTACACGTTTAAATTTCTGCCGGACCGAGAGATACAGGGGGAAATCGAACGAAGGAGAGACAGGGAAAGTCTAGCGGCAAAACAAAATAGTTCCCTGATTTCAAATAAGGCGTGAATCTTCGCATGTCTCTATTACTTTTCATTTCATTAACTATATATTGGCATCGCCGAAAATGCAGTTTATCATTCGTTACCCAGATATTTGAAGGAGTACTAGCTTATGCGATCGTAAGCGGTTATAACCTTAATATTTCTATTTCATCTTGCGTAAATTTTAAGTAATTAACTGTTCATAGAGCGATTAAATAACCAAACCCACGTCAATGCTAAATGGTGTAAAGTTTAACTGGAACGGGACAATGCCAGATATATTATATTAAATCATATAAAGTTCCCTGGCCTGATGAGGCAGAACTTCCAGCACGAATCTATTTAATTAAACCCAGATGACAGTTAACCTTAATTCTAGAACCAACTTCTCAGAGAACATTTGCGGCTAATTATTTCCCAAGGACAGCCTGAAAATAACATTCTACTGTTGAAATATTTCCCAGTCATTACGACAGAATCCTTGAAAAGCAAACTTAGTCCTTATTAAATACCTGCAGTCTGACAAAGACTACTGTGCCAGGAAAAGATAATCAACACACCATTTCAGCGAAATCTCCGAGCGATATTAGCAGTGGCTATACGGAGTTTTCTGGGGTCGGACTGGACAAAATAACAAGACATCTAATAGTCTTTGTTTAAGAACTGTGTGTAATTAAATTCTATGGACATATGCAGCCGACTGAGGGGTAAGTCTGAATGGATGTGAGCGCTCACGGTATGAATGCTGAGAGTGGAACAACGGAACGAAAGAATTTAGTTTTCTTAAGTTTACTAATAATATAACACCTTCCTTTTTTATCTATTCTCTCACTAAGTCTGAAGGCCCACGGGAAAGTTAAATTAAGGACATATCCTATATACCCATCCCGTCTACCCCACTCCCATGGTCAATCAATTGGGTGATCTGTTGGGTAAACACACCTCGGGTGGGATCATTTTTTCCTAATTTTCCATGTTCCAGAGGGAGGGTCTATGAGAATATTATTGTTTATTTATTTTCCTTTTATGTAACTACAATTTCACCTGATGACATGACAACGACGTTGTTGCGTGAGAAATTCTCGCAACATCGTTTTGTGAACAATATATATTTTGTAATGCAAGGGGAACAATTGCATGAAATTTATAGTCACTTTTCATTGTAAGCAGTTGTCTCCTCGCGTTGGTATCGAATGCAGTTAAGTTTGTTATGCGTTCTTGAATCGTGTCCATGTATGGACTTGCGAGGCCGCTTTTCTCAGAAAGCGGTTGGCAACCTGTTGGGTTATCCTTATAAGGTAATCATTCTTAAGCTGGTTCTTAGTAAAGGTCCTTGTGTCTTAAGTTGTCTGAACTGTAGTCGATTCGCGCTGGTCTGCGCATGTCTACGTCTTGGGTCTTTGTCGATCGATTTCCGCCCACCAGTCAGAGAGCGAAGATTTGTATAGCAAGAGGGACGTCTCCGTGAGAGCGTCTCTGCTATTTTGTTCTTCAGGAATGTTAAGTCCTCTAATGGATATTTCGTTTATTCGAGATGATGCCTCTAGTGTATTTCCACACGCCGGGAGGCGTATTAATTCTGTGGTTATTTTCTGAAGGCAAGGTAAATTACATTTACATTAACTTTATCGATTTCTGATCGTGAGTGACATTTGATTCGTAGCCTGTCTTCGAAAGTCGTCATCACGAGATGTTTTCTCAGCTCACATATCGCTACATTGTACCGCATCGGGTTGATGCATGTCCCAAGGACCATTACTTGCTACTTTGTTACATGAACTAGGTATGAAACCTTTTGTTATCTAGAGGATTTATTTTTTGAGGACATTATTTATACTTCAGAGGACGTACCTGTCTTGCTGAAGTCAGATTAAGGAGAGTGAACTGATCTCATACATCTTGTTATCTCCTGGCTGTTATAGAAAAGGATGGAGATTTCCACCTGACTACATTTACGGTACTATGATGTATAACATGCATATGATCTTTGTTATGATGCCGTCTACCGTCCATTGCTGTACTGACTATGTTGCTGTGATAATGACTGTCTGATGTACCTACATATTCGCGTATCCATATTGTCACTGTGGCGTCCTCAATAAATGATACAGAAAAACGTCACTAGATTTACAAGCATCATTGACTTTATACGTCGTGAGTCAACTGACGTCCTTGTGTGGATTGCCCTGTTTTTGTATGATCATTGTTTGACTGTACATCATCTGCACACTACACAAAACCAGACCACGGGCACCATCACTCAACCCATGGTGCACGTATCAGATGTATTAACTGTTGTAATCTATTTTTTTTCTTTCTAAAGATATAATACATTTTATAACCCTTAAGCTATTAGTTTGTGGTCAAAACCCTTCTCTGATATATATATATATATATATATATATATATATATATATATATATATATATATATATATATATATATATATATATATATATATATATATATATATATATATATATATATATATATATATATATATATATATATATATATATATATATATATATATATATATATATATATATATATATATATATATATATATATATACCTGTCACAAAAAGTAGGGGATATTGAATTTAAAAGTTATCCAAAGACAATATATTTCAAATTAGTTCATTTATTCCTTCGTACAAGTAAACTTGAGCATCATAACAAGACATTTGCGGTATAAGAAGTGTTATGGCTTTACTCACATGATTTTAGTCGCACTGGCAACCAAGGCGGGGTAGGTACTTCATTTTCCCAAAAATATTCCAATATTGCTAAAAACGTGTAGGGCCCCCGTTTGCCGCTAAACATGCATTGCAACGACGTCTCATACTGCAAATAAGCCTTCTGATGTTGTCTTGAGGAATTCTCTGCCACTCCTGCTGAAGGGCCTGGGCTAACTGCTGAAGAGTCTGTGGAGCGGCTGGACGTTGTTGGACGCGTCTATTCAGGAGGTCCCACAAATGCTCAATAGGAGACAGGTCGGGGGACATCGGCGGCCACGGTAACGTTCGGATATGCTACATCTGAAGGTGATCTTGGACGACGCGAGCACGGTGAGGACGTGCATTGTCATCCTGGAAGATGAAATCTGGTCCGTGCCGTTGAGCAAATGGCACAACGATAGGCTCGATGATGTTGTCACGGTAGTAGAGCCCTGTGATATTGACCTGGCATATGTGAAGGTCGGTGATGTCATTCATACAGATGCCTGCCCACACCATTACACTGCCACCTCCATAACGGTTGTGTGCAACAGTTGCAGGCGGCTGGTAACGCTGACCTCGCCGTCGCCAGACACGTATTCGACGATCATGAAAATCCAAAACGAAACGGGACTCATCAGAAAACATCACTGATGCCCACTGTTGATTGGTCCACCGATGATGACGTTGGCATCAATCCATTCTTGCTCGCCTGTGTTGTGGTGACATGGGCAAAGCTACAAACGGTCTGCGTTAGGCCAGTTGCACTTGGTGCAAACGGTTTCGTACTGTCTGAGTTGAGACCCGGATCCCAGTGGTCTGTTGAAGGTGTTGCTGAAGTTTAATAGCATTTAGAGTCCGAGTTCTGAGGGCCTGAGTAACAAGAAGTTGATCTTGGCGGCGTGTAGTGACTCTTGGGCGGCCAGTCCGAGGCAGATCAGCCACTGTGCGGAAATTTTGATACCTGTTCCACAGTCTGCTGACAACTGACTGTGAAACATTGAGGTTCCGAGCAACATCCACTTGCCGACTTCCGGTTTGCAACATGCCTATGCCTTTCCATCTCTGCTGTTCTGTCAAACGTTCCATTCCGAAGAAAAGAAATTTTATCTGTTGCAGAGTCTTTTTATACCTGTCCATGGTGAGTAGTGTTCATCAAACCCGAGATACACGCATTTTTGTGAAAAAGAATAATGTGTGAACTTTACGGATGGGCCCCCACCTCTGTTCTTGGGATTGGCTTACTCATCACGAGTCACCAGGTCAACATGATATTGCACGTGAGAGTGGAGAAGAGCGTGCTCGATATGTCCATACAACCATTAAAATACGAAATCTACTCTTTTGTAAAATAATACATACCATCTTAAAATATCCCCTACTTTTTGTGACCAGTATATATATATATATATATATATATATATATATATATATATATATATATATATATATATTATATATATATATATATATATATATATATATATATATATATATATATATATATATATATATATATATATATATTAATTATATGTGCCCATAGTTTACCTGTTCGTTTCTACGTTTGTATGTATTTATGTCACAAAATTGTTTGTGTGTGCGTATGACAGGATAGTGTATTTGAACCTGAACCAAAAGTGGAAAAAAATACGTCTCCATCTTAGTGTGTCGTACTAGGTAGGTTGGGCTGAGCAATTACTCAATCCAAGACTGTAATTTTTCCTACACTCTGTAATCCTCGTAAACAGGACTATTTTTCACTCCTTTCTCTCACCTAGATTTCACCATCTCACCTCGGCTCGATTGGGACCATAACAATAAGGCCTATCTATAAAACGTACGACAACAACACATTTTTAAACATTGAACTATCTTCTATCCATTGAATGAAAATACATACCACATTTTAAATCTTTGAATTAGCTTCCATCCAATGAATGAAAGTACACAACACATTTTTTAACATTGAACTAGCTTCCTTCAATTGATTGAGAGTACACAACACATTTTTAAACATTGAACTAGCTCCATCCATTGAATGATATTATACAACATATTTTTAAACACTGAACTAGCTTATATGCATCGAATGAAAGTACTCAACATTTTTAACATCACAGTTCACAAGATTATTCAAAATGGTTTGTCTGCTAAAATATTTTCTTTTATATTTGAGAAAGATAATCAAGGATTGTTCCATAACTTATTCTTGCAATTGGAAATACATTTTGCAGTTTCAAATTTTGCGCTCTTCATTGTTATTCTACAAGACATCTGTTTGTGAGAACTCAAGCTGGCAATGTTTATATTTATTTTTTTTTTTAGATGGGGAGAAAGGGGGGGTGCACAATTAATTAGCCTTGTTTAAAGCGCAAAATAGACCGGCATTTGCACTGCTTACGAGTGGCTGCAACATATCCATTTATGTGTATTACATTTGGAAATCGTTATGTTTTAGAGCAAATAGATGTGTTTATAAATTGAAATTTTGACCCAGCCGATGGTGGTCTGCTGGACTTAAGACTATTTCAAATTATGTTCCTGTAATATATCATATTACAATTTATTAAAAATATAACATTTTCTATATTAATTAGTTATGTATTGACATAAAACGTGTTAAAACAAATCTTTGCTTATAAAGAATTATTTTTGCTTTCTGTTCCACAAAATCTTGGACGATTTTGGAAAAGTTACTTTTTTCCCTCTTCACCTTATTTTATGCATAATACACTAAGTCTGTAGAGTCTATCTTGGAGCATGTTTAAATATCATTCGAATAAGGCTAATTTAATTCGGAAAAGATCCCCTCCCTTTAATGCTAATGTGACTGGAATTGTCAAAAATAAGCATAGAGAAGAGAGAGAAAGAGAGAGAGAGAGAGAGAGAGAGAGAGAGAGAGAGAGAGAGAGAGAGAGAGAGAGAGAGAGAGAGAGAGAGAGAGAGAGAGAGAGAGAGAGAGAGAGAGACTAGAAAACCAGTAGCTCCCTCAATCAAAGCTAAGAATTTTAGGATTGTCACAGACTTTTCAAGGTGTGACAAATGAATGATTTCTTCACTGCTTTCATTTCCACGACCAGCTAGCCTTACAGACCTGACACTTTTGTTTTCCTGCAGTGTGTCTCGGGTCCACTATGTAGTGATGGAAGGGCAGTTGGCCTCAAAAATGTGATCTGGAGTGTGTATTTGCAATTCTTTATGGGTGTGTGAGGGCTGGACACTCATGCAGATACGGGAATTTGTCTGCTTTTGCTAAAAGAGTTGTCTTATAAGAGAAGATCAACGCGTAGTTTTCAAACTGGACAAAACGTCCTCCAAACAGTCGATGATCATGGGCTGTGGGCAGGACACGGGCTTCTCTTTTTAAAAGTTGAGGACGGGCCCACCTGATTTATTTTCTCTTAAATCAGGGAATTTGTCTCCACAGTTTCATAAATGCGTGTTTTCCCTGACCTTGGATATTCAATCAATCGTGGCCCTGGATACCTTGGACCCTTTAGCTCCCCATGGAGCATATGCTTTCAACAAATACATGTCAAGTGCTACTGTCACGTGCCATCTGTTCAAGTTCTTTCCCCGTCATCTCGATCATTTTCACTGTTTGTCTCCACTTCTCTTCTCAATGTGTTTTTTGCATACCCCTGACCTTCTTGCTTTAGGTATTCCAGAACAAGGAATACTTTGTAATGCTAGTAAAAGGGATATAGAACAAAACCATAACTTGAGTTATATCCCTTTAATAAATACAATTGATTATTCTACTTAACATGACTGAATTACACCCCTTTATAAAATATTGTAATTAAAATAATTTACTAAATTGTATTAAAATAAACTAAATATACATTAAAGCTTACTGTAAGAACGTATCATTTAAAACGTTTAGTCATTCTAAAGAGAATCTTTTAGTTTTTTTGTCCTATTTAATACATTTATTTAAACTATTTTAATTATTACAAGATTTGAAAGCTATTCTGGTATCTTACTTCACTGCAGGACATTTCACCGTTTTAATATAATTCGGTATACTATATACATGAACAAAAAATATGTCTTTAAAGATTTTTGGCCGGCACAAATGTGCCATTCTTGTGTTCAATGTAAACTATGGGTTCTTCCAGAATTATCTGAAATTGTGCATCTCGTGCGATTCACCTTTGGGTGGGGTATTTCTAGTCTTTCATTGTAGCGTCACATTGTTAATGTTAATCAGAATCGACCTCACTGCACTCAGGGCAAACCCATAGGTGCTCAGTCTCCCTCATCAAATGTGGAAGAGTATTAATGCTAATTGTACATGTAGCACGCTGGTTGTACATATGACGGATGCAGGGCCTCCGAGAGGAATTTTGTCAGGGGGGTACAAAGTTTATTTTGGCCCCCTTCCCTTCTCTATTAGTCATTATGTTTGTATCCACTACGGTTTTATGCCATGCAAGCTAGGCGGGGTTGTCGCACGGAAGGTCCAGGGTTCAAATCCTGGGTAAGCCACTCATGTCTGTTGTTTTTCTGTTGTCTAGTGTTCTACTTCTTTATTTCCTACGAGTGCCTGATATCATACCTTTATATTTGTTTCATTTTAATTTACTGTTTACAGGCCTCGGGTTTCCCTTCCTTATGTGTAATAAATGTTTATACAATACCAAACCTACCCTCTGTCCTGTTCTCACTGTTTTAAGTCTTACTATCATTTACTGGACACAGTATTAAGGTCCTTGTCTTGTTGGACTGGCCTATACTGCATGCTAGCTAAACAACAGAAGTGATTGCGTCATTAATAGGCTAAACTGCCCATGGTGGACTTCCGGTGTCGTGTATTGCGGTTCGCACTAATGACCTCTCATTGAAACATCATTTTTTGGTGATTCGTAGATGGCAGGGAGGATAGTGTTATTCGCTTTCATGGCTAGGCGGGGTTGTCGCACGGAAGGTCCAGGGTTCAAATCCTGGGTAAGCCACTAATGTCTGTTGTTTTTCTGTTGTCTAGTGTTCTACTTCTTTATTTCCTACGAGTGCCTGATATCATACCTTTATATTTGTTTCATATTAGTCCAGAATTATGTAAGGCGTTAGGATTTAAACGCAATAATTCTTTTACGCGATATTCGAGAAATACGAACGCGGAGTTAATAGATAATGGCTGTTATAGCCTGGCCAGTGATGCCAAACTGAGTTTATTATGTAGACAGAGTTTCGACGTGAATATTAGGCAGTGCTCCTAAATAATAATGGAACAGTTAGCAGAACTGTATTAATGCTGCTTAACTATGATAATTGTGCCAAGTATTTGGCTAAAGATAATGGACGATAATTATGACGGTAAAATAATAGACGCAGAATGTCTGATGAACTGTACACTATGAACTGTGATGTGTCAAGTTTCTTCTAATGTGGAAAAGATGTTACTGTCGATAACTCATGCTGTAAATATGGAGAATTATTAAACTATGTATAAGTCGTCCAAAGAGACTTATTCTATGAAGTCGTTCAAAAGTTCCAGTTCAGACAGTTATGTAAAATTGACCGTTGAACTTCAACGTATTGGTCAGAATAATACAACTCTGTCATATCAATAAGAAATTGAAAGAAATACTCAAATATCTGAAAATATAGAATGAATCCATCGTTGCAGCACATAACGATACTTCGTGAAAGACAGAAGTGAGCAAATAACATTGCATGATACTCAAGTAGGAAATTACAATATTAGCAAACATAAGAAAAGAAGGAAGTCTGCAACATACAGATAAGGAGACAGAATTCACATTGAAACATCCTTTTATATTGCAATGTAGATCAGATCATCAGAAGACATAAGTATTAGTACAAAAATGTAAATAAACTTACTATTTATTTAAAACAAAAGAGCTTTCCTAGCCTTCTTTTGTGAAAAATGTCGAATTAGAGCATGAAAATTAATTGTTCGGGCAATGTTTGATTCAATACTTAGCCTGGCCTAATCCACAAGACGTTCCTGAGACATTGTAGATCTTAAATAATTCTTAATTACCTTAAGTTTGCTAAATGACTTCTATCCAGAAGTTACTGTTGCTGGATTTGGGAATAGTATTCTTAAGCTAACACAAATATTTGGAAACAGGTATGTTGCAATATGCTTATTGTCACAATGTTATTTGCGCATAAATGGGCGCTGAACTTAACTGAGAGATATTGTAAGATTTTTAATAAGCACACTTTTGTGCACTATTATTGAACATAGAGGCCAAGGTCTTAATGTATTAACCACTCGATTTGTAGATTGGTATATGACGTTTGCTTTTTGGTGGGTCCTTAGTGATGACGTAGATTGGTAAATAACTTCAAAATGGAGGACCATGGCCTTGTCAATGGTCAGACACATTATTGTACAGTCCTGTTTTATATTATAGCTTCGGAAGGAAGCCTATGCTAGGACTGGTATTAAGGAATGAAGTATAATATTCAACCTTACGTGGACGTGGAAGTAATACACCTTAAAAACCGGAGTCAAAAACTTCCATTGTCACCGCAGTGACAGAAGTTATTCTGGACCACCGAAATCCAGCATTGAAATATTAGTTGACTATAATTTGCATGTATTATGAACAACTTCGATGACCTGATGACCGGACGTAGAACCTCATTTTACCATTTAATCATCATTGGAAAATAAACCTCTGTTTGATTTAAAAAACACCTCAGCTTTTATGGTCCGTTAAAGTAGAGGTTGGCTGTTGCAGGTTGTTCTTCATTTTTGAACCAGTGAGAAAAACAGGGACGATTAAGTGTTGTTACACACTCACGTTTTGGCATTCGCGTCTTATCACTGTACTTTCATCAGTGATATAAACAAAATTGGGAAGAACTTTACCGCTATTGGTGGACATTTTAATACGACTCTAACGGTTGTTGAAAGCAGACATCAAAGCGGTACGGGATCAAAGGCCGGAACGACGCTGGTAGCGTACATCCGCAAAACCCCTCGAAGCCGAAACGACGTTGGGAACGTCACTTTTGTGTTCCGTGAAATTTGTTCCGTATTTTTGTTATGACTCATAACTGAATACTATATGTAGAATATCACTAAAAATCCTTCATATTCTAATTCTACATTCATTTATCTTTACTGTGATGTATAATATGTGTGTCTTTGTTGTGTAGTAATTCAGAAACTTTAGAATTTATAAAGGTACTGCTTTAAGGTACAAAAATAATTCTGGCAAAACTCGTGAAAAAATTCCGGCCTGCAAGAGTGTTAACATGGTGGCTGGTGTAATGTATTTTCCCGTTCTAGAAGATTCAGATATTTGAGCTCAATTGATTGCCACGTATTGTGGAACACTGACACTTGTTGCATGCTCAAGAAATCGATCGTTATTTGAAAGTCGTAACCTAGACTTGGAAGGTCAACGTGCTTGTGATGTACAGACGCAAGTCAACAGAGAAGTATCATAGCTGTACCGGGGAATGATGCAACAGTTGTCGATTTCCATTTTCAAGTCCTGCTGTGTACTTGTGGAGGTTAAAGTGAATGACGTCATTCGGTAACAAGTACTTTCAACCAGAGGAAATTACTGTGGCTGTTTGGATCCAGTTGTATGAAAATCATAACCCGTGTTGGATCGAATGCTTTACGAGGAGGATTGAGATTCCCGCAGATAAGTAGACATTGTATTGTGGTGTCAGTATACTAATTATTATTAGTGAGCACCTTTCTTTTGTCACTTTAACTCGTAATATACTTCTTTGTCGTAGGTGTCCTGGGGTGTTTTCCTAGGTTGATTTTGGGTGGATGAATTGCAAAGACTTATAGCAAAATTCTTTGAGGCTACTAGAATGGTGTAGATTCTTGTGGTCACTCTGTGGTTCTTTACGATACTATCTTTTCTTTAATTGTTTATGTGCGGTGATTGTCATTGCTAACGTGTATATTTCTATGTAATTGATTCTCTTCATTGATCATTCTATGTTTTCAGTAGTAATATAACTTGTATAATTTCTTAGTTGATCGATTTATAGCTGCATATTTTATTAAATAAAAGATGATCAATCTCCAATAATGAGTATCGATAAGGTTTCGAATATAGCATAATAATTGGAATACTACAGTTTATTTGAAGAGATAAATATTAGAATTCAGATTTTGAAATGTCGTCGGCGGAGTACTTTATCAACCAGTGTAAAATTCTTGGTTTTCAGGAGACAAATTACAAGAGTTTGCTTAAACAGAATATAAAGAGGCACAGGAAAGAGAGAAACGTCAGTTAGAATTAAAAGATAGAGAATTAGCCAACCAGGAACGTATGAAACGGTTGGAAATGGAAGATAATGAAAAAAGGAGGCAAGACGAAGAGAGAATTAAACTCTTGGAGATGGAAGAAAATGAGAAAAGGAGACAATATGAATTTACACTTGAGGGAGAAAAACGAGCCCATGAAGAGAGAATGTTGCAGTTAGAAATTGAAAGACAGAAGTTGCAAAATGGAAATGCTATTAGTAAATCACACACTCAGAATGATGGTCATAAAGGTGACATTAAAATCCATTTGCCCATGTTTAAACCAGGGGTCGACGATATTACGTTCTTCTTGTCTAGATTTCAATTGGTATGCACAGAATATAAAATTGATAAAAGTATGTGGTGTAGCAAACTGATGAATTTTTTATCAGGAGAGGCGTTAAGTGCAATCGCTTCGTTAGAAGGCGATAGTCAAAACTATGATGAAGCTAGAGCTACGCTATTAAAAAAATATCAGCTTACAGCTGAAGGTTATAGAAAGCGTTTTAAAGAGTTGTTGCCGGAAACAGGAAAAGAGTTCTCACAATTCATTTCGGATATTCGTTTAACTTTTAATCGTTGGATCGAACTTGAAAAGGTACAACGGAATTTTGAAGATCTGGCAGATTTAATATTACGGGATAAGGTATTATCCTCAGTAAGTGATAAGTTTTTGGCGTTTTTACAGGAGCGGAATCCTAAATCGTTATCGGAAGTTGAGACCCTCGGGCGCCAGTTTTCAGTTGTTCATCCGAACTTGAATGTCAGAAACACTAAATTACATGAATCGTTACAGTCAGCGGGTGTTGCTACTGTAAATAACAGACAAGGAAAATTTAGATCGAATAGTGGTGACAGAGATACGTTTCGTCATAGAAGTGCCAGTTCAGATCGAAATAATAATTATCAAAGAAATTTTTCTCATTTTGAAGGTGGAAATAGAAATGATTCACCAGCTGGCAGAAGATGGAATAACAATCATTTTGGAACTGGTCAACAGGTTGATTTGGGAAACAGAGACAGAATGAATTGGCAACGAAACACTCCTAACTTTTACAGTTACAATAAAGCACGTTACTCGCAGAACAATAATGGACATTTGTATAACAATAGAGAACAAAATGACAGGGCATTTCGGTCAAATAGTTATAATCGATCTGCTTACCATGGTAATTCCGTTCAAATGTCGGAAAATAATGTCGCAGATAACAATAATACTGTTAATCAAGCAAATGCGTGTGCGTCATTTGTTTTTAATAATGCTGAAACATGTTTGGAATGCAAGAATCTATTTCAGCCTGACGTGGTATCCAGACTGAGATGTGGACACCCATTGCCGGCGTTACCTGCTATGTCAGCTCATGAAGGAACCGGGTCTTTAGAGTTTCACAAAGGCTTACTTAATGGCATGCCAGTAACTTTATTAAAGGATTCACGTTGTACGACGGTAGGCGTGCGACAATGTTTGGTTGATCCTTCTTGTTGTACAGGCACATGGGTTAAGTGCATTACGTTTGATGGTAGAATTGAGAAATTTCAAACTGCTGTGGTTCATATCGCAACGCCATTTTTTACGGGACAAATAAAAGTATGTTTGTTGCCGAATCCAGTTTGCGATTTAGTTCTTGGTCACATTCACGGTTTTAAAGAGTGTACTCTTGAGCAAATAAATGATTGGGAACGAGAACACGTACACAGGGCTAATGTTGTTGTTACTCGAGCACAGGAACATGCTCAACAAAATGTTGTACCATTGGGTAATGATGAATTGGGGCATAGCAACATTAGCAAAGAAGTTTTTGCTACATTGCAGAAAAATGATGATTCACTAAAGAAATTTTTTAATTTCGTACAAATTAATACTACAAATGATATTAAAGAACTCCGCCAATGCCGGTCCCAAGCCCGGATGAAAAAGGAGGAGGGCGGCCTGCATGGAGGCCGTAAGGAGGCAGCCCCTCCACCATGCAAAGGCACAACAGGCCAATCACCTGTTTGCTTTAAACCACGATTACTAGTAACACAAGAGAGAAAACTGGACTGATTCTAAAGGCGACGAACTGGAACGGACTACGGACTACGACTTATGGAACTTGGAACACAAGAAGTATAAATGGGAAGGAAGAGGAGCTGGTGGAAGAGATGAGGAAAGCAAAACTAGAAATCCTGGCTATAACGAAAACAAAGAAAAAAGGACAAGGAGTCATGATCTCGATGGCAACACGCTGCTCTACAGTGGTGTACCCATGTCTGAAAGAGCTAAAGGGGGCGTGGGTTGCATTGTGGCCCAAAATCAAAAAGATAGTATCAAGGGATGGAACTTTGTCTCGGAGCGCATTATGGTTGTTAAACTAAAAGAAGGAGAAACCATAGTCAACCTGGTCATAGTGTATGGGCCAAATGAGGATGAGAGAGCAGAGGTCAAGGAGGAATTCTTCGAGCTGCTTCAAAGGACAGTGGATGACTGCCTAGATGAAGTTATCATGCTCGGAGATTTTAATGCCAGAGTTGGAAATGACCATGCTAGATGGGGTGGAGTTATCGGAAGATATGGAGAAGATACTCTCAATGACAATGGAAAGCGACTCCTTAGATTCTGCAGTGAGCAGAATCTGATCATAACAAACACAAAGTTCCCCCATAAGCGCATACATGCATACACTAGATGTGAACCAACAAAAAACGAGAAGTCAGTGATCGACTATGCCATTGTTCGGAGAAGCTCATTCAAATATGTCCGAGATGCTAGAGTCTGGAGGGGGCCAGAGATTGGAAGTGATCACTACCTGCTAACAATCAAAAGAACAACTGAAAGAGTTGCTCAGCCTAGGAACTGCCCAACATCACGCAAGAAACCAAGTAAACGAGCAGGAAAAATGAGCATTAGGACCTACAAGCTGAGAGAGTCAGAAATTAAGACCAGATATCAGGGGCTTATTGCTGCAGCGGTGCGCAACACAGAAGAACGACCTGATGACTTGGAAACCCTCTGGATTAAATTCAAGGATATCATAAAGACAGCTGCTGCAGAAGCATGCGGTGAAGTCCGACTTGGGAACAAGAGAAAGAGGACACCTTGGTGGACAGAGGAAGTCAAAGAGAAAATAAGAGAGAAGAAAATGGCATGGAAACAATACTTAGGAGCTAAAAACACAACAGGACAAATGGAAAAATATAGAGAATATGTGACACTCAGAACAGAAGCAAAGAACAAAGTGCTAGCAGCAAAACAGAAGTCCTGGGAAGAATTTGGAGAAAAGCTAGAAAAAGATGCACAAGAAAACCAGAAATTGTTCTATAAGACCCTAAAGAACATGAGGAAGGAAAAACAATGCCCTCTCAAATTTATAAAGGACAAGCAAGGCAAATTGCTTACTGCCCCGAAGGAAGTAATGGGAAGATGGAAAGAATATTTCTCAGAACTCCTGGATGGTGAGCATGGTGAAGCATCAGAAATGATAAACACTAGCACAGAAGAGAAAACTAATGATGGTGAAGATGACATAAAGATGGAAGAACTGAAGGCAGCACTGGAGAAAATCAAGATGGGCAAAGCAGCAGGGCATGATGGTATAACACCAGAAATGGTTAAGTTCATGGGAGCATCAGGCGACCTATTACTCCTAAGGGTTTTACAGGCAGCGTGGTACAACAAGACCATACCAAAGGATTGGGAGATTGCCATCATAACACCAATTTTCAAAAAGGGTGACAATCGACAGTGCGGAAACCATAGAGGCATATCCCTTCTCAGTGTCCCTGGTAAAATCTACTCTAGAATCCTAGAGCAGAGACTCCGACGCCTAGCTGAGCCACAATTGGATGAGGTCCAGTGCGGATTCCGAGCAAACCGAAGTACTCAAGACCTAATCTTCACACTCAGACAGCTGAATGAAAAGGCCCTTGAGTATAAGAGTGAGATGCGTCTTTGTTTCATAGATCTGGAAAAGGCGTTTGGCAGGGTCCCCTGGAGCAAACTTTGGGATTGTTTGGCAAGGAAGAATATTCCAGCACCTCTGATTCATGCTATACAGAGCTTCTACAAGTCTTGCAGAAATTATGTGAGGACAGCAAACCATAAGTCGGAAGAGTTCAGGACCACCACTGGTGTAAGACAAGGTGATATCCTATCACCTTACCTCTTCATACTCCTTATGGACGATGTCATCAAGGCATGCAAGGAGAGAACAAGAAAGTATGCAGTGGGGTACTGGAAGATGAGACAGGTCTATATTTCGGAGCTGGCATTTGCTGATGATGTTGCCCTGATTGCTAAATCAGAGGCACATCTCCAATCCAACCTGCAAGTCTGGAAGGAAGAGCTGGAGAAGAGAGGGATGGTCATAAGCAGCTCTAAAACAAAATCCATGGTGATATCACGAGAAGAAAGAAAACATCAGATTAAGCTGGGAGAACAGGTCCTGGAGCAGGTCGACCAATTTAAATACCTCGGAGCTATTATAGACCGAAAGGGAGGCATCAAAGAAGAGTTGGCCACTCGAAAAGCAGCAGCTGGGAGACTTTTTCAGGCCATAAATCGAGGATTCCTCAGCAAGAAAGAGGTTGGTAAGAAAACGAAGATGGCTGTATACCGCTCCACCTATGTCCCAGTCTTGACATACGGATGCGAGTCATGGGCAATGACTACAACCCATAAAAGCCAGATCCAAACCTCAGAAATGAGGTATCTGAGGAAGGTGGTTGAAGTAACAAGAAGAGACATGGTACGCAACCAGACGATACGTCAAGGCCTTAAATCCTACCCCCTGCAGACCCAAGTAGAACAGTCCCAATTAAGATGGTTTGGCCATGTTTGCAGAATGGGAGAAAATCGGATACCACGACAAGCATGGGAAACAAAGAGCCAAGGATCCAGACCCCGAGGACGACCCAGAGTCCGCTGGGAGGACAACATTAGACAATCTTTGAAGGATCGAGGACTAGAATGGAACCAGGCCAGGAGGAAGACAGCCGATAGGATAGTCTGGCGCTCTCTCTTCCAAACCTCTACACCTCACGGTAGAAGGGGAACGACTAAGTAAGTAAGTAAGTAATGATATTAATTGTCACAAGCAATGGTATGCTATCGTCAATAACATATTAGTGAGACAATTCCGAGATGGGAAGTCCTTTGATACTGTGACGCAAATAATGGTACCTAAAACAATGAGGGCTTATATTTTAAGTCATGCTCATGATTCACGTTGTTCAGGTCATTTGGGTTACTCGAGAACAAGGGCTAGAGTGCTTGCATCTTTTTTCTGGCCTGGTATATCAAAAGACATTTCGATGTATTGCCGTTCTTGTTTTATATGTCAGGAAGTTAAGTCTAGAGGGGCACATCATGTAGCTCCCATTCAAGCAGCCGATATTCCGGTGCGTTCGTTTGAGAAGATGGCCGTGGACATTATTGGCCCACTTCCTATAATGTCATCGAGAGGACATAGATATGTTTTAACCTGCATATATATGTGTACGCGTTGGCCGGAAGCTATACCTCTAAAAAATATTGCTACTCAGATTGTGGCTGAAGCTTTGTTTCAAATATTTTCCAGAATCGGTTTTCCGAGAAAACTGTTGTCAGATAGGGGCTCTCAATTTGTTTCCGGTACTATGACTGAGGTGATGAAAATGTTTCACATAGATAGATCACTTAGCACTGCGTTTTTTTTCTTACAAGATGTAGAGGGTAATTGTTGCAATATGCTTATTGTCACAATGTTATTTGCGCATAAATGGGCGCTGAACTTAACTGAGAGATATTGTAAGATTTTTAATAAGCACACTTTTGTGCACTATTATTGAACATAGAGGCCAAGGTCTTAATGTATTAACCACTCGATTTGTAGATTGGTATATGACGTTTGCTTTTTGGTGGGTCCTTAGTGATGACGTAGATTGGTAAATAACTTCAAAATGGAGGACCATGGCCTTGTCAATGGTCAGACACATTATTGTACAGTCCTGTTTTATATTATAGCTTCGGAAGGAAGCCTATGCTAGGACTGGTATTAAGGAATGAAGTATAATATTCAACCTTACGTGGACGTGGAAGTAATACACCGTAAAAACCGGAGTCAAAAACTTCCATTGTCACCGCAGTGACAGAAGTTATTCTGGACCACCGAAATCCAGCATTGAAATATTAGTTGACTATAATTTGCATGTATTATGAACAACTTCGATGACCTGATGACCGGACGTAGAACCTCATTTTACCATTTAATCATCATTGGAAAATAAACCTCTGTTTGATTAAAAAAAACACCTCAGCTTTTATGGTCCGTTAAAGTAGAGGTTGGCTGTTGCAGGTTGTTCTTCCTTTTTGAACCAGTGAGAAAAACAGGGACGATTAAGTGTGGTTACACACTCATGTTTTGGCATTCGCGTCTTATCACTGTACTTTCATCAGTGATATAAACAAAATTGGGAAGAACTTTACCGCTATTGGTGGACATTTAAATACGACTCTAACGGTTGTTGAAAGCAGACATCAAAGCGGTACGGGATCTTAACAAGGTACTTCTTCCTTCTTCCTTCCTCGTTCGTCCTGAAAAGGACGTTGGTTGCGTTGTGTCTGTTTACGCCGTAGCTGCGATATCTGCGCCTTTCGGCCGACACATCCGACTTCAGCACGGCATTTTTTGGGACCGGGTTTGCCTTCCCTCTTCGATCCCTACTCTCTCAGCCAGACTGCAGTGATGCAGCCTGTTTCCAGGACCACCACGTGGAGGTGGAGTAGGGTCCTTGTCAGCTCTGGTTCGCTGACCCTGACGCAAGCAGTCAAGCTATGGGTCGCTGACTGCATTCTCTATTGCTGCATCTTTGGGTCCCTAACAAGGTACAAGTTCAACAGATTTAATGGCTTTAACTGTGCATTTACACAATTTGCTTTTTGTACTGAAAGTAAATATTGCATTTCTTTTCCAAAATCATCACCATTAAGGTCAGCAGGATATTGCTCTGATAAAGATAAAGCTTTTCTCTCCACATCACTTTCGGACATGGTGAGATATTTCCACAAGAAATCACATTTTTCTGCCAACTGCTTAACATCATTGAAGCGGACAATTAATCCTACTATAACATTGTCTACCAAAACGTAAAACACACTTTCTGAAGTAGGCCTCTTCTGGAGTATCATCTGTGTCATTCATTTCTTCCAAGTTAGCATCAGGTGTGCTGTCGTCATGTGGCCTTGCCCTCTTGCGCATAACTCCATCACATCTAAGGGAGAGTTTTACTTCTATGTTTATGAGGTTTGACGCAACCATTTTGGCTTAATTCTACATGCATTTCCAGTTGTTTCGAAGGTTTGTCAGCTTTGTTAGGAGAGTTTCTATGTTCGCTACTTCAACATCCAGTGTGGCATGTCTAGCTTGGATGACCTTGTTGCACATATCTATGCTAGCTAATATTTTGTACCACACGGCTGACATTAACACACAGGCAAAAGATGTCACATATCATAAAACTCCATGGACTTCATTTCTTGTTTTGGCCGTCAAATTTAGTTTTCGGAGGTCTTACAGTGCTAATTTAATGCCAGGCAAGTGAGCTGCAAAAGGCTTTATACTTGTACATTCAACACGATCTGACCATCTTGTTTCAGACATACCATGAAGAGAACAACCGATATGGTTTTGTTGTAATTCCCACCGCTTTGAACTGGACCTGAACAGGGGGTACACAGTTTGAATTGTTCCGAAAAATGTTATTGCTTCAGGTAAGCATTGAGCAGTATATTTCCACATAACTTAAGTGTGGGACAACCGCAAGGTGAAAAAATTGCTGTTGAGCATTGTTCTTTTTCTTTTACTTGTAAGCCGTCGTATTTTTCCGGCCATATTTGCTCCATTATCGTAGGCTTGAGATCTACAATCACTGAGAGGAATAGCATGTTCTTTTAATTTATCAGTTATCAACTGATTAATTTCTCCCCCTCTTTTGTTGCTGCAACCTGCAAACTTGATAAATCTTTCTTGAATCTCATACTGCGTTTCTTTTAAAAGTACGGTACGTATCTCAAAAGAAATGTTGTTTGTTCAATACGGGAAGAATCTGGTTTGGAATCTACTATTACTGCAAAGTACTTTGCAGATTGCCTCTCAAGCAAAATGTGTTGTTTAACAAGATTCGAGCATTCTGCAATAAATTCGTTTGTGAGTCATGAGACAGATAATGAACTTGAAACTGTTCAGCCAAAAATAGCTGGATCAAAACAACAGAAAGTCTTAATCTCGACAAAGATGGAAGAAAATTATGGAGGCTCGCCAAAGCCTTAAATGACGAGTAATACAAAAATAAGGAAATAGCACTACAACAAAATGAGAAAATACTAACAAAGAAAGAAGCAGCAAATGTCTTTGCTTACAAATTCGCACATGAGAGCCAGATAAATGTTCCATTTGACAGAAAACAGGAAATTATCAAAGAGCAAGAACTTTACCAAAATATATCAACTGTTCCAAAAGAGCACATGACCGCAAACCTCCACATGAGAGAGCTAGAGGCAGCCATTGTATCCCTTAAACAAAGAAAGTCACCTGGAAAAAACGGGGTAACAAATGACATGCTTAAAGGGCTATGGCCTAATGCCAAGAAAGCCCTCCTCAAGATTATGAACTATAGCTGGAAGCGTGGAATTGTACTACATGCCTGGAAAGAAGCAGTACTAGTTCCAATCCTTAAAAAGGACAAAGACCGAATGGACCCCAACAGCTGCAGACCCATTAGTCTTCTAAGCTGCACGGGAAAGCTTATGGAGAGAATGATCAATACCAGATCAAGTTGGCACGTCGAAGATAAACAAATTCTACTGCACCAACAGGCAGGCTTCAGGCAACATAGGTCTACAGAGGACCAAGTCACCTACATTGCACAGGAAATCGAAGATGCTTTCCAAGAAGGAAAGCACACATTAGCAGTCTGGGTAGACATGGAGAAAGCTTTTGATAAAGTTTGGAAAGATGGGCTAAGAGTTAAAATGCTTAAATATGGAGTCTGTGGAAGAATGTATAACTGGATCAGTCACTATCTAACAAACAGAACAGCTAGAGTGCAGGTGCACGGACAATTAAGCAAAAAGACTACAATGGAACACTCTTATATATATATATATATATATATATATATATATATATATATATATATATATATATATATATATATATATATATATATATATATATATATATATATATATATATATATGATATAACAGAAAACTTCCACAAGAATATCCACAACTCCCTCCATGCTGATGACCTGATCATGTGGACTTCAGACGAATACATCACCATAGCAAGATTGCGCATGCAGGATTCCCTGCTGACCTTTGAAAGATGGTCCAGAAAGTGGTTGCTCAAAGTCAATAAACAAAAAACGACACACCCTATTTTTACCTTGTCAAACACACCACAGCAAGCAAAGCTACAACTAAATGGGCAGACAGTACGAGAAGATGAAACACCAACATACATAGGAATCACACTAGACCGCCGAATGACGTGGAAATCACAGAAAACCAAAATACAGCTAAGGGCAAAACTTCGCATGGCCATCATGAAAAAGTTAGCTGGTACCACATGCGGTGCTGATGAGAATATCCTCAAAAAGCTGTACACTTGCAGAGTGAGACCTGCTACGGAATACGGCATCATAGCTTCGTCGACGGCAGCAAAGTCAAATTTTGACCGCGTAAACAGACTGTAGCAGGCTGTTTCATCCTACTTCCAGTCTTAGGGAATTAATCGGTAGAGGTTTAGAATATGCAAGCCGGATTTTGATTATCTCGCTTGGACAGCAGTTTTTTTCTGCTGGTTAATTTATTAAAAATATATAAACGAATCTTCGAGATTCAGAATGTTTTTCACGGTGGCTGAGTTACCACGTGAGATGAATTTGTTTAAGTTGTTTTCAGGTGAACGATATTTGCTCATCTTGCCCGGCAAGTGTGATTGGCTGATGTGTTCTGGGTAAAGTTTTTTGAGTGACATTTGTGGTGAAGTGGGATGTTATAAATATTTATAGGGGACTTAGTGTACTGACTGAGATCAGCTGTGAAGGTATCTATATCTATTAAGAGTAGTGTATTATAGATAACCTTACTTGCTACCACATATCTATATATCTCAGTCAGAATTATTCTGGAATAGTGTGATGACTACGTTATGTGTCTAGGGTATGTGTATGATGAAGTGTAAGTCATAACAACAACAGACGGATAAACAATTTAATTTATTCCACTACACTTGACAACACTGTGACACTCACATACATATAACACTCTACAAGGATATCTTAAAAGAGTCACTGATAACTTTTCAAATAACAATATGTATTCATTACTGGCATGAATGAATATGTGTCCTGATTCAACTACAAGGGAACCAGGAATCACAATCAATTTAAATTACAAATTATATGTACAGAATTTACCAATATGAATATAGTAGTGACATATATTATTACAAATATCCTATGTGTGTCAGTTGTGTAGTGGTAAAATGAGGTAATACTGGTTTTGTTTTGTTCAAGCTCTGTTGGTATTTGTCATCATGACTTCAATAGTTTGTCTTTAGGGACTAGTATTGGAGATGTTCTCAGTTCCTGATATTAAGACAATTAAATTCCCCTCTGAATGTTATTTTTACAAAGTTATTTCAAGATGAGGGGACATAATGTTGAGCTCAGCTGGCCAAATCTGCTTATCTTGAGTGATGGTGGCAGGAAAGGACTCCTCTGCTCGAATTCTCCCCTGGGCTCTGGAGACACTTCACTGATAGCTAAAAAGACCAAGGAGTATGCTGTCCGACTCTGGATTCAGCAAAGCTCTGACCAGGTGCTGCTCAGTACCATCAAGACCACGGTCCCTGAAAACAAGAAGGATGTACCTTCTACTTCATAACTAATTTATATTCTCTTTTACACTGATCACAATACAACACAAACATTGAGTTCAGAGCGTTAGGCCAACTGTCAGCTTCATCTGAAATACTTTATACCAGTATTTACCTCCTTAATGGTTACCACGCCTCTGCACTTCCAGCATTATTTCTGTCTAATCAATCATCCAGGTGTCAGTGTACTATTTGGCCATTCCATGCCGTTTTACTTCCCTCCGACACCCTCTGTTCAGGCTGGAGCATTATAGGCTTTATCTCCTGTTTGCCACTGAACTACACATATATATATACAGGCATAAATTAACAATTTACATTCAATTTTCATTAAAAGATACTGAATGGTTCAAGCTTACCACAATTTCATGGAAATAAACACAGATACGTTGATTAGCAATGAATTCTGGCACATTTACTGGCACAAATTCCCATCTGCTTATGTTCCAGGCTTTTATTTTAGCAAAAATGTGAGCTGGCTTCAACGCACTGTCGCTTTATCAAGCTTATTTAAACAAGTGGTTTCGAACTAACGCTCCTAAGTGATTATATCAGCGAGTCTAGCCAATGAGGCCCCGTTTCGACAAGTGTTTGAAAAAATGTTACCTTTCCCCGTCTCCCCTAACAACGAAAGATAGTATTTATAGCCCGACCAATCGTGGTTAGTGTCGTAGATTTCCGATAGGAGGATTAAGACTAGGTTTGGTCCCTTCTGAATAGGTTTGAATAGGTGATAGACTCAGTGAGAGTTAGTGAAAGGTAATAGAATTTCCACACACGTGAGATGATAGATTTGATATAGTGGCTGTCTCTGAAAGCGAAAAAAATTCTTCTCTCTCTCACCTATCTTCTACAACAGTTGTTACAGCGTCAGACAGACTACACCAATATACATATTACGTATATTTCTATCACTCACAGGCACGCACATACACGTGACGACAGGTAAACACACAGACGTGGGAAAACTATAACAATGATATATATATTATCTAGAACGAGCTGACCAAACACGATTATTAAGTTCAAGAGCGATTTTATTATCAGGAAAAAATCGGCTCACAACATCAAAGAAAGTACATCAAGGAAAATACATATACACATAGTCAAAAAAAAATCAAGGAAATGGTGCAAGGATGATATCCCCGTTATAGTGTTAACTCTAGGTTTAGCCCGGCCCCGTTAAGAGAACAGATGATGGCGCCAGAGTCACAGATACATAGGGTTTGAGTCTAAGAGTTTTTCTTTGTTTTATCTCGTAATTATATGCACAGAGTTTGAAAAAAAAAATCTGATTTAACCTAAGACAAAAACACAAGAACTCTAGCCTTAGCAACAAATTATGCAGATTGAAAAAAAAAAATAGGACAGCAACAGGGTGTCAAAGATAAAATAGTGAAAAATATCACTCAAACCAGCGTACACTCATTCATTCCGCCATGGCTTCTCACACTTGTACTCACGACTTTGCTTGCTGCCTCTTGGAACACATTGATTTTAGATTTTCACACAGACTCAAAAAAATGCAGTCTTCTGCCAAGAAGTCCCCAGTTCCAAAAGACGTATTTAACTTGGAGTCTCCGGGAACGACTACTTGGGTATGCAAATTTGTTCAAATGTCTGATTAAGTCACCTAACAATTATTCCAGGCGCGGGAGTTAACAGAGCACAGTGTCAATAGCGTAGGTTTCTAAAAAAATGATGAATGTCAGGTCGGTGCCTTCCCTCAGTATAGGATTCACTTTAGTCACACCACAGATTTGTCCACAAGATATAATCTAGTCGGGAAATGATTGTTAATATTCACGCCACAAGGCAGCAAATTATATAGAGTTTCTAGAAGAAATTAAGTGCTGGCTCCAAGGTCCAGTATTTATCATTACAGTCTTTGAAAACCCGTTATAGGGATATTAGTATTTCTGTCTAACTTGCACCGTCAGATCAGTGTTACTTGAGAAAACCCACGTGGTTCAAAATAAGGACTGTCTATTTCTTCACAAGTATGGAAACTACTACTAGGTGCTGGTAAAGTTAGGGTCACCCCAAAACTTTCACTGTGTGGAGGAAAAATAACACATATAATATAATAAACAGAATCTGTACTGGTTAAAACTTACATTTAAACTTGCAAGCAGAGAGCTTTGCTTATCATTTAAACTTCACGTGACGTAAGTTATATTTAAAAATCAGCAATCCTCATAAATTAAGAACACGTGCGTATCCCGTCATCATTCATGAGGCTCGATTCTAGAGTTTATACGTTAGTTTAGAAAAATACACTCGACTGAGTATTAGCAGTTAAATTAAATTCATAAATAGCTACAATTGCCGTTATAAGCTAGAAATTAAATTTTTAGTCTGCTTTCCACTGAATGCTTCCCTAGAAAATATAATAGCCTACCACTTTATTTCTCTTCTGCGCTAAAGAAATAGATTAAAATGAATTAAGCGATTTAACACTTTAACACTCACAAAATCTATATATCTATCATATTAATTACCTCAACCACAGAATTACAGGTAGTCGCACAACTTAAGAATAAAAATGCTGAAAATATTTCTGGAAGTCTAGAAGTTCGACAAATTGCCGAAACAAACTGAGATCTTCGCTAACAGCTATTCTGTTTTTCGAGCGACCTATCTACTGTGGAGTCTATGAGCGAGAATGAAATTAAAGTTTCAAACTTGGCCAATATCTTAAAATCAGACAAAGGGCCCAAACTTATTTCGCCAAGCGAAATTATCTCCCCTACTCCCAACATTTACGTCCGCTTAACGCGTGTCGTAACTGTCACCTACTGACCACGATGTACGCGTGTCAGTTTCAAATCCCAGACAGCCTGACTCCATTTCAGGGCAGTTTTCACACTACAGCTGACCATGGCCCAAGTGAGCGCCGTGTCAGTTTGGGATTTTCCAGCCAAATGTCTGGATACTGCCCGGTGCAGATGTAAAGTATCACACCTCACCGGGACTAATGCCGAGAAGAAGCTCGCGCGCTCGGTGAGAATGTAGACGATTTGCTACGTCCTGTGTTCAGCGAACCGACTTATCACGCCTTCTGACGCCCTGCAGCCCTGACATCTACGTAATATCGTCCTAGCGCGATTCTCAGTTTTAGAGAAAGGAAAACAGGTAAAGTTTGCGAATTATATGAAAATAATATTCGCAAAACGAATGGGTGAAAAATATACAGGAAAAAATGAAATACAGAGATAATAAAAGAGAGAATTTTCGGGTGAAAGAATAGGAAGAAGTTGTAGGAAATTAAATGAATATAAACCCTACGTGACAGAGCCTCCCCCCTTTAAGATATGGAAGCACTCCATGTCTACGTTATGGAGTTTAATTTCCTATAACCGTAGCTTCGGGGTGTCTGTCCTCTTCCCTCTCCTCTTTCCCCTCCATCTCTGTCCAATTCCTACTCAAGTCCACTCCTCAAAGTTTCCTTCCCCTGGAATGTCTCATATGCGCGCTTGAAAGAGCGTCGCCGCTTCTGACATTTTTGAAAGATTTCCTGTGATAGCGGTGGAATATCCCTGCCACTATCATCATCTTCGTCAGTTTTGGCGATCGTCAGGAGATGGTCGGAGGTTGGCACTGGTTTTTCCAAGTATCTCTTTAAGAGATTTAAATGGAAAACCTTCTCCTTTCCTTCAATAGAGATCTGGTAGTTAGCCTTAGAAATCTTTTTCAGGACGGTAAACGGCCCTTGCCATCCGATCTTCAGTTGGTTGTTCTCAGTAGGGAGTAACACCAAAACTTTCTCTCCTGCTTCCAGTTCTCTCTCTTCCGCGACTTTCCTGTATCGGTTAGCGTGCTTTGTGCGAGCTCGCTTAAAGTTAGTCGTTGCTAGGTCCCACCCTAGTTTCAACCTTTCCTTTAAAACCGACACATATTTACTTGCTGAGACGACTGTCTCATCCGCCTTCTCGTCTGTCAGAGACTGAAGTAAGGCTTCAAGCGGGCCCTTAATGGGTCTGCCAAATAAGAGTGTAGCTGGCGGAAATCCTGTGGAAGTATGAGGAGATTCTCTGTAGCCAAATAATGCTGCAGGAATACAGAGATCCCAATCTTCAGGTTTCACTTGTGCCAGCTTACTCAGCATCATGGTGAGGTTTCCATTAGCACGTTCCACGAGCCCATTTCCCGCCGGAGTATATGGCTTAGTGTGGATGTGTTGGGTCCTCAAGATCTTAACGATCTCATCCATCAACAGGTTTCGGTATGGAGATCCATTATCCGTCAACACTTGCTGAGGGAATCCCAACCGAGTGAAAATCTGCACGAGGGCTTCTGCGACATGCTTGGCATCTGCGCATGTTAGCGGGATAGCTTCTGCCCATAAAGTGCATGTATCGACTAAGGTCAGGATGAACCTGTTCCTTCTTTTAGTCCTTTCGAAAGGCCCTAAAATGTCGATCACAACCCGTTCGAATGGTGTTCCCATTATTGGCATTTCACCCAAAGAAACTGGGGGTGCCCGTTGCTTGGGTGGCACACGTTGGCACTGGGCACAGGATTTGACATATCTGATAATATCAGTATTTACTCCTGGCCACCAATAATGAGTGGTTATACGTTGGTTTGTGGCGTTCTGTCCCATATGTCCGCTGAAGGGAAGAGAGTGCCCCATTTCTAGGATTTGGCTTCTGTACTGTTTCGGTACTAGGAGCTGGTTGTAACCTTGGTCAGGCTTGCCCGTTCTCCGATAAAGTACGCCATCCTCAGAAAAAATGTCCCCGTGCTGTTTGGGTTCCTTAGCCATGGGCAGTTTCCTAAAGCAGGGTGCCAAAGTAGGATCCTTTTGTTGCGCTTCTTTAAGTTCCATAGGTAACAAATTAGGCGCAGGCTCCCGTTCCTTCTTGGTTTGCCCTCTTGTAGTTACTGCTGCCACAATCGGCTCTTCCGGTTTCCCAATACACACGTATCTCCCGCCAAGTATGACTGGGTAGATGGGATCATCCATAACAGCCGCTTTGATCACACCTCTGACAAAGTCAGAGTGTATCTCCACCAATGCGATGGGAAGCGCTGTAGGTGCATCACTCTTACGAACTCCACAAAGTTTGACGGTCTCTGCTGTCTCTTGACCGGGTTTGACCAGGTTTCTGGCAACAATGCAATCGTAAGAAAGCCCCGTGTCAAATAAGCAAGAAGTTTGAGAACCGTTCAAAATAACAGAACCTCGCGTTGAGGGTGTATCCCCAACAGGTTTGGAATCACTGTCAACAATTCCGCCTTGCGAGACTGTCAATAAGCATCCGATGCGTTTCGGCTCGGTGTGCTCGGTCTGATCATATGTCCCGTGCTCAGGGGTTCTCCCTTTGCCCCCTTGTCCTTTCTGGCTACGCTGCCATGTAGGGCGGTCGGGTTGATCAGACTGTTTGGGGTGGTTGGGGTACTTGTTCTTGTAGAACTTGGATTTTTCAGGAGGGGGGTTTTGAGGTCCAGTTTCTCTGTGGTTGTTTTGGTTAGAAGCCTGAGAAGATTGCTCTAGGTTATGTTTTCGAAAATGCTCCTCTGTCGGTTTCCGCTTTGTGGCCGGTAGTTCAGCCAGCGCATTGTGATAACGCTCAGACTTTTCCAAAATGTCTTCAAGTTTTTCTGCCCCCTGCTCAGCGAGAAATCTCCGGGTATCAGCAGACAAAGTGTTCTTTATTTGTTCAGTTAGAACAAGTTCCTCAAGACCTTCATAGGTAGAGGGGAGCTGCGAAAGCTCAAGGCACTTTGTTAGATATCCCTTAAGACGAGATGAGAACTGGTGAAAAGTTTCAGAATTCTCTTTCCGGCTGTTGCGAAACAGTTGCAAAAACTTGCGAGCGTTCATTTCAAAGCGCTCCAGTAACGCTTTCTTCAACACATCGTAGTCGTCTTGTTGGCTACTTTCCAGCTTAGAATAAACATCATAAGCAGAACCTTTTAGGGCCTGGGAAAGTTTCATATTCCAACGCGACCTCTCTAACCCGTACAGAGTTGCAATTTTCTCAAATTTTTCTAACCATGTGTCAATCTTCTCATTTGGACAAGGAAAAGATTCAAGAGTGAAAGACATAGCATTTAGTTGAAAGATTGAGTGTTAGCAGGGTCAGTTAAGGAAGAATGAGGAGAAGACTCTCCATTGCTGGAGGTAGAGGCAGCCCCACGACTTTGGAACTCTAGAGCTTTAAGAGCCAACTCATGTTGTCTCTCCTTCTCTCTTTCCTCATGCTGTCTCTCCTTCTCTTTCTCCTCACGCTGTCTCTCCTTCTCTCTTTCCTCATGCTGCATCCTGCGAATTTCCATTTCCTCGTCCATTTTCTTCTGCTGTAATAGACGGTCTGCTTCTTCTTTCCTCTCCGCTGCTTCTTCTTTCCTCTTTCAGCTGCTTTCTCCGCGTCATATCTCTCAAGTTCGTCCCTGACAAAAGCTTTCGCTTCGTCTCCGTCCAAACCTTCTTGTCTCGCTTCGTCCCTGAGAAGTTGTCTAAGTTTTGCCCTCTCGGCCATATTATGTCAGTGACTGAGACACGTGGAGATAGAAAATAGGAAAAAGAATAACCTGGTTCCTACCACTTACGAGAAAAAAAAAAAAAAAATTCAAAAGATGATATCCTTAACCCTGGGATACCTCCTCCAAAATAAAATCTAACTATCGCTGCTATTATCGGCAATAAAGCACTCAATGCAAAACACGACTACGCCAAATAAATGGTAGTTAAGATTACAACTGAAAAATAAGTTGCTACAGTGGAAAAGCAAAAGAATATTGCAAAAATTAAAGAGAAAAATAATCCCTTAATTTTTAAAAATCCACTACAAGTTCGCCCCTGAAGTCAGATCGGGTAAGGGAGGGAATTAATCTGGACAAAAAGTCCGAAACACACTCCTTAACTTAGTTCAAACGCCGTTCTGCCTCAGTACCCAGTGAATGTTATACACTCACCACTTTACCAGCATTTAGTATTACAATCTGCAGTTAACATATATCCCGACAAAATCAACCTGTAACCAAAATGTATATTATTCAAAGATGCTGTGGAAAAAAAAACTTATTAGTTTGTGTGGTCAGCACGCCCGTAAACAGATCGCTAGTCTAGGGGGTAATTTTTTTTTTAAAGATATAACAACTCACAAGACGTCACACTCTTACTCTATATCAGAATACAGAATCTTAAATACAAAATCCAGATAGACGAGTCCACGTTTGTCGTACTCGTCTTCCTATTCTAAGTTCAAAGACCGGAAACGAGCCCTCATTTGTCGTAGATTTCCGATAGGAGAATTAAGACTAGGTTTGGTCCCTTCTGAATAGGTTTGAATAGGTGATAGACTCGGTGAGAGTTAGTGAAAGGTAATAGAATTTCCACACACGTGAGATGATAGATTTGATATAGTGGCTGTCTCTGAAAGCGAAAAGAATTCTTCTCTCTCTCACCTATCTTCTACAACAGTTGTTACAGCGTCAGACAGACTACACCAATATACATATTACGTATATTTCTATCACTCACAGGCACGCACATACACGTGACGACAGGTAAACACACAGACGTGGGAAAACTATAACAATGATATATATATTATCTAGAACGAGCTGACCAAACACGATTATTTAGTTCAAGAGCGATTTTATTATCAGGAAAAATCGGCTCACAACATCAAAGAAAGTACATCAAGGAAAATACATATACACATAGTCAAAAAAAATCAAGGAAATGTTGCAAGGATGATAGCCCCGTTATAGTGTTAACTCTAGGTTTAGCCCGGCCCCGTTAAGAGAACAGATGATGGCGCCAGAGTCACAGATACATAGGGTTTGAGTCTAAGAGTTTTTCTTTGTTTTATCTCGTAATTATATGCACAGAGTTTGAAAAAAATCTGATTTAACCTAAGACAAAAACACAAGAACTCTAGCCTTAGCAACAAATTATGCAGATTGAAAAAAACACAAATAGGACAGCAACAGGGTGTCAAAGATACAATAGTGAAAAATATCACTCAAACCAGCGTACACTCATTCATTCCGCCATGGCTTCTCACACTTGTACTCACGACTTTGCTTGCTGCCTCTTGGAACACATTGATTTTAGATTTTCACACAGACTCAAAAAAATGCAGTCTTCTGCCAAGAAGTCCCCAGTTCCAAAAGACGTATTTAACTCGGAGTCTCCGGGAACGACTACTTGGGTATGCAAATTTGTTCAAATGTCTGATTAAGTCACCTAACAATTATTCCAGGCGCGGGAGTTAGCAGAGCACAGTGTCAATAGCGTAGGTTTCTAAAAAAAATGATGAATGTCAGGTCGGTGCCTTCCCTCAGTATAGGATTCACTTTAGTCACACCACAGATTTGTCCACAAGATATAATCTAGTCGGGAAATGATTGTTAATATTCACGCCACCCGGCAGCAAATTATATAGAGTTTCTAGAAGAAATTAAGTGCTGGCTCCAAGGTCCAGTATTTATCATTACAGTCTTTGAAAACCCGTTATAGGGATATTAGTATTTCTGTCTAACTTGCACCGTCAGATCAGTGTTACTTGAGAAAACCCACGTGGTTCAAAATAAGGACTGTCTATTTCTTCACAAGTATGGAAACTACTACTAGGTGCTGGTAAAGTTAGGGTCACCCCAAAACTTTCACTGTGTGGAGGAAAAATAACACATATAATATAATAAACAGAATCTGTACTGGTTAAAACTTACATTTAAACTTGCAAGCAGAGAGCTTTGCTTATCATTTAAACTTCCCGTGACGTAAGTTATATTTAAAAATCAGCAATCCTCATAAATTAAGAACACGTGCGTATTCCGTCACCACTCATGAGGCTCGATTCTAGAGTTTATACGTTAGTTTAGAAAAATACACTCGACTGAGTATTAGCAGTTAAATTAAATTCATAAATAGCTACAATTGCCGTTATAAGCTAGAAATTAAATTTTTAGTCTGCTTTCCACTGAATGCTTCCCTAGAAAATATAATAGCCTACCACTTTATTTCTCTTCTGCGCTAAAGAAATAGATTAAAATGAATTAAGCGATTTAACACTTTAACACTCACAAAATCTATATATCTATCATATTTATTACCTCAACCACAGAATTACAGGTAGTCGCACAACTTAAGAATAAAAATGCTGAAAATATTTCTGGAAGTCTAGAAGTTCGACAAATTGCCGAAACAAACTGAGATCTTCGCTAACAGCTATTCTGTTTTTCGAGCGACCTATCTACTGTGGAGTCTATGAGCGAGAATGAAATTAAAGTTTCAAACTTGGCCAATATCTTAAAATCAGACAAAGGGCCCAAACTTACTTCGCCAAGCGAAATTATCTCCCCTACTCCCAACATTTACGTCCGCTTAACGCGTGTCGTAACTGTCACCTACTGACCACGATGTACGCGTGTCAGTTTCAAATCCCAGACAGCCTGACTCCATTTCAGGGCAGTTTTCACACTACAGCTGACCATGGCCCAAGTGAGCGCCGTGTCAGTTTGGGATTTTCCAGCCAAATGTCTGGATACTGCCCGGTGCAGATGTAAAGTATCACACCTCACCGGGACTAATGCCGAGAAGAAGCTCGCGCGCTCGGTGAGAATGTAGACGATTTGCTACGTCCTGTGTTCAGCGAACCGACTTATCACGCCTTCTGACGCCCTGCAGCCCTGACATCTACGTAATATCGTCCTAGCGCGATTCTCAGTTTTAGAGAAAGGAAAACAGGTAAAGTTTGCGAATTATATGAAAATAATATTCGCAAAACGAATGGGTGAAAAGAATACAGGAAAAAATGAAATACAGAGATAATAAAAGAGAGAATTTTCGGGTGAAAGAATAGGAAGAAGTTGTAGGAAATTAAATGAATATAAACCCTACGTGACAGGGTGCACCATTGAAAGTCCAATGGTCAGACAATGCAAATCGTTCAGTGAATATAATAAAATCTGCATTCTCAAAACATCCTATTCTAACGATTCATGATGCTAGTAAAATTTTCTTTCTCAGAACAGATCTTTCGAGCATGGGTGGCTGTTTGATGCAACGTTGGGACGACAGGCTTCACCCATGTGTTTATATCAGCAGGAAGCTTCTTCCAGCAGAACAACGTTAGGCAACTGGTGAGCGTGAATTGCTTGCCATCGTCGGGTATATTTCAAAGCTATCCAAGTATCTTCTGGGTTGCAAGTTCATACTCCAGACAGATCATGTGCCATTGACAGCACTTAAAGCGAAGACGTACAACAACTAAAGACTACACCGTTGGTTCCTGTTATTACAAGAATTCCACTTCGACATCAAACTAATTCGGGGTTCTGAAAATTGGCTAGCAGATCTGCTGTCCCGGTGGTCTGAGGACAATAGCTGAAACTACACTGAAAATCGTGAATGCATGACGTCTTGTTCGCAGTTATTCACAAGAATCGAGAAAAGAAAATATGTACAGATTGACATACTAGTATAAATACTAAACTTGTATAGCTGTTTCCTCTTACTGGTTACTCTACGGCAGTGAACATTACAAGAGTGGATTGACAAATAAATTGCCCAGAGTTTCCACAATCAAACAATTGTGATAGACAAAAATCTTAACATTATACTATTGACATGTACGATGCTATACAACATATACAGTGGTTCCGGTGCATCCACAGTAATGACATACAGACTCAATCGCATATAAACTATGAGATATGATACACAGAAAAGTCTACTTTGTGAAATTGAGGAAAAACTTTGGAACTTTACAGACAATAAGTAGTGTATTTAATTTCATCATATAACATTTATTGACGTTTTGTTTGAACTTTTAATCGGTTTTAATAGAAATTAATCGATATTGATCGAAATTAATCGGTATTGATCGAAATTAATCGGTATTAATCGAAATTAATCGGTATTAATCGAAATTAAACGGTATTGATAAGTGGTTACTTAATAACTTATCCAGCGTTCACCCGAGGTAAACGCTCGCGGGACGAGGGGGTAATGTTGAGTGCGCATCATGGAGAATAGCGATTGTGTAAAGGTAGATTTGGAGAGATCGCTCTGCACCAAGATGTGCCTCACCAAAATACAAAATAACTATGATCATTTACTATAACTACACACGTTACGAAGTATGACGTAGAATACATAGTGACAGTATTATTCAGAATGTCGGCTTGTGTGGCGTGGTCCACTTATCTAAGTGTAGAGAATTCTACTTACAAAGTGTGTCTAAGTTATAGATTTCGAAGCAGAAATCAAGTGTGATTTTAATTCATTATGGAACAAACCCATCTTATCAGGATGTGTGAAATTCAGGGTAAGAATTACGCTTGATTAGCCAAAAGAGATGTTTGAAGACATGTCAAGGTTATCATAACCGTCATGCAGAGACATGAATATTAAAGAAAAAAATATAATCGCCGACTGAAAAGGAAATGTGCAAGAAGGCACCAAGTTGTAATTAATATGGATATAAAAAGGAAGATAAAAAGTCAAGAGGACTTCGCAAGAATATTATATATGGACGAAACTTATGAATATGCTATGGAAGCACGAAGAGATTAGTCTTGATAGAAGAAGAATTGTGCCGATGTATGGACTCATTTATAAACAGTGTATTGAAGGAGAGAATCGATAATTTAAATGAAGATGTCAAACTTTATTAGAGCAATGTGTAGCTCATGCAAGTATTTATGTTAAATAAAAGTGAAAGTCGTTTGAAAACAGAAGTCTTCCAGAAATAATTAAAAGTTGGGATTAAGAGTTTGAACATATTAACAGTTAACAGTTTCTGACAGTTGGTTCAGTAAATACGAATATGAATATAAACCAGAACGATTATCTATAAAAATTGTGGCCAGAGTTTTATTGGCAATACCTCTACTAATTAATAGCAAACCCTAGACAACATTCAGACAACGAAGGAAATGTTCTTAACAGCGATGCCAAGTAGCGAGCAAGATTTTGCGGAGTCTATTGCAGATATTAAGATGTTATTGAACAGGTGGATTGACCTATTGGGCATTGATAAAGATTTTGATGGCATATGTGATTTGATCTTACGTGATAAGGTAATGTCTTCATGTAGCTCCGATTAGTTGGCTTTTTTCAGGAGAGAAAACCGGAAAATATCTCGGCAATGTCACAGTTAGGGCAGCAATACGCAACAGCACATCCAGGCAGACCGATTCATAAATCGGCGGTGCCAGAAACATTTACAACATGTGCGGCCAAGCGTAGTTTTGAAACACGGCCATATCGTAGACAAAATTCTCGTAGTGGGGATAGATTTTATGATAGGAAGACAGTAAGTAAGAGATGGACAGAAACAAACTTCCGTACCTCCCCCAGGAAACAGCAGAATATGGCAGAGTCAGGTAGTAGAAGACCTTCTGGTTGTTTTAAATGTGGATCACCATGCCAAGGAGCGAAGTTTTGTGACAAGCCTGAACCTCAGTCTGTGGACGAGCCTCAGACTAGTATGCAGGGTAGTCCACAGAAGAGCTAGCGTGAGGAGTACAGATGCTTTGTATGTAATGGGACTGGCCACCTTCAATTCGATTGTCCTAATAGGAAGTTTGAACGCGCAAATTCGGTGGTAGTCTTAGATACATTCAACAGCGAGAGTTGTGAACGGTGCAGACCACGTTTTCATAAAGATAAGACACCAATTCTGATTTGTGGCCACCAACTTCCATGTTTGTCAGCAGTTCATACAGATGGAAACATAGTCTTGCATCCAGGGAGGGTACGACATAAAGTTGTGTCAGTGTTGAGGGATACAGGTTGTACGACGATTGGCGCTCGGAGATCGTGTATTGAGGAGTCTTGTTTGTTGGGTTAAACTGCTCGATATATTACTTTTGGGGGTAGAGTTGAAGTCTATCCTCTAGCATTGATAAATATTGATACGCCATTTCTGTGTGGCAAAGTGAAAGCTTTTGTTCTTGAAGACCCGGTCGCCGACCTGATAATTGGAAATATCCGTGGTATCAAAGAGTGTACAGATGAGGATATCAAACTATGGAAGTACAAACATAGAGATGGTCCTTATGGAGGAACGATAAGATTTCAGGGAAAACCTAGGGTAATTCCTGTGGATAGCATGTCATCTGAAAATGTCCTGGTTGCTGATACTTCAGTATTAAATTTAATTTCATCACAACAAGAGGATGTTACGCTTCCAAAACAGTTTGGTCAACCAGAAACTAACATTTGGAGGCAAATAATATCAGCAAAGGAATGGGGTGAACGTAAGATGAATATTTTGAAAAATGCAGTAAAGGAAACGAAGGTGAACTTTACTTTGCCAGAAGAAGGTGAATCTGTCAAATATCCTGAGACAGACCAGATGAAAGAAGAGCGCAGAAAGCTGACTGAGAAATATTGCAGAGTGAGTCGTGGTGCTCGTATGTCGCGCGAGACACATTACAACAGAGAAACCAATGGCTTAAAAGATTTCAGACACTTTAGAGGAAGCCGCACGAGAAGTAATGGTTACTGTGGTCGTTTTCAAAGTGAACGTCGTATTGAATTTAGAAACAGAAACAGAGGACAAGAGATAAGCAGGGGATTTTGTTCAAACAGACCAAGCTATAGTGAACAAAGAGCTGGAAAATTATACAGATGTAGTTTCAGAGGAGATCACCGCTGGAAAGACAGAAGAGAGAGTTACCCTCTGTACAGTAGAGCACGTTGTAGATGGAGGTATGGTAGTAATAGCTGTTGTTGTAGCTATGGTAGTAGCCGTGGGTATCGTCAGCCTAAATGGAGCAGCTACCCTGAAGAGTATAACCAAGGCTGAGATTAATATGATGCCGGAAGGGTCTTCTGATAGTATAATATTGAAATTACAGAGCCCGAAAACTAACATCACTAACTCAGAAGGGAAGGCATAATAGAGTGGTCTGTACAAGTAAGGTGACTTAGATAAAATTTGAGAAGATTTTTGCAAGTAGTCAACTTATGTTGCTTTCTGATTTAGACAAAATTTTCTTTCTCAGGACAGATGCTTCGGCATTGGTCATAGGGGGTTGCAACGAGTTTTCTTCAGTCTGCCAAGTCACCAAGCAGCTGGCTAACTAGGTGTACATTGACCCTACAACAGTTTGATGTTACTTGTAGGACAAAACACCAATCTGGCGTATTTCGATTTTAATTAAGCATTCTAGCATGTAGTTTTATTTGTATAATTTTGATGACTTGACATGAAATGTGTAGATTTTGCATGCATTTCTCTGCTGTGAAAATAAAGTTTCTTTAATTTTAGAGAGATTGAATGTGATTGTCGCTGGAATAATTTGTATGCTATTATTGTGAGGTTCGATATGGTGAATGGAAGGACTCCCATCTCTGTCTCCTCAGTGAAAAACCCCGGTTTTTTACGTGGGGAAAGGGGTGGATGTCACGGAGTGTTTTGAGGGTATTTTGCATGTGTGAATGTTCCCATGCTCCAGCGGGAGTTTATTAGTCATGTGAGTTGTTGTGAGTTGGGAATGCTTGCATTGTAATATTTTAGTTACAAGCAATGTTGTGAGCGGAGATCAAGACAAGCTGCTAGCTGTAGTTAGGCGTGAATGAAGCTCAGTGGAGTGTGGAAGATTTTCACGTGTTTGGTGATTACGAATGAAAGGGGTCAGTCAGAGAGAGAGATGTGTGTTGGGTCAGTAGTGTGTTAAGTTAGTAGAGAGTTGAGTCAGTAGAGAGTAGACAGGAGACAGCGAAGAGCGTAGAGAAGAGAAGGGTGGATGTCTATAGTAGTGCGCATGTAGAGGGCTATAGTTGTGCAGTGGATTTGTGATATCTCCAATATTTGTAATGGCCCTGCGCCCATTGTGACTTATTTGTGATTTTATATATTCACGGAGATTGATATTGTGTTGGAGTCGGTGTATTACTCCTGAGACAGTGCGCTAGGCGAGCGGTGTATAAGTGTTGTCTGATCTTCTACATCCACCCACATACACCCTACTCGTCACAATTACACACTATCTCACTCAGTGGCCACCTCTCACTCTCTTATCTATTGTCTTTCACCCGTGTGTCTGTGGTATCCCTCATTTATAGACTATCTCTCGAAAATCCCTGTTACACTGTGATCACTGTATCAACTCCAGCTGCCGAGTGTACAAATTGGCCATAGTTCGTGCCACAAAATAAATACTAATGAGGTGAACGCCAAATTTGCTATAATCCACGATAAATCCTGGTAGAGATATAAATCCTGAAGGTTATCGTCACTGTTCTAAACTATCCACTGTTCCTCCGATGGGGGGTACACAAGGGGAGAATAAGTCTAGACACATGAACTACAACTTGATAAATCCGTTGCCACAACGCTTGCAGTGTATGGGCGGGCGGGGAAAAACAAGCTTGTTTCCCGCTCGGTCTGGAATTATATCTGGGTACTGGTTTCAATTCAAACACGTGAATAGTGTGAGAATCCTTGATGTTTTGACCATTTTTAGAGAGGGGATACTCTTATTATCCGGAAAAATCTAGTTGCTCCTAATCTTAAGGATGGTGATGATTGATTTTTTTTTTTTACGGCCGGTTCTTTGCCAGAGTGCCGGTCCTGCATTGTGTATAAACTAGATGCTCCACTTGAATACAACTGTCAGGTGTCGGGGGAAAATGATGATATCAGGTATACGCCGCTGTAGGCTGTTAAAAATAATATCCTGGGTTTGGTAAATCCAGTCATTAAAATTTACACTCACAAAAATATAATCGGGCTAGTATACACATTATAAATGTAAAAGACCGCTGGTCGTCCACTTGGGGATCAGGTCAGAAATCCAGAATGAAATCTCCAGGAATCACTTATACACAGTATTCCATAAAAGAAAAATGGTTTTAGGACTGCGCGCTAGACTCTTCAAATTCTGACTGACGACTGATGACTGGGTTCCAGAAACAGCAGTATATATATATATATATATATATATATATATATATATATATATATATATATATATATATATATATATATATATATATATATATATATATATATACATACACATACATATACATACATACATACATATATATATATATATATATATAAATATATATATATATATAGATATATATATATATATATATATATATATATATCTATATATATGTATATATATGTATGTATATATATATATATATATATATATATATATATATATATATATATATATATATATATGTATATATATATATATATATATATATATATATATATATATTGCTCTTGATCTCTAATGGCGCTATTTCGCATTCATGTGTGGGACAAAATTCAGAAGCTAGAGTTCCCAAGATGAAAGGCTTTACGTCACCGTCTCCCAGAGCTTTCGTCTGGAGCTTTGACCGAGATCAAAAGTCTTTTTGTTCTTCTAGCGGGCTTCCCCTTAGAATTCCCGTTCTCAAGATCAAAGCGTACTCGGGATTTCTAGCTTTCCCTTTGTGAACTTCAAAGGTTCTGTTCCGTTACTCTCACGTGCTGTCTAGCGGTCAAGTATTATATAATTGACAGATGAGCTCGCGTGAGCGGAAAGAAGTATAACCGTAGCGGGGTTTATTTCCTGCTATGACTGACAGGTCAAAGAAGATTGTAAACACCGCGTTTGTCAGTGTTTAAAGAAAGGAGGGCGGGGACAAAAGGATAAGCTGCAGACAGACAGGACAGGTAGCTTTAATGCGTGTTTCAGCAAGCAAATCAGAGAGTAGCTATTAGATTACAATAGGCTGTTAGATTACTGCAGACTCTTTTCCATTACACGTCACAATTGACCATTCCTCTATCATGTCTCCACCTTGGCGAGGTATAGGAGCTTGTGTATCATGATGACCGTGTCACAGGTTGGATTGGGGCGACCTCATCTCGATCTCTTCTCCACTATGGCAGTACTGATTTTCAATTGTTGTATGTACTTCCCAATACCTGGAATTTCCGGGTCGACACATTTCTTTCTGCTCGTATCAAGCAGATATTTGAAATTGCCAAATCATTTGACACTTATTGTTAGTGATAGGGCATCACATTTGCTTGGCGCTGCACGGCTTTGCTGAGATTATCGCAGGTGAAACCCATATGGGTCTTCTCAGTTTTCGCGTAGATTGTTTGCTCAAGCTGTGCCTGGCGATAAAAATTACTCGCCCGTAGACGGATTTTGTGTGCACAAGCGAGGGATATAGAGATTACTCGTCGGGCGACACATTTTGGACAGACATGAATGACATAATCATTTCCGGTCCACCTGTGTCAGAGGAAAGTGAGATGTTACATCTGAAACACATTGTCGAATGAGTTTACAGATGTGTGTGTGAGTTTGCCTACAAGGCAATCGGATGTTTTATTTCTATATATGGGAGAGGTGACTTCTGCATTACGCGCAGAATTTTTCCTACGTAGAAATATTCGAAATTACCCCACAAAACACGCATGTTTGAAACGATTGGAGCCCTGCTTAGCATCTTAACAAAAAATGCGGGGGAAGACAGTGAATATAATCTGACGCTTTTTGCAAGTCTAGTTCACTGTGAGAATCGCTTGCCAAGACGAAAACCAGACCTTGCCAGAGCCTAGAATCAAGATTCTTATATCGGAACCGGATCATTTTTTGGAGCAATTTTGAGGACTTCAGCGCCCAGAATAAACTCTACCATTTAACAAGGACACCGGGAATCTGAGGAATCTAAAGCACAGAGTAAAAGTGGGAATTCATTGTTAAAATAACGACCCTTAAGAACACGTGTAAGAGGCCTATTCCAGTGTCTTTATTCCTCTGAGCAAACAGATTGGCTTGTTGCTGGTACCAGTGAGGGTACTAATCTCTGGAACAAAGTGCGGGTAGAAATTGACTGACGTCAAACTAGACACCATCATCAGAGGGTCTTAGAGACGCGGGACCAGCTTTGCAGTTACTGCCTGATCTTACTTGGAACGTGCTGCGCCTTTAATCTTGACCAGAGACGCGAGAACTCCAGTGACCTTCCTGCACAGAACCCAAAAACCCAGCGGGAGAAGAAACTACAATTTGCAGCTAAGTCAAACCTAAAAGCTGCCAAGTGATTTCTTACCTAAAAACAAACCTACCATCACACGATGATGAGTATTTTCTGTTAAAGATTATTCCATTTTTTAAACTGTTAAAACATAGTTGATTATTAATTCTGCTATTTGTAAATATACACATTTAACGTCGATTTAATCATTTTGAATGTACTGCTTGTTTGTCTCGGTCAATTTACTAAATACACTCTAAACAGAGCTATACCAATAATAATAAGAATTTTACTGAGTAAATCGGGGTGAATGAGATGAAATTAATAATTGCTTAATTCTTCATAAAAGGCGGCGGATCAGATATAAATTAACAATTGCTCTGCCCAACGCAACGTTGTTCTTGACTTCTGAAATATCTGAAATATATATATAAGAGCTATACCAATAATAATAAGAATTTTACTGAGTAAATCGGGGTGAATGAGATGAAATTAATAATTGCTTAATTCTTCATAAAAGGCGGCGGATCAGATATAAATTAACAATTGCTCTGCCCAACGCAACGTTGTTCTTGACTTCTGAAATATCTTATAGAAACACCTTTGAGATAGAAGCGTCATTTTCCTTCTATCTACAACTCTGCCAAGAGTAATCTTGTGCGAAGGCAGACACATTTGAAGACCCATATTAGATACTCTTGAGTTTTGGCCACTGTTGGACCACTACTGCAAAGCAGGTGGGCAATTCCGTGACAGACCCTAAGAGCTATGCCGGCGGTAGCATAGCCACCAGCAGGGTCTCCCAAGCTGGACAGGTCGAAGAGCAGGGACCAGACACAGAGAGAGAGAGAGAGACACACACACACACACACACACACACACGCCTGTTGCCTTGCAGGCGCGGCAGACTGGGGGCAGTCATATGCTAAGGAAGGCAACCCTACATATATGAAATCGGATGCACTGGGCCACAGGCTTAACGAAACAGTGCAACGTACTTCGCGTAATGATGACGTCAAGAATAAAAAGAAGACTTCGACCAGTACAATGGCGATGGTGAAGCTGTAGCTACGGGACGCTCAGAATTCGACCACAGCAGTGCCACCTCATATGGTGATTTGCGTGTTGACATATGAGGTGTTGCCCTATAATTTCTAAGGAAAGCTTACAGCTGTAGTTGTCGTGATTTAGTCTGTCTCACAACACGATTTTCTGTATACTTAGGAGTAAATCTGACCATACCGCACGCCATATGTTGAGAACTCTCTGATATACTAGCCAATGAAAACGGGTGTGTGTTGTAAAACGTACTAAGCTTGAACATAGAGGCCCATTTTGTGTAACCAATGGTACAATGCCATTTAATTTTGGAAAAAATAAAATAGTATCACCGGAAAGGATTATATAATTCAACAACGGGAATGTTACGCTAGCGGTAGGTGTAAAAACTTTTTCGAATAGTATTTTAGTAAGATAGAAAAATTGAGGGAAAGGGCTTTGTTACATCAGGTTAGTCCCAATTTAGCTAGTTAAAGCATGCATATGTTAAAATGCATTTTGCAAACTAACCAATTAGTAGATAGATCAATACAGAATAAGTCATAGAATAACTCAAGCTTTAAATGACAAAATCGCCCCATAAATAAGAAAGATAATGAATATTAAAAATTTTGCTAATTGAACAGAAGGCAAAATTATGCCTCATTTTGAGATTTTTAACACCCTTTTTGCCCCATGCCATCCGATACGGCTGATGTGCTAGTATATAAGACCTTGCCCTTGGCTAAATTGAGGCCACAACATTTAAAAAATACAGCTGAACAGAAGAAAGCGGTAAAAGTGTAAACGTTTTGTACCTTTGCCAACCGCATCTGCCTGGCAGACCAAGATGCTCATTAGCAGCCTGTTACAGCTTGTATGTAATGCCTGAGGGTAAGAATATATATATATATATATATATATATATATATTTATATATTTATATAAGTATGTAATTTTCCTGTGATTAATACACTTGTGCGTTAGGAAGTGTGTAGCATGTGTAAACTCTTGGAGACAAAAGCCAGCCTTGTAAAATGTGTAGAATAATTGAGAATGATGGCCAAAGTACGTCAGTAAGTTTGACAAAGTGTTTGAAGGAGTATTTCTTAAAGGAACGACACATTTACCAGGAACACAAGGAAGGATGACAGGAATTGTTTTAAGGAATTGATCAAGGTATTACTTAGTGCTTTATACTAGACCAAATCATTGTATGAAGGCGTATCATGGACAGCTGGATCTAATTTAGGATTTATAAGGAAAGTGTAGTCACAGTGAACTGGCTGTGAGTGGTATTGAGGTAAATTGTCCTGTGCATATGTTAGCACAATGTCTGACACTGTTATGTCCATTGTATGTGAGGACAGAATAGTGCTGGACCATACAGGGGTTGTGATTATTTGTATTCAAGGTTTTATCCTGCAAACTACCAGATGTGCATGAATCATCTATCTCTGTTGAACTCTGAGGTACAAGTGCTCTTAAAGTCATTGGAGCCAGATACCCAGCGTCTACTGCCTGGCAATTCACAGACGTATTAGTCCATGGTGGGAAAGTGATTGATTTCTACATAGAAGATAAGTGGCAAAACCAAGCCACTGGTCAGCCTATTCAGACTCTACCTCTAATATATACAATAAAAAGATAAAAATACGTATGATGAATCCTTATGGACATAAATTTGATAATTACTACTTCACAGTCCAGTAAGAGTGACAAAACATATATGTATTAGATAAGGGTTAATCAAAAGGTGAAAATTCATCATATTGATTCATTTTGATAATTGATATTCCTTGCTTATTTATTTCATTATGTAAATACATTTGATTCATTATAAGTTACCTAACCGAAAAGAGAAACGGTATAGGTTAAATAAATTGTAAATATGTACCATCAGACTTGCTAAAATTATTTAAATTGAGTTCCAAGTTTTGTTGATACATATTATATATAGATAGACCATAATTAGTACCCCTAGCATAATTAGCCATAATAATAGAAAATAATAATAACACATAATATCAGGGGAGAATCGTGAAAGGGAGCAAATAGACTTTCAGGACATCCACTCTCATCACACCTGGAGGTTTATACAGCTGGATTCTACCTTTGATGTCAATACACCCTGATTCTTTTCAGAAAAAGGGGGTATTTCTTGTAAGACCAGTCTCTTATCTGGCACTGTCCTGGTATCATCTGATACATCTTTTGGTCCAGGATAACTTTAGATTACAATAACATCAACAAACCCCTTTCGTGACAGTAGTCTCCATCACTTTCCTTCAACTGCAGCAGTTTGAGTGACCTTCTTGAGGTTTCTCATCGTCCTGTCTACCTCCCAGTTTGCCTTTGGCCAGAAAGGTGTGATTCTTCTATGACCCGTTTAAAATGATTTGACAGATGTGATGCCACTTTCACGTATCGGCAGTCATTCATATTATTTGGAATTGAAAACGATATATATATATATATATATATATATATATATATATATATATATATATATATATATATATATATATATATATATATATATATATATATATATATATATATATATATATATATATATATATATATATATATATATATATATATATATATATATATATATATATATATATATATATGAGAAACAACCTAATATGCATGTCGTAAAAGGCGACTACCGAAGATTTGGTATGGGGGTAATAACCTCATGACATAAATCAAATGACTACCTTCGTAAACAGGTAGTTTAATTCTTACTAAGTTTAACAAGCTGTTTACACATTTATTAAGAACAATTCTTATTGGATCGATGTAGGCACTGGAAAATTCACTAGTTCTTAAGGACTTTGGAAGGTGCTCCCTCAAACTATGATCTTCCGTTTTAATTTTTTGTCAGAGGTTGCATATGACGGGGAAGAGAACCGTCTTTCTGGAAAGCATCAATAAATCATTTCAAAGTTCTCGCTCGGCCTGACATGTCAAACAGAACCAAACGAACCGCATGTTTGAACAATGACATGCAGAAAAAATTTGAGATTTTCTGTCACTGGATATTTAGTTAACCCCGTGAGGAAGAAAAAAAAGAGCTTTATTCTTTGAATCATCCACGCTTTATTGCAGTGGCGGATTTTTAAAGTCTGCGCCCCAACCCCTGTACACGAAAAACCAAACTAATTTTGTATACGAGTATATGTATATCCTGATAGGAAACTCTGTACAGAGTATTTTAACAGAAGGCTATCTGATCATTAGAAGCAGTTCCCCCTATCCCATTGGAAAAGCGTTTGACATAGCGTCCGATTGTCAAAAATTGATTGGAAATGTCTGCCCCTTTAATTTGATTGGTCTGCCTGTTTTCTCTCTATCTCTTGTCTACTACCACTTTTCTGTCAAATTGCTCTCAAGAGCTATAATCCTGTCTTTGGTCCCGTGTCGTAGATTTGTGATAGGTGATTAAGACTTAGTTTGGTCCCTTCTGAATAGACATAGAGATAAGCGATAGGCTCAGTGGGAGGTGATAAAATAGAAATAGATTTCACGGGTGAGATGGAGGAACTATATTAGATTCTGTCTCTGACCCTCGATGTGGTGAAGTGGGATGTTATAAATATTTATAGGGGACTTAGTGTACTGACTGAGATCAGCTGTGAAGGTATATATATATCTAATAAGAGTAGTGTATTATATATAACCTTACTTGCTACCACATATCTAAATATCTCCGTCAGAATTATTCTGGAATAGTGTGATGACTACGTTATGTGTCTAGGGTATGTGTATGATGAAGTGTAAGTCACAACAACAGACAGATAAACAATTTAATTTAATCCACTACTCTTAACAACACTGTGACACTCACATACATATAACACTCTATGAGAATATCTTAAAGAAGTCACTCGTAACCTTTCAAATAACAATATGTATTCAGTTTTGTCAATAATGTATTTGTGTCCTGATTCAAATACAAAGGAACCAGGAATCACAATCAATTTTAACTACAAGTATATGTACAGACTTTATCAATATGAATATTGTAGTGACATATATTATTAAAAATATCCTATGTGTGTCAGTTGTGTAGTGGTAATATGAGGTAATACTGGTTTTGTTTTGTTCAAGCTCTGTTGGTATTTGTCATCATGACTTCAATGGTTTGTCTTAGGGACTAGTATTGGAGATGTTCTCAGTTCCTGATATTAAGACAATTAAATTCCCCTCTGAATGTTATTTTTACAAAGTTATTTCAAGATGAGGGGACATAATGTTGAGCTCAGCTGGCCAAGTTAGCTTATCTGGCGTGATGGCGGCAGGAAAGGACTCCTCTGCTCGAATTCTCCTCTGGGCTCTGGAGACACCTCACAGATAGCTAAAAGACCAAGGAGTATGCTGTCCGACTCTGGATTCAGCAAAGCTCTGACCAGGTGCTGCTCACTACCATCAAGACCACTGTCCCTGAAATCAAGAAGGATGTACCTTCTACTTCATAACTAATTTATATTCTCTTTTACACTGATCACAATACAGCACAAACATTGAGTTCAGAGCGTTAGGCCAACTATCAGCTTCATTCTGAAGTACTTTATACCAGCATTAACCTCCTTAATGGTTACCACGCCTCTGCAATTCCAGCATTATTTCTTTCTAGTCAATCATCTAGGTGTCAGTGTACTGTTTGGCCATTCCATGCCGTTTAACTTTTCTCCGACACCCTCTGTTCAGGCTGGAGCATTACAGGCTTTACCTCACGTTTGCCACTGAACTACACATATATATATATACAGGCATAAATCAACAATTCACATTCAATTTTCATTAAAAGATATTGAATGGTTCAAGCTTACCACAATTCATACGAATAAACACAGATACGTTGATTAGCAATGAATTCTGGCACAAACTGGCACAAATTCCCATCTGCTTTACTTCCAGGCTTTTATTGAGCAAAATATAAGCTGGCTTCAACGCACTGATGCTTTATCAAGCTTATTTAAACAAGTGGTTTCGAACTAACGCTCCCAAGTGTGTATATCAGCGAGTCTGACCAATGAGCCCCGTTTCGACAAGTGTTTGAAAAAATGTTACCTTTCTACGTCTCCCTAACAACCAAGATAGTATTTATAGCCCGACCAATCGTGGTTAGGCTTTCATTTGTTGCGCTCCAATCAATTGGGAGTTTACATGGTAGGCTATTTATGTAACGTAAGGTTTTTTTCAAACACGTTAAAAAAAAAATTTTATGAGCAGAAATGATTGATTTGTGTTGTCAGGCATCCCCACTATTTTATTTTGGTTATAATTTATTAATTCCTGGACTATTTGCGTAACGTTTTACATATTATTTGTCAGCAAGCCCTAAGGAACCCAATTATCCAAATTTAAAAGAGCTACGTGGCTGCGTTCAAAATATGTATTTTCTACCTCCTGTTTCGAAGATGTGCTGTCTGGGTACTGTTATGTTTTCAACAGTAAACCCATCTAATGTTATCTTTTCTAATAAGAGTTTTTTATGATTTATAAACCTAACTCTGGGAAAGGGTAGTGTATTTTATCACTGTCCGTCTGAAAAAAAATTAGTGCATGTAGACTTACACGCGTGATGGCAGCATTTGTGTATCGCGCGACGCGTGTTGCATGCGTTCCTGATTTTCAGCCCTCCCCTCTCTCTTTATCCTTTTGTCCATCTGTTCGTTCGTTTTGGTAACGCAGTGTAGAAAAAGACATGAATGGAATTTAAAATTTAGGTCAACTTGCATATTTCAAGGTTTTTCTTAGAAAGGCAGCACATTTTATTGTGTGTTTGGGAAACGCGTGTATGTTGCAGAAAGCCTTTAATATCGACGTGAAACGTTACAATTTGCTTACGCAATAGAAAACAAGGGGATTTCGAGTACAGTCATGGTGACAGCACTGTTCTTTACCATTCTTCTTCCTTTATTTATTATATGTATTTATTAGGCTTTATATTTACTTGATAATTTATATATGTGGATTAGAATATTCCACGACACCTCCCCTCTTAAAACAGACATTATATGTCAGTCCTTTATTCTATATACACATAGAGAAATTTATTATTATTTCTGGGGTTTAAGGTGATTCTCATCACACGGATGGCGGCTTAAAAAATCCGCTCCCAAATTGGTTTTTCCAGATATATACTCAATGCTAAAATTATATGGAGCCAGAAGCAAAGACCATCGGAGTAACCTAGAGTTCTCATGCTTAGCCTGTGCTAGAAACGATAAAGGTTTGTGATCTGTTTGCAACTTAAATGCCTTCCCATATAGATAAATATTGAATTTCTTTATTGCCCATATTACTGCAAGACATTCTTTTTCGCTAGTTGAGTAGTTGATTTCAGCTTTATTCAACTTTCTGCTAGCATATGCCACTGGGCTTAATTCCCCATCCAATGCATCTGATTTCTGTAGTAAAGTTGCACCTAACCCAATATTACTTGCATCCGTCCTTACTATGAATTCTTGACTTAAGTCAGGTAATTTCAAAATGGGTTTACTTGTGAGCTTTTCCTTCAATTCTTGGTAAGTCATTTCACATTGTGGTGTCCATGTAATGCGATCTGGATGTCCTTTACGTGTCACTTCAGTTAACGGTGCACATATGGAATTAAAGTTTTTGATATACTTCTGGTAGAAACCACATAATGAGACAAAGGATCTCACGTCCTTCTTGGTTTGTGGTCTCGGGGCTTTCTGTAGTTTTTCTAAATTCTTTGGGTCAGGGGTCATATTTCCCTGATAAACTGTGTGTCCCAAAAATTCCAATTCTTTACATCCAACGCAACATTTGGTTGGTCGGGCTGTTAAATTTGCCTCCCTAAGAGTACAACACCGGAACTATACGAAGACTCACTGTGCGAAATAATTCCTTCCTTCAACAGATAGTCTATCTCTTCCTTCAAAGCTTTCTCCTTAGCAAACGGAATCGAATATGGTTTCATACAGACAGGTGTGGAGTCTATTAGTTTCATATCATATTCCAATAGGTTTGTATGCCCTGGTCGGTCTGTTAACACCTCTGCATGATTATTTAGAACCTGTTGCACTCTCTCTTTCTGAGTTTTCGTTAAATGTGTACTGATTTTCACCTGTGCTGCTGTCTCACAGGGGTGTAATGGATATTCAAATGATGAAAGTGGTTCCTTTTTCATCTCCATGGCGATGGACAAGGTCAACAAGTGTGTCTCTTCCTGATGTTCTCTTTCCAAATATTTCTTCAGGAGATTCACATGATAGATTTTTTCTTTCCCCTTCTTATCTATCTTATAATTTGTTCTAGACACCTTCTCTAGAACTGTATATGGACCCTGCCATCCAATTTGTAACTTATTCTGACTCCCGGGCAAAAGAAGCAGTACCTTCTCTCCCACAGCCAAATTTCTGTCTTTCGCCTTCCTGTTATAATAGGCAGCATGTTTCTTCCTGGCTTGTTTCAAATTTTCATTGGCAAGTTTCCAGCCAGTTTTCAACCGAGTGGTCAGCTCATTCACATATTGGTATGAAGATGTAATGTTTTCCTCTGCCTTTTCATCAGTCCACGTTCTTAACAAAGCTACATATGGACCTTTAATTGTGTGGACCTATTTGTCCATGCACCGGTATGGTCTCTTCCACTCGAAGCTTTATAGTGATGATTTTTTCCTCCCAGAATTATCATTCACAAAACGACCGCTACCAATTTTTCTTGTCTGGGGCTTTCTCCCCTCTTAAAATTCTTGATGAGAGATTTCCTCTCTACATCTTCTTCCTCCAGTTTGTTTAAGTCCGATTGAGGGATTGTCGGCTTATCCTGGGGTAAGACATCTTTTTGCACTCTCCGCATAGTGGCCATTGTAAAACAGTTAAGTGAAGCTTGTCCGTGAAAAGGGGCTTCCCATTCCATATGGTCCACTTTATCAAATCTATTTTTATTATCAGGCCTAATTTTGCCCCGTGGCGTGTCCAGGTCCTGATCCATGTTCCCACTTGTGGGTGTTCCCTCATGTGCTATGCTACACCTTTCTACAAAATTCTCAATGTCCCATCTTGCTTTGGGCCAATAATAATTGTGAGCCACCTTTTGAATGATGGTACCTATCTTCTCATGGTCCCCATCTGGTTTCACATGTAGGCTCCTTATTAATTCTGTCCTATATCTCTTTGGAAGAACCAGCTGTCCGTGACCATTGGATCTAGCTCCAGTCTTCCTATACATCAACTTGTTTTTCATGTAAAAGTCTCCCTTGCCTGGAGTTGTATGACAAGTTGACAATTTTCTGAAACAAGGCTTGAGTGTTTTATCCCCAGCCTGTGCCTTCCTCATCTCTTCTGGAGTGGTATCTAACATAATATCCTCCTCCTGTCTTGAGGTCGACCTGACCTGAAGGGTTGCCATATACACAGGTTTCCTTCTGCAACGGTCAGTGTCATGATTGTCCATCTGACAATTCTTACACCACCTTTTTCCTTGGTTGAAAGATTTTCTTTCATTATATTTCCTTTCATCGAATTGTGGGAATTTATTTTTATTGTCATACCGTGGCCTATCAAATTGGTGCTTACCTTTATTTTGATCCTAAGGATCAAATTTATTAAAGTTCTGTGGTGCCCTAAAGTTATCCACTTGTTTCTTTTTATTACCTGTTACCTCTGCTTGAGCTGCTTGATACCTTTCAGCAACATTTAGCAACTCATCCAGCCTCTCTGCACCTTGTTCCATGAGAAACTTTCTCAGGTCTGGAGCCATGGACTCTCTTAGTTGCTCTATAAGGACCATTTCCTTAAGATCTTGGGTTTTCCCCAGAGAAGTCCATTTCTCCAAGTATGTCTCTATTCGTGCAGAGAACTGGTGATAGGTTTCACCTGACAGTAGTTTAGCATTCCTAAATTTTTTCCTATAAAATTCAGCATTCTTTTCATACCTTAACAAAAGAGCCTGCTTTAGCATGTCATAATTTTCCTGATCACCTCTGCTCATTTTTGCAAAAACTTCATAAGCTGCCCCACGAAGTCCCTGAGATAACTTTAAGCTCCACCTTTCTCTCTCTAACCCATACGTGGTAGCTAATAGCTCATACCTATTTAGGTAGCTCTCAATATCATCGTCTTTCTCAACAAAATGATCTAAATGAAAGTTCATAGCTGAGGTTGAGGCTCCTTGAGTAACCGTAGCATCAGAGGCAAAAGGACTGGCACCATTTTCAGGAGCATGGCCTTGAAACTCCAACTCCCTTAGTCGTAACTCATGTTCCCTTTGTAATCTTTTATCTTCTGCTTCCCTTTCTGCAGCTAATTTCTTGTCTTCCCTCTCGGCAGTCAATCTTCTTTCTTCTGCTTCCAATTTCTTAGCCTCTTTGTCAGCCTCAATCTGCAACCTCTTAATTTCCCTTTCAGCCTCTAACCTTCTTTCGGCTTCTTTTTCTAATCTTCTTTCTTCGCGTTCAATAAATTTGTCACATTCCGTCGTGACATAGGCAACCATAACTTGCCCATCCAATCCTAACTCTTTTGCAGTCTGAACCGCAGCAGATCGAAATTTGGCCAGGTCCGCCATTGTCTATCAGGTAAATTTCTACAATGTCTAACCAACAATTCAAATTCTAAATATATATAATGGACAACACAGGCACCGTGAGCTCAACCTTATTTAATTCCACCCAAGGATACCTTTTAATTCTTATATTCCCTGAAGTGAATTACCCCCAATATTTTTAATAGGGAAAGATTCAAAATCCCAAGAGCGAGACCCCAATATATGTGGTGAAGTGGGATGTTATAAATATTTATAGGGGACTTAGTGTACTGACTGAGATCAGCTGTGAAGGTATATATATATATCTAATAAGAGTAGTGTATTATATATAACCTTACTTGCTACCACATATCTAAATATCTCAGTCAGAATTATTCTGGAATAGTGTGATGACTACGTTATGTGTCTAGGGTATGTGTATGATGAAGTGTAAGTCACAACAACAGACAGATAAACAATTTAATTTAATCCACTACTCTTAACAACACTGTGACACTCACATACATATAACACTCTATGAGAATATCTTAAAGAAGTCACTCGTAACCTTTCAAATAACAATATGTATTCAGTTTTGTCAATAATGTATTTGTGTCCTGATTCAAATACAAAGGAACCAGGAATCACAATCAATTTTAACTACAAGTATATGTACAGACTTTATCAATATGAATATTGTAGTGACATATATTATTAAAAATATCCTATGTGTGTCAGTTGTGTAGTGGTAATATGAGGTAATACTGGTTTTGTTTTGTTCAAGCTCTGTTGGTATTTGTCATCATGACTTCAATGGTTTGTCTTAGGGACTAGTATTGGAGATGTTCTCAGTTCCTGATATTAAGACAATTAAATTCCCCTCTGAATGTTATTTTTACAAAGTTATTTCAAGATGAGGGGACATAATGTTGAGCTCAGCTGGCCAAGTTAGCTTATCTGGCGTGATGGCGGCAGGAAAGGACTCCTCTGCTCGAATTCTCCTCTGGGCTCTGGAGACACCTCACAGATAGCTAAAAGGACCAAGGAGTATGCTGTCCGACACTGGATTCAGCAAAGCTCTGACCAGGTGCTGCTCAGTACCATCAAGACCACTGTCCCTGAAATCAAGAAGGATGTACCTTCTACTTCATAACTAATTTATATTCTCTTTTACACTGATCACAATACAGCACAAACATTGAGTTCAGAGCGTTAGGCCAACTATCAGCTTCATTCTGAAGTACTTTATACCAGCATTAACCTCCTTAATGGTTACCACGCCTCTGCAATTCCAGCATTATTTCTTTCTAGTCAATCATCTAGGTGTCAGTGTACTGTTTGGCCATTCCATGCCGTTTAACTTTTCTCCGACACCCTCTGTTCAGGCTGGAGCATTACAGGCTTTACCTCACGTTTGCCACTGAACTACACATATATATATATATATACAGGCATAAATCAACAATTCACATTCAATTTTCATTAAAAGATATTGAATGGTTCAAGCTTACCACAATTCATACGAATAAACACAGATACGTTGATTAGCAATGAATTCTGGCACAAACTGGCACAAATTCCCATCTGCTTATCTTCCAGGCTTTTATTGAGCAAAATATAAGCTGGCTTCAACGCACTGATGCTTTATCAAGCTTATTTAAACAAGTGGTTTCGAACTAACGCTCCCAAGTGTGTATATCAGCGAGTCTGACCAATGAGCCCCGTTTCGACAAGTGTTTGAAAAAATGTTACCTTTCTACGTCTCCCTAACAACCAAGATAGTATTTATAGCCCGACCAATCGTGGTTAGGCTTTCATTTGTTGCGCTCCAATCAATTGGGAGTTTACATGGTAGGCTATTTATGTAACGTAAGGTTTTTTTCAAACACGTTAAAAAAAAATTTTATGAGCAGAAATGATTTTGTGTTGTCAGGCATCCCCACTATTTTATTTTGGTTATAATTTATTAATTCCTGGACTATTTGCGTAACGTTTTACATATTATTTGTCAGCAAGCCCTAAGGAACCCAATTATCCAAATTTAAAAGAGCTACGTGGCTGCGTTCAAAATATGTATTTTCTACCTCCTGTTTCGAAGATGTGATGTCTGGGTACTGTTATGTTTTCAACCGTAAACCCATCTAATGTTATCTTTTCTAATAAGAGTTTTTTATGATTTATAAACCTAACTCTGGGAAAGGGTAGTGTATTTTATCACTGTCCGTCTGAAAAAAAATTAGTGCATGTAGACTTACACGCGTGATGGCAGCATTTGTGTATCGCGCGACGCGTGTTGCATGCGTTCCTGATTTTCAGCCCTCCCCTCTCTCTTTATCCTTTTGTCCATCTGTTCGTTCGTTTTGGTAACGCAGTGTAGAAAAAGACATGAATGGAATTTAAAATTTAGGTCAACTTGCATATTTCAAGGTTTTTCTTAGAAAGGCAGCACATTTTATTGTGTGTTTGGGAAACGCGTGTATGTTGCAGAAAGCCTTTAATATCGACGTGAAACGTTACAATTTGCTTACGCAATAGAAAACAAGGGGATTTCGAGTACAGTCATGGTGACAGCACTGTTCTTTACCATTCTTCTTCCTTTATTTATTATATGACAAATGAAAATATAGATATTTGGGAACGAGCTGACCCCCACACTGATTAAGTTTAATTGTGAAGTTTAATTATCAAAATAAATTTCCATCACAACATTTAAAATTACATTTTAAGCATATACAAATAGTCATAAAGTCAATGAATTGCTACAAGAAAGATAGACCCATTGGTATGATCTTTTCCCCCGATGTATAGCCCACAGTCCTGTTAGAAGAAAAGTGATAGCCACAAAGAGTCACGGATACATATGATTTAGTCTAAGATTTCCCTTTAAAGGTATGAACAGACTTGGATACTCTGATCTATCCTAAGGAAAAATATTGTTAGCAAAAAAAAAAAAAGTGCATAAAGAAATTTAAGACAGCAAAATGGGTGCCAAAATACAACAATAAAGGAATCACTCAGTCCTGCATTCACTCTATTCAATCAGCCGTGATCACGTGCGTTCACTCGTACTTACAGCTTTGGTAGCAACTTCTGGAAACACAAGTTTTAGGACATACACATACAGACTCTCCAATGGTAGTCTTGGCCAAGAGAACCCCAGTTCCAAAAAAGACGGGTTGAATTCACTCCTTCAGGGAACGTTTTCTTGGTTATACTTATTTTAGGATATCTGGTTCTGTCACATTAAAATTGTCCGGGCACGAACGTTAACAGCGAGCACAGTGTCAATAGCTTAGGTTTCTAGTAATTAGAAATGTCAGGTAACTGCCTTCTCTCAGTATAGGACTTTATTTGGTCACACCACCGCCAGTCAAAACTTCGTCGGAATGTTACTGATATTAATATTTTGCTTGCCACAAGGGCTGAAATGTACTTGAGGTTTTTCTCTGGAAGAATTAAATCAGGCTCGAGGGGCCCGTTACTTCATTAAATCTTTTTAAAAAATTATGTAATGGGTACTCTGTCGTTCTGGATGCAAATGCAATCTAGACAGGTTTTACTTTGTACACCCAAGTCTTTAAGAAAAGAATGTTCTTGTTCTTCACAGATATTTCTCCGTACAAAACGCTGGCAAAGTTGGGTTACCCCAGTTTTTCACTGAATAAAGAAAAAACAACATATAAAATACTTATACATACTATATACTCGGTTATAACTTAAATTATAAACTGCAAGCGTAGAGCTTGTCTTATCATTTAAATCTCCCGTGAAATAAGTTATATTCACAAAATCAGTCATCATGAATTAGAAATACATACGTATTTCGTCAATACTCAATGATGAATCAGTGCAGTTATAAGTTAGTTTTAAAAATATTCTCGACTGATTATTTAGCTCCAGTCTACCAAGCTGTAAATGGGTACCTGATTTTGAGTTAGGAAAGGAAAAGCCAGCGAGGAAGGGAACTGGTCACCCCACCTCTCGATGCTAGACCTAGTATGATGAAGTCTCTAACACTTCACTCCCCTACGTCAGTATCTGCTGTGGAACTACCTTGACCTACGCTCAAATGGGGCGGGCTCACTTGGGTCATGACTCCCAAAGGGTCAGCCTCATAGTTTCTAGTTACTGCAGCCTTAAACACTGGGAAAGTGCTGAATATAACCCTTATACAACTTCTTTCTCGTCGTATTTATAACAAAATGGTCTATCAATACTTGATGCTGTACTATCTTCACTGCCAGACTTTAAGATGTACGCAACTAAGGATCAGCTGACCAAGTTCTTGTATTATTGACGTCTTCATGTAATCCTTTATTCCAGGCGTTCCCAACCCTGTTCTTGGTCCTCGTACCCTCTTGACTTTGATTAAACTTTCTTGTATCCCTTATTCGACATGAGAGGAAATAAATTATATACAAGTAGTTTACCTTGCACATTCACACGAGAAAATAAACGAAAAGATTATTTAATTTTTCATTAAGACAATTTTATTTAGTAATAAACATTTTCTTTAGTATCATAAAGGTGTTAAATGTTTACCAGAACACAAAATAAATTATTACATATGAAGGCAAAGCTGACTTTATTGTAATATTCATTTTGCTATTAATAAACTGACGTGGCATGCCCACATTTTAAACTGAAACATTCGAATCCTGTTTCAGTTTTCGGCAATGTTACTTTCTGCATTCTGACATCTGCTTACTTACTTTGTATTTCCGCTACCGTTGTTAATCTTTATTGGCAGAAGCAGCTTTCGTTCCCGCGCAGGTGTTTTGCGTTACCCTGCTTCTGGATTTTTGCAATATTGTCTTTGTGGCGTCGTAAAGCGGAGTATCCTTACCCTGTGTCACCCACTATCAATAAAGTCTCACTCTTCTTCTTTACCTTCTCTTTCGCTTCTCGGCTCCCTGTGGAGCATAAACCTTCAAGCAGATATTTTTAAGCCTACATGATCAACCATGACCTGTAGCGCAGTGGTTAGTGCACTGCCTTCCTAGCTCAGTGGTCCATGGTTCAATTCCCAGTTAAGGTGGGATTTTTTTTTAAGACCGCAAATGGATCTAGGGTTGACCCAGCCTCATGAATTGGGTACCAGAGCAACTCTGGGAAGGTTAAAGGCGGCCGGCGTGATGCTGACCACATCACCCCTACTGTGCCGATGGTCAAGAAAATATGAGCCTAACACCATATTCCCAATATACTTCAATGGGCATGTGACGGGATGCTTTACTCCCCCCCCCCCCCCCCCCACACCCCCGTGTTTTTTAAATTTTGCATGACCAATCTGGACTTCTTGTTTTTTCAACTCTATCTCGCATTCTTGAGCTTCTGTGCATCCGGGATTTATCTTATTTTCTTCTGTCATGGATATTCCATTACACAAGGTTTGGTTTGGTTTGGTTTGAAGCACTTTCTTCACTGCACACGGACAACTCCATCAGTGCTCCGACCTCCTCCCTTAGATCACACAAAGATTATCTCAGCATAGTGCACGAACTCTGTAGCACCGGTGAAAATCCTAATGTGTGTATACAGGAATCACACATTCTATTGATAGGCCTACTCTTTACGATTTCCAACTGCCGTGGGATTTTCATCATGCGCAACTTGCACACGGGACCTCTTATGTTTTCGCCCTTATCCGAGAAGGCTAGGCATCCGATCTCACTACCTAGGAGACCAGGGGAAGTATGACATAATTTGGATCAATGCTTCTGAAAAAAAAATTTCAGAAATTATATTACCTCTACTGGGAATCGGACCCGGTATCTCTAGAATTCGAGGCGGACGCCATATTTATGAGCCACTCTGACGCCTTAACACAATGTTAAGTAAACTGTAAGCGCTCAGGAGAAAGAAATAAAGAAAGATGAAAGAAAGAACACATCAGACAACAGAAGAAAAAAAATGAAAAACATAAGCACTCAGAAGATTTGAACGAGATCCGTTCAAGTGATGGTCACGTGATATAGGGGGTCTCTGAAGAGACATGGTAAGAATGTGACTATTGCACCCTGAGGAATGCCGTACAAGGCGAATAACATCATGCTGGCAGCCCCATCGTGTATAACAAATAGCCACAGAAACCATCACTGTAAGAGCATGTGAATGTTTGATTCAGGCTTGCTGAAATAGTACCAGCCTACAGTGGTGACTCATTCTTCCATTTGGAGCGCAAACGAAAAAGGTGATGATGACAAGAGGACCATTGGGGCTGAACAATTTGAGAAAAGGAAATCAGCATTATGTTCCATGCAGCCTCACAATGGAACAGGTCGAGATAAGAAGACCATACAGGAGAGGGTTGGTTTTACAAGCAATCACACAACAACAGCATATGCTATCCGCGAAGTCTGAACAGTAAAAAGTAAAAGGTAAAGGATCCCGTTACACGCCCATTGAGGCATATTGGGAGTGTGGCGTAAGGCCCATATTTTCTTGACGTCGGCACACAAGGGGTGATGTGGTCAGCATCACGCCAGCCGCCCTTAACCTTCCCAGAGTTGTTCTGGTACCCAATTCATGAGGCTGGGTCGACCCCGGAGCCGTTTGCGGTCTAAAAAATCCCACCTCGACTGGGGATCGAATCATGGACCACCGAGCTAGGAAGCTGGTGCACTAACTACTGCGCCCCCGCGGCTCCAAGTTTGAATACTCAGCAGGAAATGGCTGAATAAACTGACATACCGCTGTTCAGCGTTTTAGAAATCTGTGTTCACGCTACATTGAACTATGCATGTCTTAATGTAGTTTTTGACTGACCAACTGCCATTATGTTCTTCTGATCGTGCACTCTGATAAGCTTCTTCCTGTCCACCTCTTGATGCTATTATCCCCCGTATTGCGCTGTCTTCCTCTTGCACGTTTGCCTTCAACTCTTCCTTTCATTATTGTTTCCATCTTGGTGTTATGTAGTTTTATATAACCAAACTTTCAAATCCGTCTAACGTTGGTCTAATTCATTATTTTTCTTTCCGTTCCTAACTTCTATTATTTATTTTCCCCGTTCAATGACTTCAATAACAGCCCACGAGGCTACAATCATCAGCTTTTATTTTTGGTTCTTTTCGCTCCTAATGGAGCATAGAACCACCACTACAGCTGAACCATTTACAGGAAGCCTGCACAAAACATTTACATGCTCTTGTGTCTTCTGTAGCAATTTGTTTTACAGGAAGAGTTGTCAGCCTCGTGCACAACTTCATAGTAGTAGCCTTGTACGACATGCCTGAGGGATGAGTAGTGCTTTTCATTCTTTACCTCGTCAAAGACCCCCGGGAACGACACGAGGCACAAGTCTGTAACAGTAGCATTTTATCACGAACGAATAATCAACCCCCCCCCCCCTCCTCCCCCGACTCCTACGCGTATAAGCAGCAAATAAACCAAGAAAGAAGTATCAGTAATGACTAATTATCACACGGCTAGTCGAGCTGTGTAATCATCTTAGTCCTCTGCTTCACAGTCATTTATTTTCTCTTGCTTTGCTAACTTTCGTAATGCTCTTTCATTTGAGACCTGACATATTTGCTCTTGAAATTAAGCCTCTGACATAATCGATGCCATTATGCTCAATAGTCTGAATAGTGCTAAGCGTGGAATGGCTGAATAAACTGACAGACCACCGTTCAGTGTTTTAGAAATCTTTGTTCACGCTTCATTGAAGCTATGCATGTCTTAATGTCGTTTCTGGAGTCCACGCTTCATTGAAGCTATGCATGCTTTAATGTAGTTTCTGGAGTCCGCGCTGAAGAGATAAAGGTAAACGTTGTCCCATAGCAGATAATGACGTAGGGGTGTCAAGTGTTAGAGACAGAGCGGGCCCTTAGGGAATTGTCAAGGTGGTGTGAGGTCACGTTTTGCACCCCCCTTCCCTTGGTTATAATTAGATACTGTGAATGTGAGTATGCTATTAATTTACTTTTAAATAAATTAATTAATTAATAAAGGTAATTAACAGGTACTCGTTGGACATAAAGGACGACACTAGACAACAGAAAAGAAAATATAAGTGATAGGCTTACCGTGAATCGAACCCAGGACCAACCAAACGGCGCCATCGCCTTGCTGTGACAGTACATCGTGAAAGGACGCTCAGCCAATTTTGCACCCCCGAAAAAAGTACATTATTGGCTGAGGTCATTCTCATGACACTCACACAACTATATTGTATAGGATCCGTGGACGACACAGACAGTTTAAAGATGCAATACTGTCATCCTTTATGTCCAACGAGTACCTGTTAATTACCTTTATTAATGTATTTACTAATTTATTTACTGTTCACCGGACTCAATGTTTCCTCCATTATTAATTTACTTTTACAACGTTGAATTCCTTTAAATTGATATGTAAAATGCATGTGAGAATAAATGAATTAAGTATAAAAGATGAGAAAAATGAAGGGCAGAATGTCATAGGGGCCTGAGTGCCAAATTCTCAACCCTTTGAAAATAAAGTTCGTTCGTTCGTTCGTTCCCATCCTGTATTGTTCTCTTATGAGAGTCAGTTTCATACTATTGAGTTTAATCGCACTATAATTTAATCAATATTTTTATTTGATTTCGGCGCCCTAAAAAAGGCGATCGGTGCAGCCGCACGGCCCAAGAGCCGGCTCTGGTTACAGACTTCACCAAACTATGTCCAGCTTTTTTATTAGGTGAGATTCCCTTCCTTGTTTCCTTTGACTTCCCTAACTCACGAGCAGAGTCAAGCACCCATTTACAGCTGGGTAGACTGGACCGTGACGCTACCAGACTTTGATCATGGAACCTAATAACTGTGCCGTGAGAAGAAAGCGATCTAACTGCTAAATGAATAAAATAAATTTTTTTTTTTTTTTTTTGCGTACGCCCGCTAATACTCGAGGCGAAATCTCAGGTTATTATTTTATGTCTAACCTGACATTGATTTTACGTGAGTATCCCTTTATTTCTTGTACAGAGACAGGTGTCCCTCGCCATTCAGGCAAATACTCGCCGATTTCGGAGGTACCCATTGCAGCTGGGTCGGCTCAGGAGCCGCCAATCCCTGGTCGACGACACTCCTTCAAATGTCTTCGCCAGGTCTCGAGTTAATCTAGTCCAAATCCCGGTCGACGAAAAATCCTCAAATGCCGTCGCCCGGGTTTGATCCTGTATCACCCGGTCGCCAGAGCGGTGTGGTAACCACTACGCTAGCGCGGCTCCCAATAAAATAAATTATTAGGTATGTTTCACACACTCGTAAGAAATAAAGAAGTAGAAAATTAGACAGCAGCAAAACAATAGAAGTGATAGGCTTACCGGGGACTTAAACACAGGATCATCCGAACAGCAACGTCGCCGCGCAACGGGAGTGAATCGTGATTAACCGCGCTGTCAGCTAGGCAACATAAAAATAGTGCTACATGGACAGGGGTCACTAGTACGAATCCTCGATGTAACTATCGAATGACCAAGGAACAACCCAGACTAATTATAACCGCTATGCATGGAGGCATATCTGGAGTCATTCTGATATGACCACTAGCTATGCACAATGCTATAATATGTAGATGTGGATGTGAACCTCTGTGAGGCTAATTACACTCTTATTGACTTTTGAATTCATCATTGAATCTTGACAACATCCAAACACTTCCAAGGATTCCCTCTGTGTTGAAACCGAGCATTGCGAACTAAGCTTGGAGGAGTCACTTGAGCTTCAGACGTAACGCTGGCTTTTACCTGGTTGGCTGCATGCAGGGGGATCTCACTATGTATCCCGTGATAGGCAGGAGAGGCTGAGAAGTAGCTATGTGTGGGACGTGACTGCTCCTTGGGAGAGCCCAGAACCACAGCACAGTATTTTAGCTCTGCATATGTCACATAATTTTTGGGTCGATCTCTTGTTCTCTCCGGCCGTATTCAGTTACATTTGTTGTGCGTTCTGATTGCGTGACATTTCCGTGGTCGGCACATTTCTTTCTCGATATCAAGCAGATATTAGATATTTTCTAATCACCGTACACTCCTTTCAGTAATAATAATTTCTTGTCTGTTTACCTGACCATCCCTGCTGTGGGAGTATACAGGTGATGCAATATTGATAGACAGTCATGTTGGTAAAATTCTCGTGTACCAAACCTTGGCCGCGCCGGATTAGCACGACGTACGCCCAGCCAGTTTATTTAGCGCTGATATGGCGATTGGGATTCCCTAATTACTGTCGTGAAGAGTAAAAGCCCAGATGGTAACACGAGGGTCGGCGTTTGCACAAGGACGGGGAGATAAATTACCCGTCTGCGGACATATTACAGACATGCACCTGGAAGACGGAATGAGGTAATAGCATCCGGATAGAAGTATTACGAAGATATTACTTGAGATAAAAGTAAGAAGTTATTTGTAATCACTGACGAGAATATTCGGAGGTTTCACGCCCATATTTGGGAGAAATGACCTGTTAAATAACATGCAGAATTTTCCTATGAGGAAATTTTTTGAATAGACGCCATCAAACCACGCATGATTGTAACTATTGGCCGGCATTCGAGATGTAGGAATAACAACATTTCTGATTGGGGCCTGGTCTAATAGTAAACAACACGTGCCAGGAACGAAAAGGGGAATATAACTTGACACTTTTGCAGTTTATAGCACTGTGAAAATTCACCTCGTCGAGAAAACGACCTGCCAGAGTTATGAATAATATCATAATTCTTTTATTGGACCGGACTTTGTCTGAGCGTCTTGAGGACTTAAAAGCCCATGAAAACTCTACCATTTTAACATGGGAAACCGGAATCTGAGGAAACTGTAACACAAAGTCAAAGTGAGAACTTAATGCTAAAAATAACAACACCCCCAGACCAGGTGTAAGAGGCATCGTCAAGTGCCTTAAACTATTTCACAGCAGTCTGTGAGCCTAAAGATTGGCGTAAACTGACATTTTAAATTCTATATTTTGCATTATTAACATGTGAACTAATTTGTATATATTGACATGTGAATATTAATATGTGACAATTGCTAGTGGATGTCCAAGTCATTTGAGGTTGGCAACCTCAGCATATAGAATGATGATTTCATGAACCACCACTGCCATGGCTGGTGACTGCTTTAATGCGAGTTTGTTACAGACAACCAAAAGCAGAGGTAGTCCCAAGTTTCTTATGGAGCAGGGAGTGGATGATGAAAGAAATGATGTACATAATCTATATTATTAACATTTTCAACCAGTGTAGATGTAAATGTAAACATATTCAATCTATATTGTTAACATTTTAGAACACGGTAGACGTAAAGGGGAACATATTAAATTTATATTATTAACCTTTTCAACCAATGTAAAGTTAAATATACATCTATTCAATTTAAATGTAAAGAAAGATTTTCGCTCACTGGGATTTAAATTAATTCTCAGAGAGGGTAAAAATTCTGAACGTAGATGGGGTGGTGGAATAGGAAGTGGGGGGACACATAATTATGTGTCGGGAAACGCAATACTCAAGAGGGTATTTGTTCTCGTCTTTTGTGACACTAGTTGGTGGTACCAACTGAGGGTCCTATCTCTGGAACAAGTGAGGGTATAAGTGGCCTGAAGTCGACGCTAGACACCATCATCAGACGGGTCTTAGAGACGCGGGACCAGCTTGGTATTTACTCCATGACACTTCTTGGAACGTGCTACATCTTTCAAACTTGACCAGTGACGAATGTGATCCAGTCATCCATATACAAAGAACCAAACATCAGCTGGAGCAGAACAGACAAATTCATTGGCAGCTAAGTAGAGACATAAAAACTGCCGAGTGAACTATCCAATTTGTAACTCCATAACTTCACTCGATGATGACTATTGTCTGTTAAAGAATTATTCAATTTTTAAACTGTTAACTATAAATGAGTATTAAATGTGTTACTTATATAAAGTCAAATCTAAAGTTGATTTAATCATTTTGAATGTACTACATCCGTAAATCTCAGACAATTTCTTAAATACACTTAAACAGAGATATACAATAATAATAAGAGGAATTTCGCTGAATTAACTCAGCTGGGAGCTTGAACGAGCTAACGAATTATAAGATAACCCTATCCATTACAAAAGTTGACGGCAGATACTAGAGTTAACATTTGCTCAGCTCATGCAGCATTGTTCTCGCTTTCTGAATATCTTGTGAAAACTCCCTTGAAGTAGAAGCATCATTATCCTTCTATCTATAACTCTGCCAAGAGCAATCTTGTGCGAAGGTAGACACCTTTGAAGACCAACATTAGTTACTCTTGAAATTTGGCCACTTTTGGACCACTACTGCAGAGCTAAGGGGAAGCAACACGTGACAGCATATTTGGAGAGCTCCACCACCCCTCATTTCTGGAGAAAAACACAATAGCACATTATGCGTTAGCATGCAAGAAATATGAACAGCACAGAAAACCACTCATGGAATACTTGAAAACACAAAACTCTCCATCACCATGACTAGAAACTGTACTAAAAATTGACCTTCCTGGTGAGCTTACGTAACATAATAAAATTTTATATTACCAAAACAAGAACCAACATGTAACAACCAGAACAAACGAGAATGACAAGGAAAGACAAAAATACAACAACAACCAAAAAATAAATAAATTTTAAAAATATCAACGCAATAACATTACAAGAATTTTAAAAACAAATACCAATTAAAAAACCAACAAACGCCTACAACTACATTAACAATAATGTCAATAGCGAGAGAAAGAGAGAGAGAGAGAGAGAGAGAGAGAGAGAGAGAGAGCAAAATAGTATCATGGAAGAGGATACATTACAAACACCATAGACATTAAACAATGCTATAACAAACGGCAGATAAATTACAACCTGGAAGAGCCAACACACTAGAAAACCAAAATTGTAATATGCTATATAGAATGATGAACACTATATACCCTAATTTTAAACCATATGAGGTAGAACCGGGTATTCCGTGCACACGACAAATTTCAAAACGGCGAAAGGTGCCTCAGTTGACTGTGTGGTGTCCCCGGAAAAGGGGTCTCCCAGATCTAGGGCAGAGTTGCATCTCGGCTCTGATGATGCTCACTGGTGCAGCCACCTCACTGCACTATTGGATGCACATGAGGTATAACATACATATAGGCGTGAGGTGGCAGGGAAGCAAACCCGTAAAAATTGCTTGCTGAAATACGGATGTGTCGGGCCGAAAGGCCGTAAACTACGATACAAGGTACTTACCACTCAAAACTAACGGCCAGCATTATTGCCAACTCCATGCACAGTCTTATATTAGTAGCCTTACATGCCTAAGAGTGCATTAGACATATTCTTCCATTGTCAATTCAGAGACATCCCTGGAACTACAAGGGACAATTTCTTCTATTATACACTCTAAAGTCTAAATCATTGCTTCTTAACTAGGGGTGGATGCGAGACTCACCTTTCGGAGGTGCGAGACATGTCCGATATTTTAGAAAGCGAATCATCATAAACAATGTATAACACACATAACACAAATGTATTCGTACAAAATAGAACTTTCGCAACGGGAATTACATACCGAACTTTAGTAACATTCTGTAAATAATATTTTCTCAAAATAAACTATTGTCTATTTTAAGCATTGAAACAAGGGTTATTTTGTTATAAATTGCATGAGAAAGCTTTCGGCAAAATGTATTTTAATAACTGGTAACTCCATCTTCTCGCGGCCGCCCAGAAGGAGATATTGTATGTGCTGCATTAACCTTGTACGACCTCAATATGTTTTCTATTTAGTAGATTCTGCTCTTGAGTCACGGTAAGCAAAGGCAGTGTGGTAGGGAACGGGACACTCCCACCTCATAAAGCTGAGACCTAGTATAATGAAGTCTCCAACACTTCACTTTCCTGCGGCAGTATCTTCAATGAGACTATATTTACCTTCAGACAACACGTGTTTGCGCCTACTGCCTCTCGTCCAAACGTGAAGAGTGAAGACATGCTACAAATTAGTATTTACATGTTAATTTATTCAAAGCTTTTGACTTTGCGCGGTGTCATATAAGAAAAGATGCAAAGTTGTTTCCGAAACGGTGTTTGGTTGCATGCTCCACACGGATAGGCTGTTTTCCGGTGCCTATCTTAATGTTACCATCCTGTTTATAACGCTGCCATCGTCTTGCACGTCCTAGCCTTCAAGTTTGACTTTTATAATGATTTTCAACAAGGTTTTATGTCTTTTCTTATGTCCAACATATTTTGTTTATCTAATTATGATCTTTTCTGTTAATTTGTCTTTTAATTTCTAGTCTTTCTTGGACTTTTTAAAAACTTGTTTTCCTTTTTCCTTTAGGCGCGCCCTATTCTTCTATATAAAAGGTTGGTAGTCCCATGGCACATACCAGTGTTATTGACTCGATTCGATGGATCGGACTGGAGTCAGATTTAAATCACCACAACGACTCCACTCGAGCTTATTTTTTTTAGCGACTGCACTCCACTTTTAGTATATTAGCGACTCCACTGGAACTACCAGTTTTTGGCCAACCAACTTCGCGGTACGAATTTATATATACTGTATAACGCATTCAAAAGGAGAAACCGAAAATAAACTAAGACGAAAGTCATCAGGTGCTAATGTTTCTCCCAGTGGCGTTCAAAGGGGGGTGGTGCTGTGGGGCAGTCCGCCCCGGGTGACAGCTGGGGAGTGGGGGTTCCATCGTACTATATTAAGACAGTACTGTATAGTTTATTGATAACTATGAATTGGCAGTGGTGCACCATTTCACATACTTGGGACAACAACAAACTCACTCTAGACACAGTACAGCCGCATTGACAAAGCTGCAGACGCCTTTGCCCTCTTCACAACGCATGTTTGGGGTAAATCTAAACTCACAACGAAGACCAAAACTGCGGTATATAACGCCTGCGTCACCAGTACACTTCTATATGGCAGCGAGACATGGACAACCTATGCTAAGCAAGAAAGAAGGCTCAACACCTTCCATCTACGGTTTATACGCCACATCCTTGGTATTTCGTGGAAGGACAAAGTGATAATTGTCCAGGTGCTGTCACGTGCAGGTCTTCAAAGCATGTTTACACTGCTTAGACAGCGCAGAATACGCTGGCTTGGCCATGTCCGCCGCATGGAAGATGGTCACGTCCCGAAAGATATCTTCTACGAACAAAAAGAACAGTTTGACGACCGCAGCTGAGGCTCAGAGATGTGTGCAAGAGAAACATGAAAGTACAGGACATAGATCCAGCAACCTGGACGTGGGAGGATGAAGCTGCCGATCGCACCAAGTAGAGCTGCTCTCTACGGGGCCACCTCAGATTGGGTGTCTCTCACGGCAAGCAGAAGACAGGTTACAACGTCGAAAATAAGCTTCTGAGGGCTGTCACCTCAGGGGCGCAATCCCATAGTCAGTTATGACTGAATGGGCTATTATTAGTATATAGTATAATTTGAAAATCTACTTGCAAGCATAACATGACTTTCTGTACGTTTACTTATGGAAAGAAGAGAGGAGGATGGTGGATCCGCCCCGGGTTTCAAATACTTTAATTGCGCCTCTGCATTGGCGCATGTTTACTTATTCCATATTAATTTGCTCTAAATGTCCAACACTCAGTCCACCTCTGGTATTAAATATAATTTTTTTGTCATTTCTATTCTCATCTTGACTTGTCTTTTACTTCTGCCATCTGTGTTATTATTTCAGGTATAAAAATGTGGAGATTTCGTTGAATATTTTGTGCTTTTGGAATTCTTACTTACTTAGTCGTTTCTATTCTACCGTGAGGTGTAGAGGTTTGTAAGAGACAGCGCCATACTATTCTATCGGCTGTCTTCCTCCTGGCTTGGTTCCATTCTAGTCCTCGGTCCTTCTTCTTCTTCCTCGTTCGTCCTGAAAAGGACGTTGGTTGCGTTGTGTCCGTTTACAGCGAAACTGCGATATTTGCGCCTTTCGGCCGACACATTCGACTTCAGCACGGCATTTTTTGGGACCGGGTTTTCGATCCCTAATTTCTCAGCCAGACTGCAGTGATGCAGCCTGTTTCCAGGACCACCACTTGGAGGTGGAGTAGGGTCTTGGTCAGCTCTGGTTCGCTGACCCTGACGCAGGCAGTCAAGCTATGAGTCGCTTACTGCATTCATCTCTCTTGATGCGTCTTTGCTCCCATCCTCGGTCCTTCAAAGATTGTCTAATGTTGTCCTCCCAGCGGACTTTGGGTCGTCCTGGAGGTCTGGATCCCTGGCTCTTTGTTTCCCATGCTTGCCGTGGTAGCCGATCTTCTCCCATTCTGCAGACTTGGCCAAACCATCTCAGTTGGGGCTGTTCTACTTGGGTCTGCAGGGGTTGGGTTTTTAGGCCTTGACGTATCGTCTGGTTGGAATTCTTGTTTTCAGTAATTTGATTCGTTCAGCTTTATCGTTATTAGGAGGAGCAGGCATTAAATTTACGTCAAAATACAAAAATGATGGATTTTGGGATTAGTCTATTTTCTGATACTTTAGCATCTCCTGAATCTAAATATAACAGAATTAAATGTCAAAATGCATTCTAAAAATATGTATTTTGACTTTGAAAAAGGTATGGTATGGAGAGATTTTCTCAAACTCGAGAAAATATGTCTAATTAGACCTAGTTTCTTCCATAGCAACCAAGCTTACACCCCTACGTATTATACATCATTGGATTCGCCTAGATCTGGGGAATCCTGTGATGTAGTTCAGTTATTTCGGTAACAAAATTATACGTTCGTTCGTTTGTTTGTCGATTATATTGCTGTTATAACCTGTTCAACCTGAAAATGGGTTATAATTGGGGTATATTGTGCGTTTCTTCGATGCTAGCCGGTTGTTAGTCCTGAAAAGGACTGGTCCTAAAAAGGACCACTAGCTGACTGTCTGGATACCTCTTCGTTGCTTGTCTGTTCATGGTGTCGTGGCGTGTTCATTGTGTTTTTCATATCCTGCCTCCCTATCTGGCTTGTGTGGTTTTGTGTGTTTTTACGCTCCTAGTTTCTGTTTCTTGTGTCTTCCTTTTCTCCTGTATCTGCAATAGCGCTTTTTCTATTATTGAAGGGAGTAGCTTTTCTAGCGTTTCCTCGATGACTTCTTCGTCTGATTGGTCGTTCGTTTTAGTTTCTCGTGTGTTAGATGTAATTTCCTCTACGGCTCTTCGTTCTGCTTCTATTCTTTTGAGGATTTCTGTGTTTTCTTCTTTCAGCTCTGTCAGCTTCTTGACATCTGCTTCTATCTGCTGCTGAATTCTTTTCATGTCTTCCATTATATTTCTAACGTTCTGCAGATCTATCCCGTCTTTACCACTGTCGGTTTGATCTTCGGGAGTCTGCTTGCTTTTGTTCTCGATCTGTAGTTTTAGTTTTATTTATTTGACTTCCGCGGTCAGCTGATGCAGCTGTCTTCTATCTGTTGTTCGCTGTATGTTCCCGACATCCGCAGCCACTCTGTGTTTTGCATCTCTGAAGGGGATGTTTTTGGATACCGCTTCCTTCAGTATGCTCTTAGTTTCCTGGAACACAGGGCAGCCTCGGTATCTTGCCCATGGTTTCCGAGGCAGTAAGCACAGGTACGGTGTGAGTTAATCGCTTTGTAATTGTGGTCCTCCTTCGCCCTGAGGCAGTCGCCGTATTGGTGGCTTCCCGCACAATACCTTCTTCTTCTTCGATCCTTAACCACCGACCGTCAAAGCAGTCAGTGGCCATCACGCCTAGTGGCGTCTTGTAGGGCAACAACAAATTGATTCCACTTTGCACGGTCGGTGGCCATCCTTCGTACAGTGCCCCAACTCTGGTCCATTCTTTGCATCTCAGCCTCCACAGTCCTCCGCCAAGTTGTTTTTGGTCGGCCTCTCTTTCGCTTTCCTTCAGGGGTCCAAAGCATAGCTGTTCTTGTGATGGCATTAGGGTCTCTTCTGAGGACATGACCAACCCAGCTCCAGCATCTGCCAGCTATGATGGTATGCATGTCCTCTTGCTTGCTACGAGTAAGCAGATCTTGGTTGGTGATGGTATTCGGCCAAAAGATTCGGTGAATTTTTCTTAGGCATGTTGTGTGAAAAGAGGAAAATTTTGACATTTCCTTCTCTGTGACTCTCCAGCATTCCGCACCATAGAGAAGCACAGAAAGCACGCAACTCTGGTATAATCTTAATTTTGTGCTTGTGCTGTATTGGGAGGACTTCCAGATGTTATTTAGGCTAAAGAAGGCTGTTCTTGCCTTATTCATTCTGATGTTGATGTCTTTGCCTGCCCCACCGTCTGGTGTTACTATGCTTCCTAGGTATGTGAAGGTATCTGTCTGTACCAGTTGCTGATTCCTTACTGATATGGGCTCAGGGTTGCTCACATTGAGCGTCATGACCTCAGACTTCTTTAAATTGATGTTCAAGCCCACCTGCTGGCTAAATTTATTAAGTCTATCCGTTTTTTCCTGGATGTGTTGATGTGAATGTGCCAGCAGCCGCACAATACCGGCAGACTGTATCTCTCCTGCATGTTTTCTTGTGTGGGAAAATTGTTGGCAGTTGGAGCACTGCATCACCGGAGGGATATAGGCTTCTGTTCTTTTTGATGTATCTTTTGAATATCAGTCTTTCAGGTCTTGTCGCTCCTTCAATAGTTACTACCACCAGATTGGTATCTTTTTTATTCCATGTCTTTAACCTTTCGACTTGTATGATTTGGGCATTTGTGTTTTCAGTTTGTAGGCAACTTTGGACTTCGTTTGAGGACCATCTGGTATCGACCCCTCTTATCACCAACTTCTTTCTTGTCTTGCCGGTCTCCATCACTACTTTTATCTGGTGGGGCAGCATGCATTCTTTCGGTCCGGACTCCAGTTCTGTCATCAGCGAAGTTGTTTTATCCGTGCTGTTGAGAGAAAGCACGATTCCCTTTTCGTGTCTCCCTACTTTAGCGATGCCTCTCCTGTCTGTTATCGCTTCGAGGATACCGACCACTTTATCGTCGGGTATGGCCCTGAGCGAGGCTTCACCTGCAGACACCTTGGTGATCTTAACAATCCTCTCCTGTAGTGCCTTGTGAACCGGCATTGCTTGGCTTGCGCAGGTGACACGCTCTGATTTCCGTCTGCGTTAGAGTGTGTGGTGTGTGGGACGGTCTCACGTTCTGTTTTGTTGACTGCTTCTGATCACGTTCTGTAGTTGTTGCCTGATCACTATACAATGGAGCTTCTACTATGACGTCTTGCTTTGGTGGTGATTTTATCGTCTTCGGAGTTTGGAGCAGCTTCCCTGGGGTAGCCACAGCTGTCGACTCGGCATCGTGTGGAGGTGGCTTCAGGGATGTTTTCTGGGTCATAGGTGATGTAGATTTCCGACCTTTTTCTATATTCTGGATTGTCATCGGGGTTTGGTGCAGCTTCTCTGAGGTAGACAAGGTTTCTGCTGTCGATTCGGGTACGTATGGTGGTGGCCACATGGTTATAAGCTCCTGTCTTCTTTTCTTTCTTCTTTCCTGCATCTGTTGTAACGATCTCATCATGTCTTCAAGTTCAGGGTCTTCATCATCTAGGCCAGGGACGTTTGCATCTGCCCCCTCCTCTGCCTCGCCAGGAGTCGGGCCAATCAGACTCTCAGTCGGGCCGACACACGTCACAGCTAACTCCGTCGTCGTGTCAAGAGTTGCATTGTTCGGCGTTTGAGAAGGACCGGTCCCGGCACGAGTACTTGGGGCAGTCTTGCTCTCTGGCTGTCTGTCTTTGTCCTTAGAAGGCTCATGTTTGCTGTCAGGTGTTGTCGGGCTTCTATAGATTTTTCTCTTTTTGGTTTGTGGCTTGGTACGAACCATTTTAGTATAGTGCTGGTTGTCAATTGGAAATGTTGATGACATTTTTGCAAAAAAGGAAAATGACAAAATTATACCCGCCAAGGTCGAGAATGTATAGGTCGCATTTTTTACCGATTACTTCCATATATGGAAATCGTAGGGCGTTCGTTGACATCGGCCTTTTCCGTACACTATTCTAAACTGTTCATTGGCTGCGTGAATCCACGTGACTTGAAACGGCAGTGTTGATATTATGGCGTCGAATTCATAAATTCTGTATACACATTTAGTTAGTCTCATTTTTCAGAACTTTTTGTGTGAAAATGCCTCGAAAAAAGAATAGCTTTCGTCATCTAAAACTGGAAACCGCCAGGGCGAAGCGATGGAACCAAGATAGTGCAGGTAAAAGTCGCTAATTCCGTTATGGTAATGGTACAAAATGAATCACTGTAGAAAGCCAGGCAGTCCACATGTGGTGAGGCCACGCACAAAAACATTTAGGCTACAAAAATTTAGTTTTGATTTACTGTTAGGGCTGAGTGGAGGGGGGAAGAAGGTACTATATTTGGATATTGGAAATCTGACTTAATTTTCTTGATCTAATACACAATATGTCCTAATTATAACCCATAAAGGGTTCAACGAAATACTTTTAAAAAAAAGTCACATGTGAATAAGCTATTATTTTTTTAAATTTATATATTTGCAAGCTATTAGTAAACGCGTTGGCAGTAAAGAGTGATCACATTTTTCTGGTTTGACAAAATAACATGATTCCACATTATACGATAAATTATCATGGTATTTATAAGCATGTGACATATGTTTCTTGAGCTGTGATTATTTCTTATGTACTTTTTTCAGAACTAAATGGTCCCCCTAATGAGCCTAGTCTGCCTGAGGTTATACTGTCAGCTTCAGCTGTAAATGAAGGAGCAAGCACAAGCTCCTCTACAACTCCGGGAAACTTCAGCAAATGGAAAGAGGAGCATGTGAAGCAAGGATGTGATATAAATTTTGAAGGTATTTACTTCTGAATCTTATTTTTGGTTTCTCCTTCTCCTTGTCTAAAAATTTAAACTGATGTAATTTTTATTTCTCCATAAGTATCAGTTTTAGCAACATAATTTATTACTTACATGTGTTTGCTTTGCTTCCATTGTACTACATTTGCTTCTACGTTGTAAAGGAAAGTGTTCAATGTTTGCTTACATCATTATTTTAAGTGTAACTAATTCATACCTTTTCTTCTTTCTAGGAAGTTCAGGTGTGATGGAGGCTGAGGCAGCTAGTGTTTTATGGAGCCGGTCTGCGACACGACACAAATTTCGCTACACCACCATGTTAAGTGGTGGTGATAGCAAAGCATTCAATAAGATCATGGAAATTAAACCATATGGCCCTAATGTTGAAATCATCAAAGAAGAGTGTATCAATCATGTAGGAAAAAGAATGCATACAGCTCTTCGTAATTTAGTTGCTGATTGCCGCAAGCAAAAAGTTACGCTTGGAGGACGTAGCCGTGGCCGTCTGACAGATGCAGCCATCCGAAAGCTTGGCATTTATTATTCCAGGGCTATCAGGCAACATGCTAATGCAGCTGATATGAAGAATGCTATTATGGCTAGCCTACATCATCGCTATTCAACTGATGATTATCCCCAGCATCAGTTTTGTCCTACTGGCCAAGACTCTTGGTGTTTCTATAAAGCAGCCTTATCTAGGAATGAGTATGCTTTTGGACATCAAAAACGTATACATACGCCCCTGGACTTTAAGCTGTCGAACAGACATTTGACACCAGTGTATGACAGGCTGACAAATCTGAAACTGTTGAGTCGCTGTGAAAGAAAGGCTACCCAAAACGCCAATGAGAGCCTTCATTCAGTTATTTGGAGTAAAGTGCCAAAGCATATCTTCCATTCACGAAAGCACGTGGAATTCTGCCTTATAACTGCAGTTGCTGAATTTAATGAAGGACCCGAGGCTGCTATATTTTTCAAGAAAGTCCTGGGGCTGAACAGTGGAAAAGAGGCTTGTCGACTGGCAGGAGCAAGAAAGCGTAAACGTCTTGTGCTCAGCTTTAAAACGGCAGAAAAGGAAGGAAATTAGGCACAAATCTCAACAGAAAGCCAGATAGGAAGCTGCAGAGGAAGCTGGCTATTCTGCCAGTATGTTCTAAATGACAAGTAAGCAATTTTTCAGGGGCAATAATACATACTTATTTAATTGTAGTCTATTTATGGAGAAAAATGCGATTTTCTCAAAATCTATTTTTCTCATGCTAATTTTCTTAAAACTTCCACACTTATGTATTAATTGATATGAGAATTGGCACATATGTTGCCCATAATCTTTTAAAATTTTTTGTGTAATGGATTTTTAGTATCTGATCAAACTTTTGATTTATTGCAAAAAGTAATGTAAAATTTAGCAAAATTTATTACTATTTTTAGACACTATATTCAAAGTCCAACAACTTTTTTTGTATTAAAGTTATCAAAAATCCATCACCCAAAAAGTTTTAAAATATAATGATAAACGTAGTGTTAAAATTTGGTATTCATAGCTTAATAAATAAAAAAAGCCTTAGCAAATTGAAATAGAATCCAATATGGCCGCCGTTTCTATGGCAACCAGTGGTGCAGTGCCATCAAACTCTTCATTTTGCGTATCTAGTATTGATATAGGTTAAGTCTGTGCGTTTTCATTGAAATCCAGCAATTAATAACGAAAATAGCATTTCAGTGTAGCTCCTCCCCTTAAGGCGCTATATGAAGGTGTCACTCATTCACGCTGTGGTATCCCTCTAGACCAGTGTTTCTCAAGCGGTGTGCCGCGGCACACTAGTGTGCACTAGTGTGCCGCCGCGTTTATCAGAGTGGTCCGCAAATATTTTGTAAATTTAAGAGTCTTCTTTATTTTAAAGTAGCTACAAAGTATTGTATTTAATTTAGTATATTTCACTGTAATTTTTTTATTCAGGTGCGGGGTCAGATAAGTGTGCCGCAATTTTTTAGAAAATTGAAAAGTATGCCGTGAACACAAAAAGGTTGAGAAACACTGCTCTAGGCGAATAACGGAAGCGTTGTAAAGCGTCGTTGCCATCAAGGGAGTTCATCTAACTTTTGTTAAAAGCAGTAGACATAGTTCACATTACATCCCCTTCAGACATATTCTGAATTTCGCAAACATTCCGTTTAGCGTACTTCACAAAAAATACAAGGGGCAAGAACAGGAAGAAAACTAAAAACAAGCAATTATAACAAATCAAGCAAATATCCAAAAGAACAAAAAAAAAAAAAAAAAAAAAAAACCAATGCTAACCAAAGAATACATCAAATCAAACCAATGAAACCAGCCAAACAAACAAATACGATCCAAACTACCAACCATCATGCCGTGTCACGAAACCATCAAAAGGAACTAGCCAATGAAATCAATTAAATCGTGGACCAGGAACGATCCTGAAATAAATCTCTTATCGTCATTGCAGGACTCGTGGGACGCATTCATGAGGGTGTCATTACTGTGACGGGCGGATAGGAAACTATACAGAGCGATACAAAAGGAGGCAATCTGTAACCAGGACTGGGGTCAGTTTTTTTGTGAAAGAGGCGCTAGCGCCTACGCAAGGGCATCATTTAGCAAGCTTACTAAAACACTGGGTTTCTTGCGACATGGACCAGCTTCGTGTTGATGTCAGTACCAGGATCTTACACAGTTACATGCGGAGCAAGTATCACTCTTAGTATAGGCACAAATAATCCGGCGAAGACTGCTTTTTTTAGGATCCCTGGATAATTAGGCACAGATGCTCATTTGTTTTTGCCATGCAAAAGTTTTCCTACTCCGTGTGTATTAAACTCTGATATTTCATGATAAGAAGGTATTTTTAACACACACACACACACACACACACACACACGCACGCACGCGCGCTCGCACACAAACCTTCTGCTGGTAGAGTTAAAAACAGAGTTGCCACAATTTTTCGGCGATATTGTCTTCCACGTGTTATTTTCGAAGTAAGCAGTTAGGTGGAGTAGTGTTAAGCTGTCATGAACGGGAAACAACAACGTACGTATGTACCTTCATATGTCGTGTAGTTTGATACCATCACTGTCTTTAGCCAGAGAAAATACTGCAAGATAACTTACTCTACTGACCAATTTGAATACTCATTTGAGGGATTTGGTTGCAGTGCGAAGATACGTTTTGATAGGAACGAAAAGTGTGTTACCACGTGTGAGTCTTCTTCTTCTTTGATCCTTAACCACCGGCTATCAAAGCTGTCAGTGGCCATCACGCCTATTGGCATATGGTAGAGCACCAACAAATTACTTCCCCTTTGTTTGGTCAGAGGCTATCCTTCGTACAGTGCCCCAGATCTGGTTCATTCTTTGCATCTCGGCCTCCACAGTTCTCCGCCAAGTTGTTTTTGGTCGACTTCTCTTTCGCTTTCCCTCATGAATCCATATCATAGCTGTTCTATTGGTGGCATCAGGGTCTCTTCTGAGGATTTGGCCAACCCAACTTCAGCGTCTGCCTGCTATGATTGATGTAAATGTCCTCTTAGTTGCTACGATATGCAGTTCTTGGTTGGTGATGATATTGGGCAAAAAAAGATTCGGAGAATTTTTCTTAGGCAGATTGTGTGGAAAGAGGACAATTTCGAATTTCCTTCTCTGTTACTCTCCAGCATTCCGCACAATAGAGAAACACAGAAAGTACACAGCACTCACATAATCTTAATTTGGTGTTTGTGCTGTACTGAGAGGACTTCCAGATGTTGTTTAGACTAGCACAGGCTGTTCTCGCTTTATTCATTCTGTTGTTGATGTCTTTGCTTGTTCTGCCATCTGGTGTTAATATGCCTCCAGGTATATGAATACTTGTGAATAATTCCGATCCATGTCTGATCTCCACCAATATCCTTATCTGCTCTGGAGCAAAGCTCTTCAAATAGTGTTCCCGAATGTCTGCTGACTGTCTCCATCATGAAAGGTCTAAGGCACCGCTGTGTGCATTCATCTACCTACATCTATTTGAATTATTTAGGCATTTCTTTATGGTCTCAAGAAGAATGGAATCTTGTGTGGATCTGATCACTCTGCATGTGAACTCTAGTATGTATCATTATCATTTTCCTTTGCGCTCCTCACGGAGCATGCATCCATCACTGTAGCTGGTCCCCTTGCAGGAAATCTGCACCAAACAGTCACATGATCTTGCAGCTGTGGTTTATATGACAATGTTTTAAACGGTGAGGTTGCCAGCCCCATGCACAACCTCATATTAGTTGCCGTTTACGACATGCTGGAGAGGGTATTAGTCCTATTATTTCTTTGCCTCTTCGGAGACCCAGGGAACAACACGGGGCATAGTCTATAACGTTTGATAATTAATTTCTTTTCAACTTCATAAAGGGCGTAACAATTTTAGAAACCTTCCCCAAAGAACAATTTGTGGTTTCAAGAAAGATTTTTAATCTTCAACGGTTATGTTTTGGTTCGGATTTTGAGCCATGCACTTGAAAACTGGTGTTTGTGGTGTGCACGGGATACTCAGTTCAACCCTATATGGGTTATAATTAGGGTATACAGTGTTCATCATTCTAAATGAGTAGGCCATAAGGCAGCTGCCCTGGCAAAATTTTAAAATGAGAAACCTACCTACCAAAACATTATTTATAGAATGAGTGATTCCTATATACACACATTGGGATTCTCGCCTGTGCTACGGAGTTCGTGCTCCTAGCTGAGATCATCCTTGTGTGAATAAATGGAGGAGATCGGAGCACTGATGGAGTTGTCCGTGTGCAACGAAGATATTCCTTAAAAACCAAACCAAACAATCATTCTAAATAGCGTATTAGAGGCTGTTTAAGGAAATAAAAGGTAAGCAGCATTGAAACAAACTCCGCCTATGCCGGTCCCAAGCCCGGATGAAAAAGGAGGAGGGCGGCCTGCATTGAGGCCGTAAGGAGGCAGCCCCTCCACCATGCAAAGGCACAACAGGCCAATCACCTGTTTGCTTTAAATCATGATTACGAGCAATACAAGAGAGAAAACTGGACTGATTCTAAAGGCGACGAACTGGAACGGACTACGGACTACGACTTATGGAACTTGGAACACAAGAAGTATAAATGGGAAGAAAGAGGAGCTGGTGGAAGAGATGAGGAAAGCAAAACTAGAAATCCTGGCTATAACGGAAACAAAGAAAAAAGGACAAGGAGTCATGGATCTCGATGGCAACATGCTGCTCTACAGTGGTGTACCCATATCTGAAAGAGCTAAAGGGGGCGTGGGTTGCATTGTGGCCCAAAATCAAAAAGATAGTATCAAGGGATGGAACTTTGTCTCGGAGCGCATTATGGTTGTTAAACTAAAAGAAGGAGAAACCATAGTCAACCTTGTCATAGTGTATGGGCCAAATGAGGATGAGAGAGCAGAGGTCAAGGAGGAATTCTTCGAGCTGCTTCAAAGGACAGTGGATGACTGCCTAGATGAAGTTATCATGCTCGGAGATTTTAATGCCAGAGTTGGAAATGACCATGCTAGATGGGGTGGAGTTATCGGAAGATATGGAGAAGATACTCTCAATGACAATGGAAAGCGACTCCTTAGATTCTGCAGTGAGCAGAATCTGATAATCACAAACACAAAGTTCCCCCATAAGCGCATACATGCATACACTAGATGTGAACCAACAAAGAATGAGAAGTCAGTGATCGACTATGCCATTGTTCGGAGAAGCTCATTCAAATTTGTCCGAGATGCTAGAGTCTGGAGGGGGCCAGAGATTGGAAGTGATCACTACCTGCTAACAATCAAAAGAACAACTGAAAGAGTTGCTCAGCCTAGGAACTGCCCAACATCACGCAAGAAACCAAGTAAACGAGCAGGAGAAATGAGTATTAGGACCTACAAGCTGAGAGAGCCAGAAATTAAGACCAGATATCAGGGGCTTATTGCTGCAGCGGTGAGCAACACAGAAGAACGACCTGATGACTTGGAAACCCTCTGGATTAAATTCAAGGATATCATAAAGACAGCTGCTGCAGAAGCATGCGGTGAAGTCCGACTTGGGAACAAGAGAAAGAGGACACCTTGGTGGACAGAGGAAGTCAAAGAGAAAAAAAGAGAGAAGAAAATGGCATGAAAACAATACTTAGGAGCTAAAAACACAACAGGACAAATGGAAAAATATAGAGAATATGTGACACTCAGAACACAAGCAAAGAACAAAGTGCTAGCAGCAAAAAAAAAGTCCTGGGAAGAATTTGGAGAAAAGCTAAAAAAAGATGCACAAGAAAACCAGAAATTGTTCTATAAGACCCTAAAGAACATGAGGAAGGAAAAACAATGCCCTCTCAAATTTATAAAGGACAAGCAAGGCAAATTGCTTACTGCCCCGAAGAAAGTAATGGAAAGATGGAAAGAATATTTCTCAGAACTCCTGGATGGTGAGCATGGTGAAGCATCAGAAATGATAAACACTAGCACAGAAGAGAAAACCAATGATGGTGAAGATGACATAAAGATGGAAGAACTGAAGGCAGCAGTGGAGAAAATCAAGATGGGCAAAGCAGCAGGGCATGATGGTATAACACCAGAAATGGTTAAGTTCATGGGAGCATCAGGCGACCTATTACTCTTAAGGATTTTACAGGCAGCGTGGTACAACAAGACCATACCAAAGGATTGGGAGATTGCCATCATAACACCAATTTTCAAAAAGTGTGACAATCGACAGTGTGGAAACCATAGAGGCATATCCCTTCTCAGTGTCCCTGGTAAAATCTACTCTAGAATCCTAGAGCAGAGACTCCGACGCCTAGCTGAGCCACAATTGGATGAGGTCCATCTTCTACAAGTCTTGCAGAAATTATGTGAGGACAGCAAACCATAAGTCAGAAGAGTTCAGGACCACCACTGGTGTAAGACAAGGTGATATCCTATCACCTTACCTCTTCATACTCCTTATGGACGATGTCATCAAGGCATGTAAGGAGAGAACAAGAAAGTATTTCAGTGGGGTACTGGAAGATGAGACAGGTCTATATTTCGGAGCTGGCATTTGCTGATGATGTTGCCCTGATTGCTAAATCAGAGGCACATCTCCAATCCAACCTGCAAGTCTGGAAGGAAGAGCTGGAGAAGAGAGGGATGGTCATAAGCAGCTCTAAAACGAAATCCATGGTGATATCACGAGAAGAAAGAAGACATCAGATTAAGCTGGGAGAACAGGTCCTATAGCAGGTCGACCACTTTAAATACCTCTGAGCTATTATAGACCGAAAGGGAGGCATCAAAGAAGAGTGGCCACTCGAAAAGCAGCAGCTGGGAGACTTTTTCAGGCCATAAATCGAGGATTCCTCAGCAAGAGAGAGGTTGGTAAGAAAACGAAGATGGCTGTATACCGCTCCACCTATGTGTGGTGAAGTGGGATGTTATAAATATTTATAGGGGACTTAGTGTACTGACTGAGATCAGCTGTGAAGGTATCTATATCTAGTAAAAGTAGTGTATTATAGATAACCTTACTTGCTACCACATATCTCTTTTCTCAGTCAGAATTATTCTGGAATAGTGTGATGCTACGTTATGTGTCTAGGGTATGTGTATGGTGAAGTGTAAGTCACAACAACAGACAGATAAACAATTTAATTTAATCCACTACTCTTAACAACACGGTGACACTCACATACATATAACACTCTACAAAGATATCTTAAAAGAGTCACTAATAAACTTTCAAATAACAATATGTATTCATTACTGGCATGAATGAATATGGGTCCTGATTCAACTACAAGGGAACCAGGAATCACAATCAATTTAAATTACAAGTTATGTACAGAATGTATTTAATATGAATATTGTAGTGACATATATTAGTACAAATGTTCTATGTGTGTCAGTTGTGTAGTAGTAAAATGAGGTAATACTGGTTTTGTTTTGTTCAAGCTCTGTTGGTATTGGTCATCATGACTTCAATAGTTTGTCTTTAGGGACTATTATTGGAGATGTTCACAGTTCCTGATTTTAAGACAAGTAAATTCCCCTCTTAATGTTGATTTTATAAAGTTATTTCAAGATGAGGGGACATAATGTTGAGCTCAGCTGGCCAACTCTGCTTATCTTGAGTGATGGCGGCAGGAGAGGACTCCTCTGCTCGAATTCTCTTCTGGGCTCTGGAGACACCTCACTGATAGCTAAAAAGACCAAGGAGTATGCTGTCCGACTCTGGATTCAGCAAATCTCTGACCAGATGCTGCTCAGTACCATCAAGACCACTGTCCCTGAAATCAAGAAGGATGTACCTTCTACTTCATAACTAATTTATATTTTCTTTTTACACTGATCACAATACATCACAAACATTGCGTTCAGAGCATTAGGCCAACAGTCAGCTTCATCTGAAATACTTTATACCAGCATTACCATCCTTAATGGTCACTACGCCTCTGCACTTCCAGCATTATTTCTTTCTAGTCAATCATCCAGGTGTCAGTGTACTATTTGGCCATTCCATGCCGTTTTACTTTTCTCCGACACCCTCTGTTCAGGCTGGAGCATTTTAGGCTTTACCTCACTTTTGCCACTGAACTACACATATATATACAGGCATAAATCAACAATTCACATTCAATTTTCATTAAAAGATATTAAATGGTTCAAGCTTACCACAATTCATACGAATAACACAGATACGTTGATTAGCAATGAATTCTGGCACAAACTGGCACAAACTTCCATCTGCCTATGTTACAGGCTTTTATTGAGCCAAATTTTAGCTGGCTTCAACGCACTGATGCTTTATCAAGATCATTTCAACAAGTGGTCTCGAACTAACGCTCCCAAGTGTGTATATCAGCGAGACTGGCCAATGAGCCACGTTTCGACAAGTGTTTGAAAAAAATGTTATCTTTTCCCGTCTCCCCTAACAACCAAGATAGTATTTATAGCCCGACCAATCGTGGTTAGGCTTTCATTTGTTGCGCTCCAATCAATTTGGAGTTTACATGGTAGGCTATTTCTGTAACGTAAATTTTTTTCAAACACGTTAAAAAAAAATCTTATGAGCAGAAATGATTTTATGCTGTCAGGCACCCCCAATATTTTATTTTGGGTATAATTTATTAATTCCTGGACTATTGGCGTAACGTTTTACATATTATTTGTCAGCAAGCCCTAAGGAACCCAATTTTCCCACTTTAAAAGAGCTACGTGGCTGCGTTCAAAATATGTGTTTTCTACTACCTCCTGTTTGGAAGATGTGCTGTCTGGGTACTGTTATGTTTTCAACCGTAAACCCATCTAATGTTATCTTTTCTAATAAGAGTCTGTTATGATTTATAAACCTAACTCTGGGAAAGGGTAGTGTATTTTATCACTGTCCGTCTGAAAAAGTTAGTGCTTGTAGACTTACACGCGTGATGCCAGCATTTGTATATCGCGCGACGCGTGTTTAATGTTCGGCTTTCTGCCTCTCCCTTCTCGCTATCCTTTTGGTCCATCTGTTCGTTCGCTTTGGTAACGTAATATAATTAATGTTAGGATTAATTTAGGTCATTACGCAGTACGTCTCAATGCTTTTCCAAGAAATACAGCACACGTTTCATTGAAGAAGGCGGGTAATAATACAGTAAGCTTTACTATCAACGTGAAAGCGTTACAATTTGCAGACGAAGCAGAAAACAAGGGGGGATTTCGAGTACATTCCTTGTGACAGCACTGTCATTTTACCATTGCTCTTCTCTTTATTAATTTTATTTGTTAGGCTTCATATTTACCTAATAATTTATATATGTGGATTAGAATATTTCATGACACCTCCCCTCTTAAAACAGACATTATATGTCAGTCCTTTATTCTATATACACATAGAGAAATTTATTATTATTTCTGGGGTTTACGGTGATTCTCATCACACGGATGGCGGCTTAAAAAATCCGCTCCCAGATTGGTTTTTCCAGATATATATTCAATGCTAAAATTATATGGAGCCAGAAGCAAAGACCATCGGAGTAACCTAGAGTTCTCATGCTTAGCCTGTGCTAAAAACGATAAAGGTTTGTGGTCAGTTTGCAACTTAAATGCCTTCCCATATAGATAAATATTGAATTTCTTTATTGCCCATATTACTGCAAGACATTCTTTTTCGCTAGTTGAGTAGTTGATTTCAGCTTTATTCAACTTTCTGCTAGCCTATGCCACTGGGCTTAATTCCCCATCCAATGCATCTGATTTCTGTAGTAGAGTTGCACCTAACCCAATATTACTTGCATCCGTCCTTACTATGAATTCTTGACTTAAGTCAGGTAATTTCAAAATGGGTTTACTTGTGAGCTTTTCCTTCAATTCTTGGTAAGTCATTTCACATTGTGGTGTCCATGTAATGCGATCTGGAAGTCCTTTACGTGTCAATTCCGTTAAAGGTGCACATATGGAATTAAAGTTTTTGATATACTTCTGGTAGAAACCACATAATGAGACAAAGGATCTCACGTCCTTCTTGGTTTGTGGTCTCGGGGCTTTCTGTAGTTTCTCTAAATTCTTTGGGTCAGGGGTCATGTTTCCCTGATAAACCGTGTGTCCCAAAAATTCCAATTCTTTACATCCAACGCAACATTTGGTTGGTCGGGCTGTTAAATTTGCCTCCCTAAGTCGATCAAACAGCATGTTCAGAGAGTCAATGTGTTCCTCAAATGTTTCTGTTGCTATAAGGATATCATCCATAAAAATTTGTTATACAGGGATTATTCAGAGGATCCAATAATTTTCTCATCATTCTAGAGAAGACACTAGGCGCATTCTTCAATCCAAATGGCAATCTATTAAACTCATAGTGTCCTTCTGAGGTACTAAAAGCTAGGTATGGTCTAACCTCAGGCTTTACTGGAATCTGATAGTATCCTTTACTCAGATCCACTTTTGAGAAATATTTAGCTTTATTTAGTCTGGCAAACAGCTGATTTGTATCCGGCAATGGATCCACCTGTCCTTCTGTAATAGCATTCAGTCTCCTGTAATCTATACAGAGTCTATGTTCTCCAGAGGGCTTCCTTAAGAGTACAACACCGGAACTATACGAAGACTCACTGTGCGAAATAATTCCTTCCTTCAACAGATAGTCTATCTCTTCCTTCAAAGCTTTTTCCTTAGCAAACGGAATCGAATATGGTTTCATACAGACAGGTGTGGAGTCTATGAGTTTCATATCATATTCCAATAGGTTTGTATGCCCTGGTCGGTCTGTTAACACCTCTGCATGATTATTTAGAACCTGTTGCACTCTCTCTTTCTGAGTTTTCGTTAGATGTGTACTGATTTTCACCTGTGCTGCTGTCTCACAGGGGTGTAATGGATATTCAAATGATGAAAGTGGTTCCTTTTTCATCTCCATGGCGATGGACAAGGTCAACAAGTGTGTCTCTTCCTGATGTTCTCTTTCCAAATATTTCTTCAGGAGATTCACATGATAGATTTTTTCTTTCCCCTTCTTATCTATCTTATAATTTGTTCTAGACACCTTCTCTAGAACTGTATATGGACCCTGCCATCCAATTTGTAACTTATTCTGACTCCCAGGCAAAAGAAGCAGTACTTTCTCTCCCACAGCCAAATTTCTGTCTTTCGCCTTCCTGTTATAATAGGCAGCATGTTTCTTCCTGGCTTGTTTCAAATTTTCATTGGCAAGTTTCCAGCCAGTTTTCAACCGAGTGGTCAGCTCATTCACATATTGGTATGAAGATGTAATGTTTTCCTCTGCCTTTTCATCAGTCCACGTTCTTAACAAAGCTACATATGGACCTTTAATTGTGTGGACCTATTTGTCCATGCACCGGTATGGTCTCTTCCACTTGAAGCTTTATAGTGATGATTTTTCCTCCCAGAATTATCATTCACAAAACGACCGCTACCAATTTTTCTTTTCCTGGGGTTTCCTCCCCACTTAAAATTCTTGATGAGAGATTTCCTCTCTACATCTTCTTCCTCCAGTTTGTTTAAGTCCGATTGAGGGATTTTCGGCTTATCCTGGGGTAAGACATCTGTTTGCACTCTCCGCATAGTGGCCATTGTAAAACAGTTAAGTGAAGCTTGTCCGTGAAAAGGGGCTTCCCATTCCATTTGGTCCACTTTATCAAATCTATTTTTCCTTTTATTGTCAGGCCTGATTTTGCCCCATGGCGTGTCCAGGTCCTGATCCATGTTCCCACTTGTGGGTGTTCCCTCATGTGCTATACTACACCTTTCTACAAAATTTTCAATGTCCCATCTTGCTTTGGGCCAATAATAATTGTGAGCCACCTTTTGAATGATGGTACCTATCTTCTCATGGTCCCCATCTGGTTTCACATGTAGGCTCCTTATTAAGTCTGTCCTGTATCTTTTTGGAAGAACCAGCTGTCCGTGACCATGGGATCTATTTCCAGTCTTCCTATACATCAACTTGTTTTTCATGTAAAAATCTCCCTTGCCTGGAGTTGTATGACAAGTTGACAATTTTCTGAAACAAGGCTTGAGTGTTTTATCCCCAGCCTGTGCCTTCCTCATCTCTTCTGGAGTGGTATCTAACATAATATCCTCCTCCTGTCTTGAGGTCGACCTGACCTGAAGGGTTGCCATATACACAGGTTTCCTTCTGCAACGGTCAGTGTCATGATTGTCCATCTGACAATTCTTACACCACCACCTTTTTCCTTGGTTGAAAGATTTTCTTTCATCATATTTCCTTTCATCGAATTGTGGGAATTTATTTTTATTGTCATACCGTGGCCTATCAAATTGGTGCTTACCTTTATTTTGATCCCTAGGATCAAATTTATTAAAGTTCTGTGGTGCCCTAAAGTTGTCCACCTGTTTCTTTTTATTACCTGTTACCTCTGCTTGAGCTGCTTGATACCTTTCAGCAACATTTAGCAACTCACCCAGCCTCTCTGCACCTTGTTCCATGAGAAACTTTCTCAGGTCTGGAGCCATGGACTCTCTTAGTTGCTCTATAAGGACCATTTCCTTAAGATCTTGGGTTTTCCCCAGAGAAGTCCATTTCTCCAAGTATGTCTCAATTCGTGCAGAGAACTGGTGATAGGTTTCACCTGACAGTAGTTTAGCATTCCTAAATTTTTTTCTATAGAATTCTGCATTCTTTTCATACCTTAACAAAAGAGCCTGCTTTAGCATGTCATAATTTTCCTGATCACCTCTGCTCATTTTTGCAAAAACTTCATAAGCTGCCCCACGAAGTCCCTGAGATAACTTTAAGCTCCACCTTTCTCTCTCTAACCCATACGTGGTAGCTAATAGTTCGTACCTATTTATATAGCTCTCAATATCATCGTCTTTCTCAACAAAATGATCTAAATGAAAATTCATAGCTGAGATTGAGGCTCCCTGAGTAACCGTAGCATCAGAGGCAAAGGGACTGGCACCATTTTCAGGAGCATGGCCTTGAAACTCAAACTCCCTTAGTCGTAACTCATGTTCCCTTTGTAATCTTTTATCTTCTGCTTCCCTTTCTGCAGCTAATTTCCTCTCTTCCCTTTCTGCAGCTTGTCTTCTTTCCTCGGCTTCTCTTTCTGCAGCTATTCTGCAGCTAATTTCTTAGCCTCAGCCTCAATCTGCAACCTCTTAGTCTCAGCCTCAGCTTGCAACCTCTTAGTCTCAGCCTCTAACTTTCTTTCGGCCTCTTTTTCTAATCTTCTTTCTTCGCGTTCAATAAATTTGTCACATTCCGTTGTGACATAGGCAACCATAACTTGCCCATCTAATCCTAACTCTTTTGCAGTCTGAACCGCAGCAGATCGAAATTTGGCCAGGTCCGCCATTGTCTATTATGTAAATTTATACAATGTCTAACCAACAATTCAATCTCTAATGGACAACACAGGCACCGTGAGCTCAACCTTATTTAATTCCACCCAAGGATACCTTTTAATTCTTATATTCCCTGAAGTGAATTACCCCCAATATTTTTAATAGTTAAAGATTCAAAATCCCAAGAGCGAGACCCCAATATATGTGGTGAAGTGGGATGTTATAAATATTTATAGGGGACTTAGTGTACTGACTGAGATCAGCTGTGAAGGTATCTATATCTATTAAAGTAGTGTATTATAGATAACCTTACTTGCTACCACATATCTCTATATCTCAGTCAGAATTATTCTGGAATAGTGTGATGCTACGTTATGTGTCTAGGGTATGTGTATGGTGAAGTGTAAGTCACAACAACAGACAGATAAACAATTTAATTTAATCCACTACTCTTGACAACACGGTGACACTCACATACATATAACACTCTACAAAGATATCTTAAAAGAGTCACTAATAAACTTTCAAATAACAATATGTATTCATTACTGGCATGAATGAATATGTGTCCTGATTCAACTACAAGGGAACCAGGAATCACAATCAATTTAAATTACAAGTTATGTACAGAATGTATTTAATATGAATATTGTAGTGACATATATTATTACAAATGTTCTATGTGTGTCAGTTGTGTAGTAGTAAAATGAGGTAATACTGGTTTTGTTTTGTTCAAGCTCTGTTGGTATTGGTCATCATGACTTCAATAGTTTGTCTTTAGGGACTATTATTGGAGATGTTCACAGTTCCTGATTTTAAGACAAGTAAATTCCCCTCTTAATGTTGATTTTTATAAAGTTATTTCAAGATGAGGGGACATAATGTTGAGCTCAGCTGGCCAACTCTGCTTATCTTGAGTGATGGCGGCAGGAGAGGACTCCTCTGCTCGAATTCTCCTCTGGGCTCAGGAGACACCTCACTGATAGCTAAAAAGACCAAGGAGTATGCTGTCCGACACTGGATTCAGCAAATCTCTGACCAGATGCTGCTCAGTACCATCAAGACCACTGTCCCTGAAATCAAGAAGGATGTACCTTCTACTTCATAACTAATTTATATTTTCTTTTTACACTGATCACAATACATCACAAACATTGCGTTCAGAGCATTAGGCCAACAGTCAGCTTCATCTGAAATACTTTATACCAGCATTACCATCCTTAATGGTCACTACGCCTCTGCACTTCCAGCATTATTTCTTTCTAGTCAATCATCCAGGTGTCAGTGTACTATTTGGCCATTCCATGCCGTTTTACTTCTCTCCGACACCCTCTGTTCAGGCTGGAGCATTTTAGGCTTTACCTCACTTTTGCCACTGAACTACACATATATATACAGGCATAAATCAACAATTCACATTCAATTTTCATTAAAAGATATTAAATGGTTCAAGCTTACCACAATTCATACGAATAACACAGATACGTTGATTAGCAATGAATTCTGGCACAAACTGGCACAAACTTCCATCTGCCTATGTTACAGGCTTTTATTGAGCCAAATATATGCTGGCTTCAACGCACTGATGCTTTATCAAGATCATTTAAACAAGTGGTCTCGAACTAACGCTCCCAAGTGTGTATATCAGCGAGACTGGCCAATGAGCCACGTTTCGACAAGTGTTTGAAAAAAATGTTATCTTTTCCCGTCTCCCCTAACAACCAAGATAGTATTTATAGCCCGACCAATCGTGGTTAGGCTTTCATTTGTTGCGCTCCAATCAATTTGGAGTTTACATGGTAGGCTATTTCTGTAACGTAAATTTTTTTCAAACACGTTAAAAAAAAAATCTTATGAGCAGAAATGATTTTATGCTGTCAGGCACCCCCAATATTTTATTTTGGGTATAATTTATTAATTCCTGGACTCAGCAAGCCCTAAGGAACCCAATTTTCCCACTTTAAAAGAGCTACGTGGCTGCGTTCAAAATATGTGTTTTCTACTACCTCCTGTTTGGAAGATGTGCTGTCTGGGTACTGTTATGTTTTCAACCGTAAACCCATCTAATGTTATCTTTTCTAATAAGAGTCTGTTATGATTTATAAACCTAACTCTGGGAAAGGGTAGTGTATTTTATCACTGTCCGTCTGAAAAAGTTAGTGCTTGTAGACTTACACGCGTGATGCCAGCATTTGTATATCGCGCGACGCGTGTTTAATGTTCGGCTTTCTGCCTCTCCCTTCTCGCTATCCTTTTGGTCCATCTGTTCGTTCGCTTTGGTAACGTAATATAATTAATGTTAGGATTAATTTAGGTCATTACGCAGTACGTCTCAATGCTTTTCCAAGAAATACAGCACACGTTTCATTGAAGAAGGCGGGTAATAATACAGTAAGCTTTACTATCAACGTGAAAGCGTTACAATTTGCAGACGAAGCAGAAAACAAGGGGGATTTCGAGTACATTCCTTGTGACAGCACTGTCATTTTACCATTGCTCTTCTCTTTATTAATTTTATTTGTTAGGCTTCATATTTACCTAATAATTTATATATGTGGATTAGAATATTTCATGACACTATGTCCCAGTCTTGACATATGGATGCGAGTCATGGGCAATGACTACAACCCATAAAAGCCAGATCCAAACCTCAGACATGAGGTATCTGAGGAAGGTGGTTGAAGTAACAAGAAGAGACATGGTACGCAACCAGACGATACGTCAAGGCCTTAAATCCTACCCCCTGCAGACCCAAGTAGAACAGTCCCAATTAAGATGGTTTGGCCATGTCTGCAGAATGGGAGAAGATCGGATACCACGACAAGCATGGGAAACAAAGAGCCAAGGATCCAGACCCCCAGTCCGCTGGGAGGACAACATTAGACAATCTTTGAAGGACCGAGGACTAGAATGGAACCAGGCCAGGAGGAAGACAGCCGATAGGATAGTCTGGCGCTCTCTCTTCCAAACCTCTACACCTCACGGTAGAAGGGGAACGACTAAGTAAGTAAGTAAGTAAGCATTGAAACAAGTATATAACTATAACATTTTTTTTTAAAAGTTAGTTATTCAATCAATTTCATTAATGTAGACTTGATTGACATTACAGCATATCCTGCTGGTTGCCATTTCTAGAAGCTGCCTTTACAAAGAATCACCGACCAGACAACTATTACATCTACTATTACATATATTGGAATCACGATCATGACTTAAAAGAGTTCGCAGCTTTTTCTCAATTTACTAATATTTTGACGTGGTGAAAAATATTGAAGATGCATCAAGCGTGTGAATACGTAGAAGGGGTGTAAAAGGCTCGTTTTAGATACATTAGTTCTTTAACAGAATATTAAAACTTAGCACAAAATTCACATAAAGGTGACCACGTATAAAGAAAGGGATCATATGTACACATTTTGCCAAGCCTGGCTGAAAATCCCATAGATATAACATGTATTTCCGGTGCACTTGCTTCTTTCACTTTCAGTTTTCTTCGAGTAATATTACACGTAACGAGTATTACCAGAAGAGATACTGACACCATCATCAGAACTGCTATGCTATGGACCCCAGAAGGAAGGTGCAAGAGAGGCCGACCAAAAGCAAATTGATGAACTGTGGATGGCTGCAGAGTTGCAAATCATGAACCAGAGTTGGGGCACGACCTGAAGGATGCACGCCGACCGTGCAACATGGAGGCAGTTTCTTGCTGCCCTACAACACTGGTTCTCAACGTGGGCGAGATGCTCCCCCCAAGGGCCATGTCATATTTCTTCGGTGCCACAGTAAGATGGTAAAGTACCCTTTTTTCAGCTAACATCGACTATGAGTGGGGCCGCCGAAGTAAATGAGGCTCTGAAAGGGGCCATGAGCAAAAAACGGTTGAGAACCCTTGCCCTACCAGACGTTACCAGGCATAATGGTCACTAACTGCTTAGTCAGTCAGTGACCAAGACCAGCAGAAAGAAAAACGAGGAGTATCTGTTGAAAATTAAAAGTACGTGCTATGATGTAGGCTTTCTCGACAGAATTCAGTTTAGAAATGTACAAAATCAACATTAGAATTCATTTATAGTAAGTTACAGATTCTACATTAGAATTCATTTGAGTAATTTACAAATTTTTCATAAGAGAGACAGAGGGACCAAAAAAAAAAAAAAAAAAAAAACGCGGAGAAGATAACTGGAGACAGAAATGAAAGGAACAAAGAAGCCATGGAAAGACCTTGAGGGGATGGCACAGGACCTCTTAGCCCCACGGCTCTCGACCTCCTTTGCTGAGGCGCCCCCACCTGTAATGTTCCTTGGCCGGCACCAGGGCCACATTTGAGAGAGTCCCGTGGGTGCCTCGGCTAGGCTCGCTACGGGCGCCCAGACTTGGGGGGATGCGCCGACATTACATCGCTTACTAAAATATAATCGTTTTATATGTTAATCATCCGTACATACGTTAATTGTCAATTACTAAATCCATAAAATAAACAATCACCACAGACGCTCTCGACGTGAAACAATATTTCAAAATTAAAAAATCTAACCCATCCGAAAGTGTATTTACTTGCGTAAGACTCGGATAGTTAGCGCCGGATATAGTTTTCCTAGATAAGTCTTTATTTATCCCCCCCCCCCCCCCCCCGTTGATTAAAAAAAAAGTAAGGCAAAAAAAAAAAATAGAAAAAGTGAAAGAAAGCGCACCGAGAACCCATTGTAATGCAACATGTCCCTGTCTTCTTGCCTAATCACCACGCTACATGAGGAAATGGAACAATGAGCGACGATGGCATCTGTGTGTGTAATCAACCAACGCGCAACAGGAAACAATTAGCATTTATCATTCACTTCGACATTTGCTGAGGAACGGGAGACTGGAGCACCTTATGTGGTTTGCCCGGAGTGCAGTGACGTCGATTCTGAATCAACCGTACAAACACTTAACACCATACGACCGTGAATAAGAGTAAATCAATAAAAACTACACACGTTCTATACATACACCTATATAAGATTTTAGAAAAAAACATAAATGTATTGTCCGTTTTCTGTAAATTGCCACCCCTACAGTGAGTTATCACTCGCGCGAAATTACGCCTCAGCTGTTATCCCTAAACCTCTATAACAGACCCCATTAAATCCGTTAATATAATAGGGTGTCCATAGACAAAACGATTGTAACACTTTTCAAACAATCAATTCCCCTATTCTCGGCCAGTATTGATGAACGATCCCATTGCCCTCGGCAAGCCATGCTTTCCATACTATTCACAAAAGTAAGATAATCTCTGCATAGTTTTTTACCTAGCACCACGAGTACCTTAGACAACGAGGGACTCAATATGTCCACTCTTCGTGGACTTAGCGCGAACGCATGCCACAGACTATCTATCTCCCTGATGTTCCATAGTCCATTTCTTCCTACTCTCGAATCAGCATGTCTCCTGTAACAGCAACAAAGGCTCCAATGATCCGCCCTCTTACGGGTCTTTTATGTTTGGACATGCGTCCTAATATAACCATGTGCCCAATATATAATACACATAACTTAAAATATATTTGTGCAAAGTAGAACAGTGACAACGTGAATTAGATACACACGGCTGTTTGTGCCCTATACAGAACCTTAGTCACGTTATGTAAATAACATTTTTGCAAAATAAACTTTTATCTCTTTCAAGCATTTCTGGCATGTTTTTTAGAACTAGAAGATAAAGATAAAGGGGTGCGATGCTTCTTAAGATGCTGTAAAGGGGCGAGGGACCTTTAAAAGGTTAAGAAACACTGGTTTAGACATTTGTTTCACGTATATCCAGCGGATACAAGTGAAGAGATAAAAACAATTAAAAAGTAGGAAGAGGATTTTCAATCACCCTGTATAATGACCAGATTGTGAATTATAAAACAGGATGAGAAAAATAAGTGTTTCAAAGTGTTTATCCCGCGTCATTGTTAAAAAAAAAAGACAAGAAGGACGCACGTACTATACGTACATGTAACAAAAATCGTAATCAAAATGATGCAACATGTTTATCTTTATTATGTTCTTCAAATACCGTACCGACGACTGGTGTGAGACAATAGCGCCCAGCAACTAGAGCCATGGTAACATTTTATTGTTTACCTGCCAAATAATTTCGAAATTTCCTCAGATAATAATAATAATAATAATAAATTCTTTAAGCGCCAAACACGGCGCATAAGGCAGAAACCAGTGCTCTCCAGGTTGTTCGTTGTGACGCCACTCCTCTTAGCTCTTGCACATTATTTAGGCCCAACGTTCTTCCTTCTCTTATTATTGTTCTTCTGAGTGTTTCTTTTGGTCTTCCTTTTTTCCGCTTACCCTCAGGAACCCAAGTGAGCGCCTGTAGTGGTATTCTGTTGTTTTGCATTCGTAGGACATGACCGATATATGACCATCGTCTTTTCCTTATATAGTCGGAGACATATTTCTGCCTAGAGTCTTCTCTTATTTGTCGATTAGTCTTGAATTCTTTCCAACTGATGTTCATGAGTTTTCTAAGACATTTGTTCTCGAATGTATTCAGCTTGTTCTCCAATGATTTTGTTATTTTCCAACTCTCACAGCCGTATGTTAACACTGAGATAACATTTGAATTAAAACAGACGAAGCTTGGTATGTATATTCAATGATCGTAATTTCCAAATGTTAGATAATCTATTGAAGGCGCTAGCTGCCAAAGCAATTCTAGTATGGATTTCTCTTGTTGTGTCACCATCCTGAGTCATTTTACTGCCTAAATAATTGAAACTTTCAACTTTCTGTAGTTTTTCCCCGTTCAAGATGATATCAAAGGTCTCGTTAGAAAGTTCATAGCTTTAGTTTTAGAGGCATTTATTTGGAGACCAATTTTAACCGAGAGATGACACAAATTATTTATTGCTTCTTGGGATTGTCTTGGTGTTGAACTTAAGAATGCTAAATCATCTGCGAAATCCAGGTCCCCCAGGAATTTTCCATTTGTCCATTTTATACCCAATAATTCCTCAGATACTACCAGCTTAATAAAATGTAATCATATACTATTAATTTATGTTCCGATTTACGCAGGAGAAACCAGATCAAATTATATTTCTGTTAAACGTTTCTTAATTTAAGTTGTTTGTCGTCAGGCAGGAACATTTCATATGGGACCACGCATCTCTAACTTAATGTGGACCTGTAGGGAAATAAAATTTCATTTAACCGACTACACAAGAAGCACCGGGAATCCCCGCTTTCCGCTGATCTCGGCGTACGTCAACTTCTATCATAAAGTACTGTATCGTCAAAAGACCACCGCAGTTAGGATTTGAGGAGCCAAAATTTAGTCTGTACCATTTTGTTGTAGTCTCGTTACGAATCGGCTGAGTTGTATGTCTGCTGATAATTCCAACATTTTAAACCGTTAAAAGTGGTAAGTGATACATAAACACAGACGTATAAAACTTATTAAAATAAAACAGATTGTGCTTATACTTTAGGCTGTAGCACCACGTATAACATAACAGTTTACACTCCACAGCCACGAAGGCGGCGTGGTGGTGGAAGAGTCCCGAGTTATGACATCTTACCTAAAATCACTAGCGGAAATAAACATTTTGGTCATGCACAAGGAAATGATAAACACTAGCACAGAAGAGAAAACCAATGATGGTGAAGATGACATAAAGATGGAAGAACTGAAGGCAGCACTGGAGAAAATCAAGATGGGCAAAGCAGCAGGGCATGATGGTATAACACCAGAAATGGTTAAGTTCATGGGAGCATCAGGCGACCTATTACTCTTAAGGGTTTTACAGGCAGCGTGGTACAAGACAATACCAAAGGATTGGGAGATTGCCATCATAACACCAATTTTCAAAAAGGGTGACAATCGACAGTGTGGAAACCATAGAGGCATATCCCTTCTCAGTGTCCCTGGTAAAATCTACTCTAGAATCCTAGAGCAGAGACTCCGACGCCTAGCTGAGCCACAATTGGATGAGGTCCAGTGCGGATTCCGAGCAAACCGAAGTACTCAAGACCTAATCTTCACACTCAGACAGCTGAGTGAAAAGGCCCTTGAGTATAAGAGTGAGATGCATCTTTGTTTCATAGATCTGGAAAAGGCGTTTGACAGGGTCCCCTGGAGCAAACTTTGGGACTGTTTGGCAAGGAAGAATATTCCAGCACCTCTGATTCATGCTATACAGAGCTTCTACAAGTCTTGCAGAAATTATGTGAGGACAGCAAACCATAAGTCGGAAGAGTTCAGGACCACCACTGGTGTAAGACAAGGTGATATCCTATCACCTTACCTCTTCATACTCCTTATGGACGATGTCATCAAGGCATGTAAGGAGAGAACAAGAAAAAGTATTCAGTGGGGTACTGGAAGATGAGACAGGTCTATATTTCGGAGCTGGCATTTGCTGATGATGTTGCCCTGATTGCTAAATCAGAGGCACATCTCCAATCCAACCTGCAAGTCTGGAAGGAAGAGCTGGAGAAGAGAGGGATGGTCATAAGCAGCTCTAAAACAAAATCCATGGTGATATCACGAGAAGAAAGAAAACATCAGATTAAGCTGGGAGAACAGGTCCTGGAGCAGGTCGACCACTTTAAATACCTCGGAGCTATTATAGACCGAAAGGGAGGCATCAAAGAAGAGTTGGCCACTCGAAAAGCAGCAGCTGGAAGACTTTTTCAGGCCATAAATCGAGGATTCCTCAGCAAGAGAGAGATTGGTAAGAAAACGAAGATGGCTGTATACCGCTCCACCTATGTCCCAGTCTTGACATATGGATGCGAGTCATGGGCAATGACTACAACCCATAAAAGCCAGATCCAAACCTCAGAAATGAGGTATCTGAGGAAGGTGGTTGAAGTAACAAGAAGAGACATGGTACGCAACCAGACGATACGCCAAGGCCTTAAATCCTACCCCCTGCAGACCCAAGTAGAACAGTCCCAATTAAGATGGTTTGGCCATGTCTGCAGAATGGGAGAAGATCGGATACCACGACAAGCATGGGAAACAAAGAGCCAAGGATCCAGACCCCGAGGACGACCCAGAGTCCGCTGGGAGGACAACATTAGACAATCTTTGAAGGATCGAGGACTAGAATGGAACCAGGCCAGGAGGAAGACAGCCGATAGGATAGTCTGGCGCTCTCTCTTCCAAACCTCTACACCTCACGGTAGAAGGGGAACGACTAAGTAAGTAAGTCATGCACAAGGAAGAATCTACACGTTACGGCACGTCCAGCCCTATACAATAATCCCGATTCTTCTTTCATCCAGTGTGCTTCTGTACAGAAACAGCTGGGAAAGGTAGGTCTTTTTCAGAATAGAAGAATCTTACTGTACAGAAAATAATATAGAGCATTTCTTGTTAAAATGTAAGAGGTATGAACAACAGAGAGCCAAATATAGCCTAAGATTATTTGCAAACATTCTCCAATGACTATAGAACATTCGTGAAGAATAGACAGACCTAGGAGACTGCATACAATAGTCAAACAGTATTTAACAAGAAAAGGAATTAAGATACAGTGATTGATGGGGATGTGGCAGGAAAAGTAATGGTCTAGTGGTGTTCTTATAAACACACTACTTATGACAAATGACAGTCAGTTAAATATCAAACTAAACAACTAAGGCTTTTACACCCCTGTCTTCTTTTTTTTTGCTTTTGTTGTTGGGTGGGTTTTTTGGTGGTTGGTTGGTTTATAAATATGTTGAGACTACCAGTTTAGGATAATAAACAGACACACACACAATTTAGTAATTTTGATTCACTCTATTTACAATAATTGGACAGGAGATAGGATGCCACTTTCGCATATTGACAGTTGGAACATTTTATTTGGACATGAAGACCATATATACCTACTCATCAAAGGTTGAATGGGATATTTTTCATCATCAATTAATCAATTAACATAAAAGTATAGATTTTTTCTCAGCCTATGGGTCGTGACCCAAAATTGTTCTACAAGAAGCATTGCGATGGGTCATGTCCCTTACTCGAAGTTTGAAGCGACTGAATTCCTATAATTGGTACCCAAAGATGCAGCAATAGAGAATGCAGTCAGCGACCCATAGCTTGACTGCTTGCATCAGGGTCAGCGAACCAGAGCTGACCAAGACCCTACGCCGCCTCCACGTGGTGGTCCTGGAAACAGGCTGCATCACTGCAGTCTGGCTGAGAGAGTAGGGATCGAAGAGGGAAGGCAAACCCGGTCAAAAAAATGCCGTGCTGAAGTCGTATGTGTATCAGAAGAACCACTAATTTAGAGGGTTGATATGAAGAATAGTGGGTTGTGTGTTCGATACAGCTTCAAAAAATAATTCAGCTGCGGTAGTGAAGGGTTAGGGTTAAGTTTAGGAATCCTAAATAATAATAACGATGTGGGTGATTTACTTAGATGACACCAAAGAACACATCCCACTGTTCTTCACTTCAACTGATTTAGAGTATAAAGTTATGAGCCTAGCCCTAATGTAAAGACTTTGGGTCCTGTTTGTGACTGACAGATGGCTGTTACAAAATGCCCAGTGTTTTTAATGCTTGTTAATTAGCAAAACTGACCCCACTTACATTTAAACAAATTTGTTTGCTTTGTGTCTGCTGTGGCCTTGCATGGAAGACCAAAGTCCGTATTGAAAAGAAATTTAACTCATTAAGGTTTTTACACAGGTCTCACTGTTAACTTAAGTGTTTCACATTATGGTCTCACTGTTAACTTAAGTATTTCACATTTTGGTTTCACTGTTAACTTAAGTGTTTTACGTTTTGGTCTCACTGTTAACTTAAGTGTTTCACGTTTTGGTCTCACTGTTAACTTAAGTGTTTCACGTTTTGGTCTCACTGTTAACTTAAGTGTTTCACGTTTTGGTCTCACTGTTTCACGTTTCCACTCATGACTTAATGACATGGCAAGATTAGTCTTATGAAGGTTAAGATAAGTGGCAACAAAATTAACCTCTATATCCAGTGACATACTAAGGGGGGCATGAGGGACCCCTGATGACAGCCTGGAGGGGGATCCATCGACACTATTGTGATAGTCCTTACTGTTAAAAATGTAGTTGCAAGTGTGTTGCTAAGTGGGGGAGGGGAGTGTGTCAGATGTAGGATCCGCCTCGGGGGCCAAATACTTTAAGTACGCCCCTGCTTACATAATTTCATTGTCATCATTTCCCTTTAAAATCCCTACGGAGCATGTTTCAGGGGTGGTCGTATTCACTATCAGGTATACTGTAATAAATATGAAAGTACAAGAGCAACTAATATGAGGTTGTGTGTGAGGCTGGCAACCTCATGTCAAACAAATAGCTACAGAAATCACCACTACAAGAGCAACTAATATGAGGTTGTGTGTGAGGCTGGCAACCTCATATCAAACAAATAGCTACAGAAATCACCACTACAAGAGCAACTAATATGAGGTTGTGTGTGAGGCTGGCAACCTCATGTCAAACAAATAGCTACAGAAATCACCACTACAAGAGCAACTAATATGAGGTTGTGTGTGAGGCTGGCAACCTCATGTCAAACAAATAGCTACAGAAATCACCACTACAAGAGCAACTAATATGAGGTTGTGTGTGAGGCTGGCAACCTCATGTCAGACAAATAGCTACAGAAATCACCACTACAAGAGCAACTAATATGAGGTTGTGTGTGAGGCTGGCAACCTCATGTCAAACAAATAGCTACAGAAATCACCACTACAAGAGCAACTAATATGAGGTTGTGTGTGAGGCTGGCAACCTCATGTCAAACAAATAGCTACAGAAATCACCACTACAAGAGCAACTAATATGAGGTTGTGTGTGAGGCTGGCAACCTCATGTCAAACAAATAGCTACAGAAATCACCACTACAAGAGCAACTAATATGAGGTTGTGTGTGAGGCTGGCAACCTCATGTCAAACAAATAGCTACAGAAATCACCACTACAAGAGCAAATGAATTCTTGGTGCAGGCTTTCTGCAAGGGGAACAGCTGCTGTGGTAGCTGCATGAAAAACTGCATGAGGGAAAAGGTACAAAAAGAGAAAGAAAATATGACAGTGGGATGTTCTGCTGAAAAAAAGCAGTGAAAGTGAGCAAAACTCATCATTCATTTAGTGAATTCTTTACTGGAGAATAAAAAAATGTGCTGTGTATATGTACATTTTTTTAAAAAAATGTTTTTTCCTCTTTAGTTTCTTTAATGAGCAGTGGAGGATAAAAGCTAATAACTACTGAGTAAATTACTATGTAATGTTATGTGCTCAACTTTATTGACCTCTTGTTTTGGGTAAATAGAATCTTGATAAGAATCTGTTCACTGCATGAAAAATCTTGATTAGTCATCATTGTGAACACTAGTTACAGGAAGCACTTTTTAAGTATGTTAAGCCAGCTGTATGTTCTGACAATTTTATTCCTAGCTCTCTTGTCACAGTGAAGTCACAGTAATGATAAACAGATAGTCATAATCATTTTTGACAAAAATTATAAAATATTCTTAAATCTCCTGGTTTTGTAGGAGATTTGAATTAATATGGGACCCAAAGACGCAGCAACAGAGAATGCAGTCAGAGACCCATAGCTTGACTGCTTGCATTAGGGTCAGTGAACCAGAGCTCACCAAGACCCTACTCCACCTCCAAGTGGTGGTCCTGGAAACAGACTGCAGTCTGGCTGAGAGAGTAGGCACTGTCAAAACATCCAAATAGATTTACAGGGCAGCTTGTCCTCTTTTTATCGACAACCGCTGTGCTATATAGAAAACACTGAAATGCCTTTAGTTTCACGACCGCCACGTCAAGAACCCAGGACCACAACTTTCAATCAGAGCTTCAGCTTATCCACAGTGTCAGAAGAATGTAGATCAGTTTATAATTGTAGTTTCTTGGACGATTCCAGTACAGAGAGGAGTTGTGATGGCGCACAAGGCTCACCAGTTAATACCTTAAAGAATATTTGTCCACTTAATGATGCATCACTTATATTGAAAACAGATTTGAATAATAATAAGGTTACCTGGGCAATTGCTGACCTGTCTTTGGAGAACCAGGACACTGTTTCTAACAAAAACAGTGAGAGCAATTTGTGTGAAGTTAGTGATCAGTTTCCAAGGAGCACTCAACCTGATGAAATTATACTAAATGAAAATTTTGCTATGAGGAAAATATTCTCCAGCATCAAAACTGAGCACAGTGTAAATGATGAGAGATCACAGGCTCTCCCGCTTCATTGGACGTGTGCAACCCATGATTTTGTTTGTGAGTATGTCACAGGTTCTGAGAAAAACTTATTTTCTGAGAAATGACAGGGAAGGAAAACAGTTTGATATTCCACCTCTCAACGAGATTGTAAATTAGCTTAAGACGTGTTTAATTGGACACCCAGAGGCTGGTACCACTAATAAGACACCATACAGTTAGCTCTGCTATTAAGACGTTTTTTTTCTGGGCATCCTAGTATTTGTTTGTCAGGGCACTACATTTTTGTCAGGGCACTACATAGCCATCACCACGAGTAAGACGTTTTTATCAGGGCACTACATTTTATACTATCAGTAACATATATGTATCAGAAAAAGATCACATCTAGCACCAACAGTAAGACATGTTGGTTGAAATGTAGAACAGTGAGACAGATCCGATATCACCCAAATGTCTTATCGATCCGGTGGCCAATAAAGTTACCTAACATATTGTTAGGGCTAAGATTGGAATTCCTAACCCTTACCACTTATTACTGCATCTTTGAGTACTTATTTAAGGCGACATTGATGTGGGCAACTTAATTGGCTGCCTGTTCAGTAGACATTTGTGCGAAATCCGACATATGTCTCGTTGTCCTTCATTCCAACCAGATGTGTTTTTCAGGGCATGACACGACCAGCACCACCAGTAAGACATGGTTATTGGGGCGCTGTTCAGTTAGTATCACCAGTAAGACATGGTTATCAGGGCATCACATGGCTAGCACCACCAGTAAGACATGGTTATCAAGGCATCATGCGGTTAGCACCACCAGTAAGACATGGTTATCGGGGCATCACACGGCTAGCACCACCAGCAAGATGGTTATCGGGGCATCACACGGCTAGCACCACCAGCAAGACGGTTATTGGGGCATCACACGGCTAGCACCACCAGTAAGACATGGTTATCAGGGCATCACATGGCTAATATCACCAGTAAGACATGGTTATTGGGGCGCTGTACAGTTAGTATCACCAGTAAGACATGGTTATCAGGCCATCACACAGCTAGCACCACCAGTAAGACATGGTTATCAGGACGCTGCACAGTTAGTGTTAACAGTAAGACACGGTATTCAGGGCATCACATAGCTAGCACCACCAGTAAGACATGTTTAACAGTCCACTATATAGTTAGCACCTGCTTAGTTTCCAGCTGTCTCTAATGAGGCAAAGAAAGGAGGCATGTCATAAAGAATAACTTAAGTGAAGTTGTGCATGTGGTCGACAACTTCATGTAAAACAGATTGTTACAGAAACCACTACTACAAGAGCATGTGAATGCTTAGGTGCATGCTACAGGGGTCGCTCTATGCTCCATAGGGAACAAAAAGGGAAATCATGATATTTTACTGCTAGGGAGAGTTATTAGCAATTGAGGGTTGTCTTATGCAGAAAGCTTGCATCAAAGCACTTATGTGCTTCTACAGTGGTATTTTCTATAGCAATGTTTTTTACATGATGGTCATGTCAGCCCCAAGCACAGTGCTACATTATTCCTCCTACAACATTCATAAGAAATTTAGGTGCCTGAGTGGTATTATTGCGATTTCACTGTTGCATGCTAAAAGAAACAGTGTGGTTGTTGTTGGCAACCTCAGTTTTAATTGCACAAAAAGTATGAAGAGTCCAATATTTTATGGGAAAAACACATACAATAAGACATTTTCATTTACCCAGCATACAGTCCAGCAGTCCAAAGAAAAAGAAAACCCCACTTTTTATCTGGTCCTGTCAAGTGTACTTGACTTCATCTGAATATGTTTGTTTTGTATTTGTTCATTTCTATAGCTATTTTGGCTGACTATTCCACATTTATACAATGTTCTCACACTCCAAATTAACTGTATCAATATTTTTCTGTCGGACTTTCACTCCTGTAACATTCTACTGTCTTATTTGGCTGCTGAATGTTATTTAATCAATTTCTTCATTCTTTTTCCATTTTGCACTTTTCTTTAGTTCTATTTGATGCTTGTGCAACTTGGCAATTTTTACAAAGTAAGGCAGTCGGTAATCTTTGGTACCTCGCCTAGTAATACCCATATAGTGCTGCCTTGCTTTAGTGCTATTCAATTTTGAAGGCCTTTTTTCGTTTTTGAAATCATCATCTCATCTCAACCCATAACCCGTCATGGGTCGTAGGGGTGCCATGGTGGAAGCATCAGCAGACAGGGTCCTCCACTGCTCTCTATTCTCAGCAATGCGTACAAGTGTGGAGAAACCGTGTCCTGCCCATTCTTTGATGTTATCAGCCCAGGATTTTCTTTGCCTTCCTCTTCTCCGTTTACCTTCGACTGTTCCCTGGAGGATCGTTTTCGAAAGGGAGTCATGACGAGTTACATGCCCAAACCAGGCAAGCTTTCGACGTTTCACTATTGACAAAAGTGGTTCTTGATGGCCTGCATAGGTGTTTATCTTCTCTCTAACATAGACATTTGTTTTGTGCTCTTTATAGCAAATGCGCAAAATTCTTCTGTAACATTTATGCTCGAAAGCCTGAATCCTTCGCTCCGTATCTGCAGTGAGTGTCCAGCCCTCACACCCATACAAGAGAATAGATAATACAAGTGATTTGTATAATTTGATCTTCACAGGAAAACTGATGTTACTTTTCCAGATCACATTCAACCTTGTCATGGCAGCTGAGGCCATCTCAAGTCTTGTCTTGATTTCTTTATTTGATCTTCCATCACTACATATAGTGGACCCGAGATATTTAAAGGTGTTAACTTCTTCTAACGTTTGCCCATTTAACGTAATGTTGATCGGAACATGTTTCTTATGGCTATTCACCAATATCTTGCTTTTTTCTATATTAATTTCCATCCCATATGTTCTTGTTACTTTCTCCAGTCTAGAGGTAAGGTCTTGAAGTTCTGATTCTGTTCCAGCTATCAGATCAATATCATCAGCAAAACGTAGATTACACAGAGGTCGGCCTCCAATCGATATGGTTGATTTATAATCGTAGAGAGCCTCCTGCATAATATGTTCTAGATAAATGTTAAAGAGCACTGGTGACAGGATACATCCCTGGCGAACTCCTACAGTTGTTTTGAAAAATTCTCCAATGTCATTGCTTGCAAAAACAGCACTGCTTGCGTCCTTGTATAGTGCTTCAATGATATCTATGATGTTGGTATCAAAATTGAATTTTCTCATTATTTGCCATATAACCTTCATGCCAGACTCGATCGAAGGCTTTTGTGAAATCGATGAAGTTATGGTATAAATCATGTTGATGCTGGAGATGTTTTTCGATCAGTAATCTAATATTGAAGATTTGTTCTGAGGTACTTCTTTTTGGTCTAAAGCCAGCCTGTTCCTCTGACAAGATTTCTTTGATTTCTGTTTTATTCTGTTCAAAAGTATCCTTAACATCACCTTACTTGGATGACTAATAAGGCTAATGGTTCTGTAGTTCTTGCACATTTTTAGATTTCCTTTCTTTGGAAGCGGTATTACTAATGACTGCGTCCATTCTTTTGGCCATTTTTTTGTACTCCATATCTTCTGGCAAATTGTTGTCATGATTTTTACTATATCTGGTCCTCCATATTTCAAGAGCTCTGCTGGTATATTATCCACACCCGGTGACTTCCCTCCTTTCATCGAACGTATAGCCTCTTCCACTTCTTCCCGTAGTATTGCTGCATTTCCGAGTTCTCTGTTTTCGCACTTAATGTTGTTTAATATGCCTAAGTCAGTGTCAAGTTTACAGTTATATAATTCTTTACAATATTCTGTCCACCTTCTCATTACAGCTGTTTTTTCATTGAGCAGAGCCCCATTGCTATCTTCTATGACAGTTACCCTGGGCTGTTGGGGTTTTGATAGTCTTCTTAATGTGTCAAAAACTGCCTTGCTGTTACCTTTTATTAGCCCCGTATTAATGGACTCACATTGATCAGCTACCCATTTTTCTTTGGCCTGTTTCATTTTCTTTCTAATAAAATTTTTGAAATGGAAGTCCATAAAAGTTGACAAAATTAGCGAGTTCAAACACCCCTCTGAGAGTGGCCATCAAAATTTGCATACATGCACATAGCCATTCAGAATGCAACACACAAACACTCACATCAGTCAGCAGTATCCTATTAGTTCAGGATCTGCCAGAACCATGCGTGTGGTGGGCACAATAGTGAGTCAGCTGATAACAGCGCTCTCTTAATAACAATTTAAGTGATGGAGAAATAGATTTGCTAGATCAGAGCTATGCTGTACATCTATGCATATCGCATTCTCCCTTTCGCTCAGTGCCTCTTGATGACAGCTGAGGCTACCTCTCTCATTCTGTTACACTCATCAGTCTTCATATCTGTTATCTATTATAGTAGTTCCTGGGCAACTCTAAAGAGCCAATGAAAGGACAGGACTACTGCACCCTCATGCATGTCATACAAAGCTGGCAGTATCATCATGTAAAACAAATTGTCAAAGAAACCACAGCTGCAAGAGCATGTGAATGCTTGATGCAGGCTTCCTGTAAGAGGACCAGCTGCAGTGGTGACTCCATGCTGCATAAGGAGTGAAAAAGAAAATGATGATGATGATTATAATGTTCAACATTCTACACAGCACGTTTGTTATTAATGGTACATTATTATTTTAAACCATTTATTATTGCCCATATATATCTGGTTCTTCACAGCTCAAATGCCAATACTTAAAATGGGAGATTATCCAAGACACGCACAAAGAAAGCGACACTATCCACTTGACAGAACATCATCTCCATCTGTAACGTATCCCAGTCAGTTAAGGGAATGGACCAGATTTGCACCAGGAAAAGACTTCATTCCATCAGGCAGTCCTGTCTATTCACCATTTATAGCTCCTTGCCAGGATTCACTGTCTGTATACCCCTGTCCTGCTTCTCTTCTTCCATTGTCGAATAAGCATGGTTGTCAATTTTTCCATCCACCACATCCCTTTTATGATCCTTTTTACCATTGTCAACCCCCACATACATTTCCTCTGCTCCCTTATCATACTCGAGGATGGGATTTAATGGATTGGTATAATGACAGGCAACCTGGACCAGAAGCTCGATATCCAGGACTGAAGTCAGAAGGATTTGACAGAAACTCTGCACTGGACCTGGAGTTGAACCAAGTTTATCAAACAGTAAGACATTCTTCAAGATTGCAATTAAGCCTGTCCATTGGTTAAGTACAGAAATAATGTAATTTATAATCTGCCATAACTCATTTGCTCATGGGATTAGAACCAGATTCTCAAAATTTAAGGTGGACCAAAAAAATTTGATTACTTAGTCGTTCCCCTTCTACTGTGAGGTGTAGAGGTTTGGAAGAGAGAGAGCCAGACTATCCTATCGGCTGTCTTCCTCCTGGCCTGGTTCCATTCTAGTCCTTGGTCCTTCAAAGATTGTCTAATGTTGTCCTCCCAGCGGACTCTGGGTCATCCTGGGGGTCTGGATCCCTGGCTCTGTTTCCCATGCTTGTCGTGGTAGCTGATCTTCTCCCATTCTGCAGACATATGCCAAACCATCTTAGTTGGGACTGTTCTACTTGGGTCTGCAGGGGGTGGGATTTTAGGCCTTGACTATCATCTGGTTGCGGACCATGTCTCCTTGTTACTTCAACCACCTTCCTCAGATACCTCATTTCTGAGGTTTGGATCTGGCTTTTGTGGGTTGTAGTCATTGCCCATGACTCGCATCCATATGTCAAGACTGGGACATAGGTGGAGTGGTATACAGCCATCTTCGTCTTCTTACCAACCTCTCTCTTGCTGAGGAATCCTCGATTTATGGCCTGAAAAAGTCTCCCAGCTGCTGCTTTTCGAGTGGCCAACTCTTCTTTGATGCCTCCCTTTCGGTCTATAATAGCTCCGAGGTATATAAAGTGGTAGACCTGCTCCAGGACCTGTTCTCCCAGCTTAATCTGATGTGTTCTTTCTTCTCGTGATATCACCATGGATTTTGTTTTAGAGCTGCTTATGACCATCCCTCTCTTCTCCAGCTCTTCCTTCCAGACTTGCAGGTTGGATTGGAGATGTGCCTCTGATTTAGCAATCAGGGCAACATCATCAGCAAATGCCAGCTCTGAAATACAGACCTGTCTCATCTTCCAGTACCCCACTGAATATTTCTTGTTTTCTCCTTACATGCCTTGATGACATCATCCATGAGGAGTATGAAAAGATAAGGTGACAGGATATCACCTTGTCTTACACCAGTGGTGGTCCTGAACTCTTCTGACTTATGGTTTGCTGTCCTCAGTCTGCAAGACTTGTAGAAGCTCCGTATAGCATGAATCAGAGGTGCTGGAATGTTCTTCCTTGTCAAACAGTCCCAAAGTTTGCTCCAGGGGACCCTGTCAAACGCCTTTTCCAGATCTATGAAACAAAGATGGATCTCACTCTTATACTCAAGGGCCTTTTCACTCAGCTGTCTGAGTGTGAAGATTAGGTCTTGAGTACTTCGGTTTGCTCGGAATCTGCACTGGACCTCATCCAATTGTGGCTCAGCTAGGCGTCGGAGTCTCTGCTCTAGGATTCTAGAGTAGATTTTACCTGGGACACTGAGAAGGGATATGCCTCTATGGTTTCCACATTGTCGATTGTCACACTTTTTGAAAATTGGTGTTATGATGGCAATCTCTCAATCCTTTGTGGTATGGTCTTGTTGCACCACGCTGCCTGTAGAACCCTTAAGAGTAATAGGTCGTCTGATGCTCCCATGTACTTAACCATTTTTGGTGTTATACCATCATGCCCTGCTGCTTTGCCCATCTTGATTTTCTCCAGTGCTGCCTTCAGTTCTTCCATCTTTATGTCATCTTCACCATCATTGGTTTTCTCTTCTGTGCTAGTGGTTATCATTTCTTATGCTTCACCATGCTCACCATCAAGGAGTTCTGAGAAATATTCTTTCCATCTTTCCATTACTTCTTTCGGAGCAGTAAGCAATTTGCCTTGCTTGTCCTTTATAAATTTGAGAGGGCATTGTTTTTCCTTCCTCATGTTCTTTAGGGTCTTATAGAACAATTTCTGGTTTTCTTGCGCACCTTTTTTAGCTTTTCTCCAAATTCTTCCCAGGACTTCTGTTTTGCTGCTAGCACCTTGTTCTTTGCTTCTGTTCTGAGTGTCACATATTCTCTATATTTCTCCATTTGTCCTGTTGTGTGTTTAGCTCCTAAGTATTGTTTCCAGTGGTCCTATTTAGGAACCATATAGTTTTAAAAATTTTATTACGCTTACCAAATTTTAGAGTCAAACCTGGAAAGATTATTAGCTGCTTCATGTAAAATGAAGGAAGAAATAAAGTTAGAGAAAGTAACAAATTAACAAGCAAGACTTGCGTATGTGATGTAAAAAACAATGTCATTATCTCCATCGATATGCAGATTTCACTACATTTATAAAAAAAAAACCCATAGAGTTGACCAATTCAGAAGTGAACACACACATTTGAACTGAATTCATGATTGAAGTAAAATTAGTTTGTAGCTTATCATATATTATATAATGTGGCGTTAAATTTTGCACGTTAACACTGTGTGCACACAGGTGGTATTGCTTGCAACATTTATTTTTCTTTCTTCAGAAGTTCTGACCTTAAAAAAAAATTATGAATATATTTTTAAAAAGAAGAATTGTGTCGTACGGTTTACTGTGACTGTAAACATGTGCTAATGTAGGCTGATTTTTGTTTCTGTGACTCAGAATTAAGATTTAAATAGCATTTAATACAGATTACACTGGACAACAGCCAAAATGTATCCGAGACAAAAGTAGCTATTTTTAACTAATTTGGACATGCTTAATACAAATATGAACTTAAAAATCACGAATTAGCTCTAGTTTTCAAGATCGGGGGGAGGGGGGGAGAAAGGTTCAGTAGGCTGGTAGCTTCACCTTTCCGATGCGAATGACCCAGTCCTTCTCTTTTCTATAGCCCTGACGCGTGATTCCCCACGAGATGGATAGCCTTGAGCGCCAATTGAATGACGCAATCTGTAGCAGTCATTGCAACCACATTTCCTCCTTGTCATCATTTGTGTTGTGGATTCTGTGAGTGCAGACGTGTCGTTCAAGATGCCTCGTGAATGTGGGAACAGTGTGGATTATTTTGGAGGGAACCAACAAACCATCTTAATGATTGTTACTTTTGCATGACTCCTCCAATTGGACATGGTATTTCTAAGAAGAAAAAGTGGCCTGTGAACCTATCCGAATATTCCCTCTGCTATGCGGCCAGTGCCTCACAGGGAAGGACTTCCTGTTCCGGACCCACCAGAATCTTATACTCTGGATGATGAAGAAGATAATAAGGCCAGTGGACATCCGTCACCTGTGAAAGCATCTACATCAAGAGATCTTGATTTCGTGCCTATTGAAGAGTCTGCACATCCACATAAAATTACCCAGAGTGAATTGAATGATCTAGTGAGAGATCTGGAATTGCCAAAAAACAAAGCAGAGCTGTTGGGGTCCAGACTGCAGCAATGGAATCTTCTAGAAGAGAATGTGCATGTGTCTGTGTGCTCGGCAAAAAGATCTGCTTCCATATTTCAAAATGACAGATAACCTCATTGCTTGCGTTGAAATAGTGGGTCTGATGGCAGCACTACACATCAACTACAAAGGCGACGATTGGAGGCTGTTCATTGATTCGTCCAAGTTGAGCTTAAAAGCTGTGCTGCTCCTTAATGGTAACGTTTTACCATCTGTTCCACTCGGGTATGCAGTCCACATGAAAGAAATGTACAACAAGAAACACTGTTATACACCATCAATTATGACAAGTATAAGTGGCAGATTTGTGGTGACCTGAAGGTCATTGCCATCTTGATGGGGGCTACAGCAGGGTTACACAAAGTATTGCTGTTTCCTCTGTCTGTGGGACAGCCATGCCAGGACTTCGCACTACAAGAAAAAGGATTGGCCCTTACGACAATCACTTGAACCGGGGAAAAAGAATGTACTTAACGAACCACTTGTAGAATCCCACAAGATCTTGCTCCCTCCTCTCCACATCAAACTTGGACTAATGAAGAATTTTGTAAAGGCCATGGATCGAAATGGGGCAGGATTTTTATACCTTCGTGATAAATTTCCAAGACTTAGTGAGGCCAAAATCAAGGAAGGTGTATTTGTCAGTCCACAGATACGTCAGCTCTTCCGAGATCAGCGTTTTGATGATAGCCTCCCAGGTGATGAAAAATTAGCTTGGAATGCTTTCCAGCAAGTGGCCACAAACTTTCTAGGAAACAATAAGGCTGACAGTTACTAGGAGCTTGTAGAAACCCTCTTGCAGCGCTACGAGAGACTAGGGTGCAACATGTCTTTGAAATTACACTTTTTACACTCATCTGGATTTCTTCCCTGCTAACTGCGGTGCTGTCAGTGACGAGCATGGGGAACGATTTCATCAGGACATTACTACCCTCGAAAAAAGGTACCAAGGGAAATGGAATGCAGCAATTGATGCGTGGTATTATATGATGATGGATGGTACCCGCAGTCTGGTTTTGTGTAGTGTGTAGATGATGTACAGTCAAACAATGATCATGCAAAACAGGGCAATCCACACAAGGACGTCAGTTAACTCATGACGTATAAAGTCAATGATGCTTGTAACAGCTAGTGACGTTTTTCTGTATCATTTATTGTGGACGCCACAGTGACAAAATGTATACGCGAATATGTAGGTACATCAGACAGTCATTATCACAGCAACATAGTCATAACAGCAACGGATGGTAGACAGCATCATAGTAAAGATGATTCACAGGCATGTCAATACATTATAAGGCTGTAATGTAGTCGGGAAAATTCTCCATCCCTTTCTATCTTAGCCAGGAGATAACCAGATGTATGAGATCAGTTCACTCTCCTTAATCTGACTTCAGCAAGACAGACACGTCTTCTGAAGTATAAATAATGTCCTCAAAAAATCCTCTAGATAACAAAAGGTTTCAAACCTAGTTCATGTAGCGAAGTAGCAAGTAATAGTCCTTGGGACATGCATCAACCCGATGCGGTACAATGTAGCAATATGTGAGCTGAGAAAACATCTCATGATGACGACTTTCAAAGACAGGCTACGAATCAAATGTCACTCACGAACAGATATCGATAAAGTTAATGTAAATGTAATTTACCTTGCCTTCAGGAAATAACCACAGAAATAATACGCCTCCCGGCGTGTGGAAATACACTAGAGGTATCATCTCGAATAAACGAAATATCTATAAGAAGACTTCACATTCCTGACAGAATAAATTAGCAGAGACGCTCTCACAGAGACGTCCCTTCGCTATCGAAATCTTCGCTCACTCCCTGGTGGGCGGAAACCATTCGACAAAGACCCAAGACTTAGACATGCGCAGTCCAGCGCGAATCGACCACAGCTCAGATAACTTAAGACACAAGGACCTTTACTGAGAACCAGCTTAAGAATGATTACCTTATAAGGAGAACCAACAGGTTGCCAACCGTTTTCTGAGAAAAGCGGCCTAGCAAGTCCATACATGGACACGATTCAAGAACGCTTAACAAATTTAACAACCATCGACACCAACGCGAGAAGACAACTGCTTACCATGAAAAGTGACTATAAATTCCACATGATTATTTCCCTTTCATTACAAAATATATATTGTACATAAAACGATGTTGCGAGAATTTCACACGCAACATATCACCACCACCTCCCGATAAAAAAAAATGTAGAACAAATTTTTTTTTTTTAATATCCAAGAGCATGCGATAAGCGGCTCAAAACGCACGAATTATGCGCGGATAATTAAATTAAATTGCCTAACATGAGGCTAAATATAGAGTGTCTGGTGAGAATATATCTCAACAGAAAAATAAATATGTCTCAAAAAATTATTCATATCGGGGAGGTGTCACCAACACACATCACGCTAGCATGTAAACACAATATACGTATGCAAGTTACCATAGACATCATTAAATAGCATAATCTAATATTGTCTTAAAAATGGATGTACAAATCTGATAGAAAAATTTAAATAGTACATTATTTGACATGTAATGACCCTAGTACATAGTGAAATTGAAGTACATGACGATGCAGGACACATCCTCTGACGTTCCGAGGGTAAGTACACAATGTAGAACTCGTCATGCTTGATAATAGTAAGGTAAGTCCTCAGCTCATCAATGACATTCTGAGAAAGTACAAGCAATATAACGCTAATTAACAACTAATATGCTTCATAAGGTACAATACATTATTAATAATTGTGGCTGTTTAGTAAACTTACGGCCCTTATATTAACTACTCAGTCTTCCTCTATCATCTTAAAAAATGAAACAGAAGAAGATGATAACAAAGCACGATAGTATGTGTACATATAAAGTGAGTACAGATGTGCTAATCTATTGTAGTAATATAGGTGTGTTATGACTCTGTAATATATATAGAAATATAGGACAGAAGTATTAGTTGGAATCATGTGGGCATCTAGACAAAATGTCAGCCATCACATTATCCGCACCACGGATAGCTCGTACCGTGAAGTGAAAAGGTTGAAGAGCAATAGCATATCGAGTGGATCTCGAACTCTTCAAATTCTTAGTCTGAATAGCTGTAAGAGCTTTTTGATCAGTCTCTAGAATGAAATGTGCGCCCAGGAGGAATCTTTGTAGTTTGAGAATTGACCAAACCATAGCTAACAACTCACGGTCTAAAACCGAGTAGTTCCTCTCTGCCGCATTTAGTTTTCTAGAAATGTACATAACAGGATGCAGAGTATTTGCATATTCTTGCATAAGTGCTGCTCCAATCCCAGTGGATGAAGCATCACTCCGAAGAACAAAAGTCCTATCAAGAGTAGGTAATCTTAGGATGGGAGGAGATGAAAATATATTCTTGATCTGGTCTAAGGAAGATTGGCATTCTTGAGACCAACGGACCAGATTAGGCGAACCTTTCTTCAACAATGTTGAGAGAGGTGCCATGATCGAAGATAAATTTGGAATAAATCTCCCATAAAATTGAATTAAACCTAAGAGACTCCTAACTTGTTTCTTCGTTTTAGGAACAGAGATGTTCAGTATTTTGGAAGTATTGTGGTCTTCTGTCTTCAAGAGACCATGACCAACACGATGACCCAGGAAAGAGATTTCACCAAAACCAACAAAAGCTTTAGAAGGTTTTGCTGTCAAATTATTCTCACGTAGAGTGGACAGTAAGTCATATAAACCTAAATAGTGATCTTCCCAGGTATCACTGAAGAGACAGATATCATCTAAGTATGCGATGACATCTGAACGATGTGAAAGAATTCGACGCATCATGCGAACGAAAGTAGCAGGGGCGTTCATAAGACCGAAAGGCATAACATTCCATTGAAATAGACCCCTAGATGTAGAGAAAGCAGTAAGAGGTTTGGCATGCTCTGCTAAAGGCACTTGCCAATAACCTTTAGACAAGTCAAGTTTAGTGAAGAATCTAGAATTAGAAAGTTTAATCAGTAGATCTTCTAACAAAGGCATCGGTTCAGCATCGAACTTTGTGACCTGATTCAACTTGCGATAATCAACGCAAATTCGTATGTTCTTATCTTTCTTCCGGACAATAACCATGGAAGAAGAATATGGTGAAGTTGATGGTTCAATTATATTTAATTGAATCATTTCATCCAATTCCTTTTCCACTTGCGACTGAAAGTGTATAGGGATAGGATAAGGCCTAACCCTAATAGGATTACTGTCGGTAAGAATTATGTCATGTTCTATGACATCTGTGTGTCCAGGAATGTCAGTGAGAACATCCTGAAATGTTTGTAACATCGACGAGACTTGTCGATGTTCGTCACCAGAAAGATTAGGAGAAACAGAAACGTTTTTCCAAGATTCCGTGGAATGTAGTGGAACCACTGGAAGAGGAAGATTGACATCCGAGAAGGTAGATTCCTCATCCTGTATGACCGACAGAGATGAGTAATGACCATGAGGTGTAGGAGAATCATCCGTTGCCTGGAAAATAGGCAGCAAATAGTCCGGACGTTCGTGAAATTCCGAAAGCATGTTTATGTGGAAAGTTTTATGCTTTCCATCAATATCGACCACATAGTCAACATCGGAAATCCGAGAGACTATTGCATACGGACCTTTCCATGCAATAAGAAGTCTATTTTCCCTACTGGGGAGTAGGACGAATGCTTTGTCACCTGGACAAAGTTGTCGTAGACATCTATTCTTGTTAGCAAACTGCCTTGCCTTCTCTTTAGCAATTTCTGATGAAGCAGTTGCTAGCTTACATGCCTCAATGATCTTTTGTCTAAGAGCAATGACATACTCATATGAGGATTGAGTTTCATCGCTAATATCATCGGCAGTGATGAGATCGTGTAATAAAGACATAGGGCCGCGCGGACGCGCGCCAAAGACAAGTTCGAAGGGAGAAAATCCTGTGTGTTCATTTGGGACTTCTCTATAGGCAAAGAGAGCCGCGGGTAAAACCCTGTCCCAATCTTGAGGATGATCTTCAGTTATCTTACCAAGCAAAGTCTTGAGCGTTCTATTCAGACGCTCAACTAACCCATTAGACATAGGATGATAGATACTACTGAGAGATCGTTTAATATGTAAGGTAGACATTACCTGTGACATAGTGTCAGATATGAGTTGAGTGCCATGGTCTGACAATATTTCTCTGGGGAACCCCAAGCGAGAAATATCAGCCAAAGAGCATCTGCGATATCTGTAGTAGATATGCTCTTAAGAGGGATAGCCTCTGGCCAACGTGTGCACATATCGACACATGTAAGGATAAACTGATGTCCTCTGGCCGACTTGACCTTAAAAGGGCCAATTATATCTATGGCCATTTTCTGAAACGGTCGAATAGGGATGTCAGCAGCCTGGATAGGCGCAGCATGTCGTGGTCCTCTAGATTTGACCTCCTGACATACCTTGCATGATCGGCAGTAAATACGAATGTCCTTGTTGACAAAAGGCCAAAAGAAAGCCGCAAGGACTCTCGACTTCGTACGGGAAAAACCCATATGTCCAGCACATTGCGAGTCATGAGCATGTTGCAATATTTGCACTCTCATGCTCTTGGGAACAAGAATTTGCGAATGTGCCGACGTAGTCGAATCTTGTACCATACGTACGTACAAGTACGCCGTTTCTCATTGCAATCCAAGATTTTCTATTTGTATCCTGATTCGGATCACCTTTCTTCGCAAGAATGAAGAATTTTTTTAAAGAAGGATCTTCTTCTTGCAATTTTATGAAAGAGTCACGAGTGATTACTAAGTGACTATCTTGGCTATCAACTTCATTATCACCATTCAGTGAAGTTTCGGGTGTTTGTAGAGCTTGTGCTCTTGTAACCACTGCATTTGTAGCTTGCATGTTATTATCTTCCCAAGCAGCAATCTGCTGTGGGGTACACTCCCTAACTCCGTGAATACGACCAATAATAAGGTCCGCAATAGGATTAGGTAAGAGACAAGCATGCACATCTCCAGTAAAGAAAGGAGTGGCAATGCGAATTATAGCAGTAGGATATTTTTCTAGAGTGCCGCCAAATGTGACACATTTAATAACCTTTCCTGTAGCACAAGATGGATCTACAAGCGATTGTCTAACACCAATAGTGGTGCATCCGGAATCGAAAAGTAGTGAGACCGGAGTATCATTAACAAGACCCTTATGTAGGATTAAAGAACCCCTCCCGTCATGCGCAACAGCAGCAGGAAGAGCGGGAAGAGGGTGACCACAACTCAAAGTAGTTATGGTACCCGGTTCGAATAAAGTACTGCATTGGGGGCATTTGTTTGCTCTCTCAAAGTCAAAAGCAGAACCAGTGACAGCGTCAAAGTTTTTATTATCAACAACATGATTACAGGCTCCCTCAGTTTCCTGTTGTACAGAATTAGCCTGCTGATATCTCTTTTTTTTGTGTTGAGATCTACCCCGACTATTATTACCTCTGAAGTTATCAGAGTTATTATTATCTCTGCAGTTATTGTTGTCTCTATTGTAATTGTTATCCTGGTTCGAATTCCAGTTTCCACGATTACTATCATGTTCACATTGATGCGAACATCTATTTGTTTGGTTTTGAGGTCTTCGGGAGGAATAACCTCTATTACCATATCCTCTTTTGAAATGCCTATAATTATTAGGGTGATAGTAACGAGTACTATCAGGTTGTCTCCAATTCTTCGAAGAAGAATCACCATGAAATTGATTTCCATGATTTTGACAGAAATTACCGTTACTCTTTCTATCAAAATTTTGTTGGGATCTACGAGCAAAGTTTTGACCATACGGTGCTGCCGAAGCAACTGGTAAACCTTCTTTCACCTTAGAGTTACCCATGGTTATGTGTGGGTGCGCAGTTACGTACTGGCAACAGAAATCTTCCATTTCTTTTATTGTTTTAGGTTTACGTTCATGAAGGAAAGCAAGGAAAGACTCATTGACAGACGACATGACTTTGTCTCTAAGTATTAAGTCCATAAGTCCTTCATAAGTTTTTTCCGTCTTAGATAGTTCAAACCATCGTGAGAAAGTAATGCGTATTCTTGCAATAAACTCGGAGAATTCAACTCCATTTTCAGGTAACATGTTTTTAAATTGTAGACGATAGCCGTCTTCGTTAAGCTGATATTTCTTTAACAAAGCGGCCCTGACAACCTCATAATTGTTCTTGTCAGGTTCATCCACCATATTTAATATACTTAGAGCTTTACCTGTCAGTATCCCTGATAACTGATAAACATATTTTGCTTTGTCTATGTTATGAGCTGTACATGCTTGTTCAAATCTGTCCAGATAGAACATTATGTCATCACTGGAAGGACTAAATGTTGGTAACTTAATCTTAAAATTATCATTATTAGCCTTACCAGAAGATGAACCCTTGTTTGAATCATTACCATTACTCATGCTCGTCAATTTCAATTTTTCCAACTCTAAAGCTAAGACCTTTTCTTCATGTTCCATTTTTGCTTTCCTTATCAGACTTCTCCTGTGAACTTTCTCATGTAATTTCTTTAAAGCTTTGTTAATCATTTCATCTCTTAGTTCAGACTTTTTTCTCAGTTTTCAAGTTTTGTGCCTCTCTTTTAAAGTCTTATTATTGTTTCAGCCTCTTTTTCAAGTCTATTTTCTTCTTCAGCCTCTTTTTAAGTCTTTACTATCTTTCAGCCTTTCCCAGTGTTAAGCCTTTATTTTCATTTCACTGCGTTCTTTCTCTTTTTATTTTGTTCAAGTTTTCTATCATTTTTAATATCTTGTATTTTACTCATTTCTCAGCCTGGACATCTTTTTTTCCAGGTTTATTATCCATTACATCAATACTCAATTATTCCTAAAGTCTTCCATTTTCATTCCTCTTTTTTCATTTCATTTGTTTCTTTGCAAAATTTTCTGAAGCTTTACCGTCTTTAGTCATTTTTTATTTCATTTCAGGCGGATTTCCAATTTATCAATTTTTCAGTCTTTAATCACAGCTGAAATGAAGTTTTCATTTTTCCAGTTAACTCCCAAGTTGTCATCATTTTCTATTGATTAGTTCTGGTATTTATTCTCCCCTTTTTGAAAATAAACATCTTTTTTGTCTCACATTAATGTTCTTCTATTTTCAGCCTCCTTTTATTCTACTTTTATTTCATCATCTCTAGTTGCAAAAGGAGTCTTCTTAAGCTTCAAATGCCCCATTTTCTTTGTTTTTGCAGTCATTTCCATTTTCTTTTTTCATAACGTCTGCATCTGCAGTTTCTTTTGAATAATCAGCGTCCATTGTCTTTTCATATCATAAAGCAAGCAAAATTCTTCTAACTATAACCAGTCTTCCAAAGCAATTTACCCTGCTCAATAAAGTGCTCAAATGTAGACATGTTGTCTAACATATGAGTCCAAAACCTGAAATAATTAACTAATTTTATTTCAAACCTAAGTGTAACAAGTCTTAATTAAGCACTTGTATATTCACATCACATTATATTATCCCAGTCTCTGTGGGAAACAAGTCTCCAATCAAAGAACTTGTATATGAAATATCAGCACTCAATTCTTGATCATAAGTGCACTTCTCATTCAATAGTGCACGAAACTATTCATCATTCATTTATCATCAGTGTAGTAGTAACAGTGCATTAGCATAGCCCATTAACTAATTACTATAACTGTAAACAATGACTATGTAAACACATGCAGAATGTAAACATTGAAAATGTAAACAATGCAAACAATGTAAACAATAACAATGTAAACAATAACAAAGATCAGCAACAATACAAAAACGTTCGCAGAAATCAACTAAAAATAAAGCAGAAATTAATGAAATATCACAAAAAATGTGACGATATCTGCGATAGAATTAAACAAAATACAAGACACCACAGTGTATAAACAAAAATGTTGTATGAAACTAAATTATAGACAAGAGTAGGCTAACAAATACAAACAAATCAAAACAAAACTAAAGAATGTGAAATAATAACGAAAACAATATTAAAACATGTCATCACAGCTAACATAAATAGCAACAGAAGTCGCTTAGCAAATTCCAGTATCGGAAATTTGCAAACCCTACACAAAACGCTCACAATAGACGACCTCTATGACGTGGCATAATCTAACGGAGACACCACCCAACCGAGAACCCGCTGAAATATAAACATATAAATATACAAATAACATATAAACAAAAAAACATATAACAATAGACAAAAGAATGAGATGATACACAGAAGACTCAGCAGAAGTATAAGGGCACAGTTTACGTACAAACAGGCCACTTAACTTATAGGCTTCCAATCGTAGAACAGCAGAAAAAACAGATGTCAATCAACGTCCTAAAGAGCGAAGCTCCAACGATGATGGCACATCTGAACTGCTTCCACTGCTAACACGATGGTACTTGAGCTTCTGAAATACTGTATGTTGAGTTGTTTCGGCACTTGACCTTCTAATCCAATAGTAAATTGATGGAAATCGGTACTTGGCCTTCTTCAGAAAACAACCCGTTTCAACCGGCACTTGACCTTCACAAAAAAACGACAGCACTGGAACCTTGACAGCAGCAACTTGCTTGACTTGCGTTAAAGACAACAGCAGTCCGTGTTATCCGGCAATATGCAACGACGCCGGGTACTGTCAAATTCCTGTATCAGTCAAAAAATTGCATTTTTGACATTTACCGGGCAACGCCGAGTACTTTGAAAATTTTGAAGATGTTGACTGTCTTGAAGAATGTTGAAGTGTTGACTTGAAGGATGCTGATGAATTCTTGTTGAAAATGAAGTGGGTAAGGGACCCCGTGTTTGCTGGTACCAGAGCAAACCAGCTTATGGCCACCAAATGATGCGTGGTATTATATGATGATGGATGGTACCCGCAGTCTGGTTTTGTGTAGTGTGTAGATGATGTACAGTCAAACAATGATCATGCAAAACAGGGCAATCCACACAAGGATGTCAGTTAACTCACGACGTATAAAGTCAATGATGCTTGTAACAGCTAGTGACGTTTTTCTGTATCATTTATTGTGGACGCCTGTCGTGAGAGACGAGCAAGTCTGCAATTAAATTCCTAAAAACTAATGGTAATATTTTGTCGGTAAATTTCTCACTGAATGAGAAGGCAGTCGGTTGTCTATACTCATTGTTGGCACAGACAATCGTTGGTCAACAGTCATGGGACATCCACCAATTTTACAAGGAATGTTGACATAACAATAGACAACGCTCGGTGTGAGCCCTTTAAACGCTACAACATTCACCTGAAATGTTTTCACAACTAGTAGACAGTGAGTCAATAGATTATCGAGGTAATCGCCCCAACGTCTCGGTTGTGTTTTCACAAAGGCAGGAAGGTACAAGCAATATTATTGTGGCTAGCCGTAGAATATATGGACAGAGCGCGAGGCAGTTTTACAATGAGTAATTTAATAAGCAGGTTCTCATCGAACCGACCCAATAACATTTGAGTAACGGCGACGCAGTGTCTGAGCCAGGGACAACATGAAAAGAGTGAGAATAGGTCGTTATGTAAAGACTATTAAATGCTGCACAGACACTCAAAAGACGAACGCAGACAAGTTGTCTCGGATAAGCAAAATATGAGAGCGACCATAGCAAAATTAGCCATAGGCGATTCAGACGATATATAAACTCAACTATATTCATTGCTCGGCATTGGTAAGAGAAACCATTCCGCCAACCGACTTGGGGTTCTAGATTTCACGAGGAAGAGTCAGGACATTGTGTCAACGAAATTCGTATATGGACACCAAGGTTAGTGTAATATATTTTGTACTTTATCAGTATTATGTCTTAACTTCAGTCAGATAATATATACATATTTTCCATAAATATAACACTGTAAATACCAGTCACGTTTATTATAATATTATATTTTATACTCATAAGTACAGGTTGCAATAAACACCATGAGAGAATTATAATTATAAGATAGCACAGTTTCCAGTAACTATAACGAAGTAAATACAAGACACTTTTATTTTGCCTTTACATTACCTGTTAACCGTGCAGTAAACACCGCGCAACCATTTCTTATAGTGATAAGATTTCACATACAAGACACTACAGGCGTAGCATAGTTTACGGGATACTTACAAAGGGTTCATTATTTTATCCATCACAGTGGTAGAGACAGGGACCATTTGAGATACTCATCCTTAGTCTACTACGTGGTTGGCGTTAATCACAGGACAAGCTTTAGAGTAGGGCCGACCGAGATACTGCGACGACACGCATCTCACACGTAATTAACGGCAACAACCTACCCATACTCCACGGGGGTCAGAAAGGAATTTACCAGGCGGTGAAGGGTCTTTCTATCATCGACTACCCACCCAAAAAGAAAGCAGAAAATACCCAGAAGGATTGCTGCATTTCTAATAGCTGTCCACGTGAAATTTAATGATCTGAAGTTGCAGTAGCAAACGGATGATTTTACAACCAGTGCCTTTGAGAAATTTAATGATCAGAAGTTGCAGTAGCAAACGGACGATTGTACAACAAGTGCCTTTGAGAAATCTTGATCAGAAGTGGCAGTAGCCAACGGACGATTTTTACATCAAGTGCTTTGAGAAACCATGATCAAAAGCTGCAAAAGCAGACGGGAGATCTTGTAAACCCAGTGCCTACAAAAATTATTAATATCCTGAATTACCAGCAGGAATGGAAAGATTCTCCCAGTAAAAATTGATGCGCCAACAAATACGAATATACAACATATTTCCATCATCATCACCACATGAGCAGACTATCAGCACAACGTAAGGACATCTGCATATCAGACAAAGTCTCACCCGCCTAACATTGCGTTCAACATCACACATGAACAGGACACCTTGGACGCTCGGGACAATGTCAACACTCGCATTGTGAAGGACAAAAGAACAAGCCGTGGACACCTGACGAAACCAAGTGGACCGTCCAGTGTTATTGTAGGCAGACAATGACTTGTCCATTGTGTACAAACAACCAGAGTTTATTGACAGTCAGCAAGAGACCAAGAAAAACAAGATATCCTTTTTCTGTTAGTATTTAGGAGTTACTTACATTCATCATCATCACATAGTGTAGACTTTAGATTCATTTGTGTATTTTGCATTAACTAATATCTTTCTTCACAGGGATAGTTAATGTCATTCCTAGTTGCATTTGTATTAGTGTACTTGAATGTTGTTATATTTCAATAAGTTAATAAATGTTGTAGTTGTATTTACCAACACACGTTATTACATATATAGAGAAGGAAAGAAAGTGTGCGAAAGAGACATGCTGTTCTTCCTTTCTTCCTCTTCTGTTCACTCAGTGTAATAGGGGAGTGGGGGCTCGTTAGCATTATAATATAGAGAGGGGGATAGAGTGGTAGGAGTTATAGTGTCACAGGATATAGAATCACTGGGACTGTCTGCGGGGAATTTATCCCAGAGTCTTACATTCGCCTTCTTCACTCCTGCTGCCTATTTCCAACCGGTTGCCAGGCAAATCTGAGCCATTGACAAGGCCGGCACCACACCGATAACTCTCTTTGGTTACCCTTCGGGATAACCTTGTGACAACGCCACAGTGACAAAATGTATACGCGAATATGTAGGTACATCAGACAGTCATTATCACAGCAACATAGTCATAACAGCAACGGATGGTAGATCGATAAAGTTAATGTAAATGTAATTTACCTTGCCTTCAGGAAATAACCACAGAAATAATACGCCTCCTGGCGTGTGGAAATACACTAGAGGTATCATCTCGAATAAACGAAATATCCATAAGAAGACATCACATTCCTGACAGAATAAATTAGCAGAGACGCTCTCACAGAGACGTCCCTTCGCTATCGAAATCTTCGCTTCCTGGTGGGCGGAAACCGTTCGACAAAGACCCAAGACTTAGACATGCGCAGTCCAGCGCGAATCGACCACAGCTCAGATAACTTAAGACACAAGGACCTTTACTGAGAACCAGCTTAAGAATGATTACCTTATAAGGAGAACCAACAGGTTGCCAACCGTTTTCTGAGAAAAGCGGCCTAGCAAGTCCATACATGGACACGATTCAAGAACGCTTAACAAATTTAACAACCATCGACACCAACGTGAGAAGACAACTGCTTACCATGAAAAGTGACTATAAATTCCACATGATTATTTCCCTTTCATTACAAAATATATATATTGTACATAAAACGATGTTGCGAGAATTTCACACGCAACAGCAATGCTAGCAGACTATTGTTGGACCCTTGTGAGAGATGCTCCAGAAACTCATTACAAGCGACAGGCAAAAAGGCGTCACTGTGAATCATTTCCGCTATGAGCATTATTATCATATGGTATGTATCTGCAAATGTGTAAAACTTGTTTTACAGATATTTAAAAAATTAGAGCTAATCTGGTGTTTTAACGGCCATTTTCATATTCAGCAGCCCAAACAACATAAAGGTAACTTGGTTTAATCTCAGATACACAAAAAAAAAAGTCAAAATTTGTTGTCCAGTGTTATCTATATTTACTGTTCTTATATGTTCTAATGTACAGTGATGCATTCTCTTTATCTTGGTTTATATGGTGTCCAAAAGGCTGATCAACATATATACAGGCAGTCATTTAGAAGCAGAGACAGTTATAAGCCAAGAGGTAGATGGCAGTCTAGAGATAATGGTCAGCCCAAAGGTCAAGATCAATACAGGGGTAGATGTCATGATCATCAGAAGTTGATAGAATACAGAGGAAGGGATCATGGAAGAGAAGTGCATCAGCCAGTGATCAGAAGGAATGCTGTTTCAGAGGAACTGGTAAAGGTATTATTTATCTTAAGCAAATTTATTCTAATTTTAACCAAGAAATTAAGTAGAAAATACTTTTAACATTTTTACTAATGTGTTTAAATAAAATAGAAATACTGGTAAGTTATTCTCACTGCAAAATGACACCTCATTTTCACAAAAATAACAGGATTACAGTTTGCTAGAGATTTAATTAGGTTATCCAAACCTTCTGTTTTGACCTTTAGATTTTTTTTTTTTTTCCTTAACTAGCGGCACTTGGGCTTTCAGCCCTTCGGCCCAATGACATATCATTGCGAGGCTGGGGAACCTGAGGACTTTCCTTCCAACCCGGTCAGGAGCTTCGCTCCTTCCCATCCACAGAGGGTTTATCACAGGAGCCGTTCAGGCTATTCAGTCAAATTTCCGGCCGTAAACATTTCTTCAAACGCTGACGCCCGGGTTTGAACCATGAACACCTGGTCGCCAGTACAACGCCGAAGCCATTACACCAGCGCTGCTCCCTGACCTTTAGATAATAGGCGAGTTGGTCTTCTCAATTTCCTTCATCATCCCTGGCATCTTAAATGGTACAGCAAAAACAGTTTTAACTTTGATGTCCCTGTTGCACCTTAAAAGGAGAATTAAAAGGTTTTGCAGTTTTGAATCCAGGAATCAGAACATTTCTGGGACCTCAAGACGCAGCAATAGAGACCGCAGTCAGCGACTCATAGCTTGACTGCCTGCGTCAGGACCAGCGAACCAGAGCTGGTCAAGACCGCACTCCACCTCCACGTGGTGGTCCTGGAAACAGTCTGCAGCTGTGCAGGCTGGCTGAGCGAGTGTGGATTGAAATGGGAAGGCAAACCCGGTCCTAAAAAATGCCGTGCAGAAGTCGGATGTGTCGACCGAAAGGTGCAGATATCACAGCTACGTTGGAAACAGACACAACGCAACCACCGTCCTTTTCAGGGCGAACGAAGAAGAAGAAGAACATTTCTCATAGAATATGCACATTGTTGATGGCTTGTTCTTCAAATAAAGTCTGTTCTCATTAACTTTTAAACACGAGTCAGAAGTATGTTCAATCTAAAGTTCTTGTGCTGCCTCTGTTAACACTTGTAGTGCACTGGCTTCCTAGCTCGGTGGTCCATGGTTCAATCCTCCAGTTGAGGCGGGATTTTTTACACCGCAAACGTCTCCACGGTCGACTCAGCCTCGTGAATTGGATACCAGAGCAACTTCTGGGAAGGGTAAGGCGGCTGGCGTGATGCTGACCACATCACCCCTAGTGTGCTGATGGTCAAGAAAATATGGGCCTAACACCATATTCTCAATATGCCTCAGTGGGCGTGTCTTCTTCTTCTTCTTCCATCCTTAGCCATCAACCGGCAAAGCAGTATGTGGCCAGTACGCCTAGTGGCGTCTTAGGGCAACAACAAATTGATCAATCTATCGCTGTTTCCACATCGCCTAGTGGCGTCTTTGTGGAACAAAAACAGACCAAACAATCTATCATTGTTTCCGTAATCAGATTGGTTGGCAAGCAGGTGATCAGCCCACTGTGCGAAGTTTTTACGGGATGGGGTAAACAGCCCCATGCCCATACCCTCCTTAGTCGCTTTTTACGACATGCGTGGTAGGGTGCAGTGTTACTATTCTTTGCTCCCCTTTCGGGCCCCGGTAACACACGGGTGCAGTGGGCGTGTAACCCATAACAAATGTTTTTTTTCATTATCTGCATCTGTCCAAAGTGGACTACATCTCTGATAGACAAGAAACGCATTTCCGTGAATACTCTATTCACAGTCATCCATTTATGAATAATTCAAACTTCTTAGTAAATATTTTTGTTTTCCTTTATGTTTCAAAGCTATATAATAAGACTTGATAACTGAGTTGATATTAATTTAAAAAAAAAAAAGGACTTCATTGTTGGCAGTTTCTATATATTTGCCAGTCAACCATCTTCAGAGGCAATTAATTTCACAATGTTCACCACCAACAGGCAAAAGTTAAACTAGCATTTTTTAAGAGCAGGGATGTAAAAACTGCCAACAAGAAAATAAATATGCCCTAAAGTTCATTAACCTGATAAGAAATGTATGAAGGCATGAAATTTAGAATTGTTTATGGAGGACAACTTCTAGAGCCCTTTGAAATAAGAACCGGAGAGCAGCAGGGAGACCTTATCACCACTTCTTTTTCCACTGGCTTTAGATTTGATTATGAAAGCAGAAGGGAATTCAGTGGACTCAAACATAACAGCTTGATGATCCCTCTCTCTTCTGTAATATAACCCTAACCAGATGCACGACTAAATGAAAATACTTGTTAAGAGATCAGGGACCTCAAGACGCAGCAATAGAGACCGCAGTCAGCGACTCATAGCTTGACTGCCTGCGTCAGGACCAGCGAACCAGAGCTGGTCAAGACCGCACTCCACCTCCACGTGGTGGTCCTGGAAACAGTCTGCAGCTGTGCAGTCTGGCTGAGTGAGTGTGGATCGAAATGGGAAGGCAAACCCGGTCCTAAAAAATGCCGTGCAGAAGTCGGATGTGTCGACCGAAAGGTGCAGATATCACAGCTTAGGCGTAAACAGACACAACGCAACCACCGTCCTTTTCAGGACGAACGAAGAAGAAGAAGAAGTTAAGAGATCACAGTCGTGTGTATGAAAATATACTGGACACAGTGTCACGGGTTGCCTCCCCTTTGCTCTGCAGTAGTGGTCCAACAGTGGCCAAAACCTAAAGTATCTAATGTGGGTCTTCAAAGGTGTCTACCTTCGCACAAGATTACTCTTGGCAGAGTAGTAGATAGAAGGATGATGCTTCCACCTTGAGGGAGTATCCACAAGATATTTCAGAAGTCAAGAATGATGCTGAATGAGTCTTAGCACGTTAACTTTATATCTGACTCACTGCCTTTTGTGGAAATGGGTTATGCAATTGTTTAGCTCGTTCAAGCCCCCAGCTGAGTTAATTCAGCGAAATTCCTTATTATTATTTATTGGTTCTATAGATGTAAATATATATATTAACTCTTTAAGTCCCAATCGACTTTATAAAGGCTCAGGGGTTAGACGCGCTTGGCCCAATTGACTTTAAAAAGCCTTTAGTATATGTGCCTCTGTTTGAGACTGTTTCTAATTATAACTACCCACAAAGTCACTTCCGACTGCAAGTACATTCTTTTAAATACCGCACGTGTTTAAGAGTGAACGTGTTTCTGTTTTGAGATATTTATTTTAGATTTTTAAAGCGATTTTTTTTAAGCACATATCCTCCATTTTACCTTGAATAACTAATCATTTTTTTAAAGCGCATATCCTCCATTTTACCTTGAATAACTAATCATTTTTCAATGAAAGCTTTTATACTTGTAGCACAAGAGTAAAGTACATCCAATTACCTTCAGTTTCATATACAACAACAAAGTTATTTATGCATATGAACATTTTAAAAAATTATTTCCAAACAACAACAATAAAAACGCACTGGGCTGGCCATTTTTGTTTTGGCCAAACCCACTTTTTTGCTTGGGACTGAAAGAGTTAAAGAGTCTGATACATACTTACACTCTCAAAACTATAATAATTGAATCAACTATGAATTTGTAAAACGTAACAAGTTTAATAATTAATTATTCTTTAACAGTTAAAAATAAATATGAATGATGGGTGAAATTTAGATAAAAAGTGTCTTCATTAGAGACTTGATAGGGGAATTATAAAAGTCCGCTGCTTTCGCCTTTTAATAAGCACTTAGCTCTTAAAATGATTGAGTACTGCCACAGGTGTTTCGTCAAATCTTTTGTGGTGAGGGCACTTCTCTACACAACTCGTCCAATGTAGGTGGTTAGTGTCGAATCCCAGATCTTGAATTACAAACTAGTGGTGTAGAAACTATTACTACCAACTGGTCTCATGCCACAAACCCAACTTGGGATCTACAATCTTCTGGCACAGATAAATGGACACAGCAACTTAGATGCTTCGTCCACTTGGTCTGGGGTAAATTTAGAATTTATCTTATGACAGGTGCTTTGATTCCTAGGTATACAGTCTTGGTATTTAAAAATGCGGGTTTACCTTTTAAGTTTCAAAGATGCCCAAATACTTTGATCCTGTCCTATTTAATTTGGAATTCTGTCTGATCCTTCTCTGGCTCTTGGAGTTGCTCTTCCGAATTTGCTAGGTTATATTCTCATTTCTTCCTCCAAGCTTCCACATGGTGTTTCCGACAAACTTGCCAATCAGAGCTATTGTTATTTTCCAGCTCTCAATTGAACCAATCCTGCTCTTAGAACTAGGAGGTCGGGGGTGTTCATTTTAATTCTGTCCAGCGAGTTTAAAATTATCAGGTTAAAATTTAAACCCATGACCTATCTTTCAAATATGGCATGATTACTTCCATTGCTATTACACAGACTTGCCAACACATCTATGATCTCATCCCTAATGATTACCTTGCTCATAATGTCTTTTCAGACTTGTTGTATCGGTAATAAAGACGCCGATAATGTCTGGACAAAATGATAAGTGATTATCACGCGTACTCAAATATTCCGCCAGACAGATAATCCCTGACGTACGCGGACCACAGCTGGCTCCCTCATACAGACAATATTGCTTCCTTTGTCCCCTCCTGCCAAGGTGTCGGAAGGTGCCGTGACCAACCGTGAAACACAGGTGGTCACTCGCCTGCTCTGAGTCGGAAATGAGTTACGTCAAAGTCAACCATTACTTTCATGTTTACCGTCTGCATTCAAGTTGGCGCGACCACTTAAGCGATTACAATTAATCCTCAAGATAGTCAATTACCCATGAAATAACACTATTGCAGTGTGAGAAAGGGTATAGCAATTTTGGGAGTGTCAATGGCACGAATTCATGTGCGAAAAATGAAGAAATAAATGGATAATGTAGGAGAGAAAGAAACAATGTAAAAGGACACTCACACATATCGTCACAAACAGACATAGATTATGAGAATAAATGCAGACAATTATAACAAAATAGCTCTGGCTTAAATTTAAGGACATAAAAAAAGTGCAGCAGAAGCATGTGGTGAAGTTCGACTTGGGAAGAAGGGAAAGAGGACACCTTGGTGGACAAAAGAAGTTAACAAGAAAATAAGAGAAAAGAAAAAGGTATGGAAACAAAAAAAAAAAAAAAAAAAAAAAAAAAAAAAAAAAAAAAAAAAAAAAAAAATACTCAGAAGATAAAAACAGCAGGATAAACGACTTGGGAAGATTGGTGGACAAAAGATTAACAATATGAAAAAGAAAAAGGTATGATAAAGCTCAGAACAGAAGCAAAGAGCAAGGTGATAGAAGCAAAACAGAAATCCTTTGAAGAATTTGGAGAAAAGGTAGAAAAAGATGCTCAAGAAAACCAGAAATTGTTCTACAAGACCCTAAAGAACATAAGGGAGGAAAAACAGTGCCCTCTTAAATTTATTTAAGGACAAACAAGACAAATTGTTTACTGCTCCAAATGAAGTAATCGAAAGATGGAACATATATTTCTCAGAGCTCTTTGATGGTGAGCGAGGTCAAGCCTCAGAAAGGATAAACACTATAACAGAAGTGGAAACCAATGGTGAGGAAGATGGCATCAAGATGGAAGAACTGAAGGCAGCACTCGAGAAAATCAGGGTGGGCAGAGCAGCAGGACATGATAGTATAAGATCAGAAATGGTTAAGTACATTGGAGCAGCATGTGCCCTATTACTCCTGAGGGTCTTATGGCAGCCTGGCACCACAAGACCATACCAAAGGATTGAGAGATTGCCATCATACACACATATTAAATAACGGGGATAATGTGGAAATCATAGAGGCATATCCCTTTTTAGTGTCCTTGATAAAATTTACTCTAGAAACAGAGACTTAAATGCTTTGCTGATCTACAAATGAATGAGGTCCAGTGTGGCTTCCAATCAAACTGAAGTACTCAGGACCTGATCTTCATTCAGGACACTGAGTGAAAAGGCCCTTGAGTATAAAGGTGAGATGCATTTATGTTTCTTGGATTTGGAGAAGGCGTTTGACAAGGTCCCATGGAGCAAACTTTCAGACTGCTTGGCAGAGAAAAACATTCCAGTACCTCTAATTCATGCTGTACAGAGCTTCTACAAGACTTGCAGAAATTATGTGTGGACGACAAACCATAAGTCAGATGAGTTCAGGACCACCACTGGTGTAAGACAAGGCGATATCCTGTCACCTTATCTTTTCATACTCCTCATGGACGATGTCATCAAAGCATGTAAGAAGATGGTAAGAAAGTATTCACTGGGGCACTGGAATTTGAGATAGGCCTGTGTTTCAGAGTTGGCATTTACCGACGATGTTGCCCTGATTGCTAAATCAGAGGCACATCTTCAGTGCAACCTGCAAGTCTGGAAGGAAGAGCTCGAGAAGTGAGGAATGGTCATCAGCAGCTCCTAAACAAAAACCATGGTGATGTCACGAGAAGAAAAAAAGGCTTCAGATTATTCTGGCAGAACAGATCCTGGAGCAGGTCAGCCACTTTAAAAACATTGGAACTGTCATAGACTTAGGGAAGCATCAAAGAAGAGTTGATTACTCGAAGAGCAGCGGCTGAGAGACCATAAATTAGGCCATAAATGAAAGATTTCTCAGCAGAAGAGAAATTGGCAAGAAGACAAAGATGTCTGTATACTGCCTCACTTATGTTCTAGTCTTGACATATGAATGTGAGTCATGTGCAATGACTACAGCTCACACAAAAGCGAGCTCCAAACCTCAGAAATGAGGTATCTGCAGTAGGTGGTTGAAGTAACAAGAAGAGATATGGTCTGCAACCAGACAATATGTCAGTGCCTCAAAACTCGGACCCAAGTGGAACAGTTCAAATTACGATGGTTTGGCGCGACAAAAATGGGAAACTAAGAATCAGGGATCCGAACCTCCAAGATGACCCAGAGTTCGCTGGGAGGACAACATTAGACAATCCCCTAAGGACCGAGGACTAGATTAGAACCAGACCAGGAAGACAGCCGATAGGATAGTATGGCATTCTCTCTGGCAAACCCCCTCACCCCAGGGTAGAAGAGGAATGACTAAGTAAGTAAGTTATAACACAACTGCATTTGAAGAAGCACCCCCACAAGATGTAAATTGATGCATATATATCTTGGCTGCAGTGTAACCAATGACCAGACATTGATATCAAAATAAGATTACAAAAGCACAAAGAGCTTTCATTGCATTGGGAAATATATGGACATTTAAAAACACAAATCAAGTTCAGCAAAAAAGGGACATTTTGCAACAAACAGTGTCCTGGAAGTTTAATTATTTTGTTTAAATGGTGGTTTTTCGTAGTTTCTTGTATTGTACTGTCAGAGTCTACTACAATTTTACCTGTCTTGTGCAAGTGTACTACATTCAGTTAGGTCTCTCTTGTGCTTGCAGCCTCTGTATCTCTCTATATATTGTGTTGTTTATACTGCGGTGAAAGGGTTAGTGACTCTACTTTTCAGTTAGGAAAGGCAAAGGCAGCCAGTTACCTGGGGCTATCTTGTCATGTTTCCTTAACATCTCCATGCCTCTTTTCCTGTGGATTTCAAAAGAAATGTCCAAGTCTTTCCTACCTATGTTTGCCCTCATTATGCCTCTTCTCTATGTTTCCCTTGCCTCTGTTGCCAGCAGGGTTTAAAAAGTGGTAGATTGCCATTAAATCAAAGGGTTAAAGAATGGAAAAGCTCCTGGCTGTCGCGAGAGGTTTGGATGTTATTAAAATAAAGACTTTCCTGGACACAAAGGTGTATCAGATGATACCAGGATAGTGCCAGATAAGAGACTGGTCTTATAAGAAATACCCCCTTCTCTGAAAAGAGCAAGGGTGTATCGACATCAATAGTGGGGTCAAGCTATGTAAACCTACAAGTATGGATATTATTGTTGAGTACTGAAGGTCTATCTGCTACCTCTCCTGATCCCACAATGATTAATGAATAAATTTATGTTTTAATGGCTAGCTATCTAGGGGAAATTTAGTTAATTATAGGTAATAAATCTCAATACAGAACATTAACTTAATAAAATTATTAAGCAAGACTGACTGAAATTATTTACAATTTATTTGTCCTCTACCGATTTATTTTTTCGGTCAGGAATTCTCAAAGAAATCAAATATTATTTACAACATTAAATAAATAACATGGAATGAACATTTCCTTAAAGAACAATATGGTAAAGGTAACTAGATCGTGTCAATTACTTTCTTTCTTATTAATCTGATCACAGTAAATGGACTGTATACTTTACTGTAGTTATGTATTGTCCTTTAGAACTCGTCACTAAAAATGTTTAGTAAGAAGTGTATTTTTCTTTTTATATCTTTGTTTGGTGGCTGGAGTAACTGTGCAGTGGAACCAAGGTCCACTCATCTTATTAAATGATGATCTGTATCCACCCTGCTATGATTACACAATCTACCACTCCAGGCTGGAAAAAACTTGGTATGGCTCTAGATTTCTGAAGAGCTGTAGACACCAATAGTCTTTCTTGACTGTGGATATTTTCGTACTTTGAAACCTCGAGACAGAACCTGGAATGAAAGATAATCGCATTCCATGTAGGCTCCAGCACCACTCCACACACACAACTTCACATATAAACATTTTTTCAGAAATTGTGCTAACAGTTTGCACAGGGCATATAACTTCATTTCTTTTACAGCCAGTTCCATGTGATTATTCATCTTCTGTAAACAATCTATGATAGATTCCTTAGCTCATGATTGACTGCCATACAATGCTTTGGTTAAGTACACAGTAGCAAGTGACACCTTAATTACATCATAAATTCCTGCACTCCTATCCTATGTTCGTGAACAGCGTGTAAGTCCAGGATGAAATACTCATTCCTATACTTTATTCAAACTAACAGTCGTAATTTCTGCCCTACTTACAAATATTATACACATTTTCATTGCTGGCTTTCGTTTCCAAATCACACACGTTTACAAGTAAGCCGGCCATGGCACAACACATTAGTCCTGTAGTTTCACTTTCTACACATCACCGAATATATAGGCGGGTATACACAGGCAAATAATCAACATTATATACAAATATATATATATTTCTTACCATCAGGCAATCATACACACACTGAAATACAGGCTTTCAATGGGATCTAGCTCAGATCGGCAAAAGATTCTGCACAACAATTTGCGCTCGATACCTGTAGCTTAGTATTTTTTCAAATTTTGTGGACGTCTTTCCCAAGTCCCAGTTCTATATATAGCGCTGCGTCCATCCAATCGGAAGCACAGTCCAAATGTCTTTTTTAAGAATCAAAACTTAGACGTGTTTCAGCCTGCCCGTATAAAGTGATTAATTTTAAATAGTCTATATCTAACTTATGACTGGGCCGATTTTAATTATTTCAAGTGATATGTAAACTGCTAATTTATCTGTATCGTTCTATATCTTTTTTGTTTAGTTATTACATGGCATTTAAATCTATGCAGTCTTTAATTGGCTAAATCAGGACTTACCCTGATCTAGAAATATCACTAAAACCAATTTTTCTCTTTAATTAAAATACTATTATGAGGCTTTCTTAGTACCTACTAATTAAGTAATATCCCAAATTTTATAATAGTAAGGTATTTCTTTTTATATATCGCTATTCTTTAAGAAATAAAATAACTCCTTCCCAAATTTTACACAGAATAGGCCCTTTCTGACCAACATAAAAAGTTTCTTTATACATACTAGAAAAGGAGCGTCCTGATTGGTTATTTATTTGGTCTGTTTATCCCATAGTGAGCGCGGCAAATATGACTGTGTTGTCAAGACAGATTCAAAATACGACACTGGCCATGATAACTTAAATGCTGAGCTTTTAAGACAGACCCTGAGCTAGCAGCAGAACTATTAGAACCACTGTTTGCACAAGTCTGGAAAACAGGGACAACACCAACGGAGTGGAACAACGGAATAATTGTCAAATTGCCCAAGAAGGGAGATCTTGCAGACTGCAATAATTGGAGAGGAATCACTCTTCTCTCAGTTCCCAGCAAAATACAAGGCAGGATAATTATACAGAGAATTTCAAAAGCAGTAGACCACAAACTGTGGAAAGAACAAGCAGGATTTAGAAAGAACAGAAGATGTGTAGATCATATATTTACCCTCAGGAACATTATAAAGCAGTGCTTAGAGTGGCAAAGACAGCTGTACATTAATTTCGTTGATTTTGAAAAGGCTTTTGACAGTATACATAGGGACAGTTTATGGAAAATACTGAGGGCTTGTGGAATTCCAAGCTGCATAGTGTCAATCATAAAAAGCCTCTATGCCAACTTTACGTGCAGCGTTGGGCAGAGCAACCTAGCCTTTGAGGTGAAGACAGGAGTACGACAGCGAAGCCCCTTATCAACCACTCTATTTTTAACAGTCATAGACTGGGTGATGCGCCACACAACAGAGGGCTGTCCAAGAGGAATAAGATGGACTACATTTTCTACACTGGAAGATCTGGAATATGCAGATGACATTGCACTACTAGCACATTCACATCAACACATCCGGGAAAAAACGGATAGACTTAATAAGTTTAGCCAGCAGGTGGGCTTGAACATCAATCTAAAGAAGTCAGAGGTCATGACGCTTAATGTGAGCAACCCTGAGCCCATATCAGTAAGGAATCAGCAACTGGAACAGACGGACACCTTCACATACCTAGGATGCTTAGTAACACCAGACGGCGGAGCAAGCAAAGACATCAACAACAGAATGAACAAAGCAAGAACAGCCTTTTTTTTTGTCTAAACAACATCTGGAAGTCCTCTCAGTACAGCACAAGCACCAAATTAAGATTATATGAGAGCTGTGTACTTTCTGTGTTTCTCTATTGTGTGGAATGCTGGAGAGTAACAGAGAATGAAATGTCGAAATTGTCCTCTTTTCACACAACATGCCTAAGAAAAATTCACCGAATCTTTTGTCCGAATACCATCACCAACCAAGATCTGCTTATTCGGAGCAAGCAAGAGGACATGCACACCATCATAGCTGGCAGACGCTGGAGCTGGGTTGGCCATGTCCTCAGAAGAGACCCCGATGCCATCACAAGAACAGCTATGCTATGGACCCCTGAAGGAAAACGAAAGAGAGGCCGACCAAAAACAACTTGGCGGAGGACTGTGGAGGCTGAGATGCAAAGAATGAACCAGAGTTGGGGCACTGTACAAAGGATGGCCACCGACCGAGCAAAGTGGAATCAATTTGTTGTTGCCCTACAAGATGCCACCAGGCATGATGGCCACTGACTGCTTTGACGGTCAGCGGCTAAGGATCAAAGAAGAAGATTGCCATTAAAACTATTGAATTTATTTCTGTTTGCTCACCTGCGTCTTCTCTTGATCAGAACTCTGACAGCTCGAACCTGGTTGATGTGGCAGACATGGCAAAGTTGTTGCATTTATTCACTGCGAGGCTGAAGGAGTTCCCAGCAAAGGAAAATGCAATTCAGACCATTGAGAACTGTATCACAGCATCACATTTGCCAATCAAGGTAAGCGAATGTTATACTCCATGCATGCTTGTGAGATTTCCCCCCCCCCCCCTTTTTTTAAGTAGCATAAGGAGATGCACTTGCCATTGTTATGTAAGATATGCAGCTATCTCTCTCCAGATGTTTCTTTGTCTTTCATGTCTGTCGTAGTGTTTCTCATGAGTTCCTTTGTATTCCCCTCTTCGTCTTTTCCTGCTGGTTCCTTGTACGAGATTTCCAGAAGCTTGTTTTCTAGTGATTAGTATTACAACAAGGTGAAGCTACATCATATGCATGTAAATAAAAGAATGACCACTTCTACAGAAAAGTGTGCAGTGTAGCTTCTGCTACAACATTTATGACATCATACATAGATGCCAGGGGCTGACATAATGGTCTGGCGATATAGGGGGCCCACTTTCCCCTAGCCTCCATCTAGATTAATCAACTGGATAGGTGGTCAGGGCCCAATGGCTTTTATTGCCCTGGGACCTTGATCACTATCAGTCTGCCCCTGATAGATGCTGTCAAGTAAAATTTAAAGGAACATATCTTCTGAGAACTAATTTAGGAAATAGTACTAGAAGTGTTCATAAGCAGGTTATCTTCTGTAAGAAAGGTGGGCCAGGATTGCAAGGAGCAGTCACACGATTGTTGAGAGTTTTCTCACACTTACCATACTAAATTTGTGTAATAGTTCAGAAAAAAATGTGCTTTCCATCAGTGTGAAGGACAGTTAATAAACTACAGTAGCCACCATGACATTAAATGTTGGAATGTTGCATGTGATCAAGTAGGATGATTGTACTAGAGGCACACATGGAAAACATGCAACTTACAACACTTGAAAATATGCCTAGGCAAAGTTTAAACGACACATAGGAAAGTTGATAACTTGCCACCCTTGGAACTGCACATATGGAAAATTTATAACTTGCCACCTTTGAACTGCACATATGGAAAATTTATAACTTGCAACACTTGAAACTGCACATAGGGAAAATTTGTAACTTGCAACAGTTGGAACTGCACATAGGAAAAATTTGTAACTTGCAACAATTGGAACTGCACATAGGGAAAATTTGTAACTTGCAAGAGTTGAAACTGCACATAGGGAAAATTTGTAACTTGCAACAGTTGGAACTGTACTTAGGGAAAGTTTGTAAATTGAAACTGCACATAGCTAAGATTACTTGTGTGTGTTAACTCTGCTTGTTGCCTATGTTCCTGTCTGTGGTCTAGAAAACAGCATTAGTTCAACGCCATTCCCAGCTGATGCAGTCACTTGAAATCTTAATTTTGTAAATTAATTCTTCTGCATTTGCCTTCTTCCCATCTCAGTGATAAAATATCATTCTTTCTCAGTATCTGCTTCTTCCGTTACATTTTATAAATGTCATCCTCCTTCCATTTGGTTTTGTTTTGTTTTAAGGACCATCGTCATTGCACTCGGACAACTCCATCAGTGCGCCGATCTCCTCCCTAGATCATACAAGGAGGATCTCAGCACAGTGCACAAACTCCATAACACCGGCAAGGATCCGAATGTGTGTATACAAGAATCGCACATTCTATAAATATTTTTGTGGCCATATGGCCTACTCTTGACAATTTCCAACTGCTGAGGGATTTTTATGTGCACAACTGTTTTTTCGCCCTTATCCGAGAAGGCTAGGCATTTATTCTCATTACTCAGGAGAATTAGATGTGGACGCCGTACCTCTTAGCCATTCCAACCCCCTTACATTTTAAAGAGAGCTGTGTTTACAGAAATATAAGTCTTCAATTTAAGAATAAAAATGTTTAACTTGTAATATTGAATCGCACCAGAAACCAGTCTGTGTGGCGAAGAATAACCAGCAACATTTGAATCTACCTGAAGATGCATTCATTCATAACTTTCGTTAACAATATGTAGGTTTATTCATAGTATGTTGGTTAATTAAATAAATTCATAATGTGTTGGTTTATTTAGTAAAGTAATGATTTTGATAGCCAGATAAAAAACTTACAGGATTTTTACATTAATTTATAATGTGATTGATAACTGCTTTACTTAATAAATTGTTTAAAAAAAAAAAAAATTTAATTCATAGTTTTAATTCTCAGTTAATTTAATATTTGCTTTTCTGCAGTTAATTAATGGTTCATTGTATTCATTCAGATGTTTGATTTTCTTTTATTCATTCATAATTTGTTGGTTTATTTCATCTGTTCTTAATTTCCTTTTTTCATTTCAGACTTTTTTCGTCATTGATGAGACAGTGGATCAGATTCATACCAGGCCTGAGTTTTCTGGTTCTCTATACATCAACAGTCTATTCATTGCCCGCTCAACCAGTAATGGGAAGAAAATATTAAAGCACAAAGTGTATGATACAGCATTGCAGCTTTTGAAGACCATGAGTATTGAGGATTTGATGGCACAAAGTGGCTTGGAACAAAGACTAGAAGAATTGCCACAAGGAACTGCACTTATGAAAGACCAGGTATTCATGGTTAAATGTTATATTTGTGTACACTAAGATATAGTTCTGATCCTGGATACAGCGATTTGATATCTAAATAAGTTGTCAGCATGTGAGCATCTGATTGGCAGAGTGGTTAGAGCGCTGATCTTTCATGGCAAAAGTACTGGGTTCAAAACATGGTGGCATCATGCTCTAGTCTACCCAGCTGTAAATGGGTACATGGCTCTGCTCTTGTGTTAGGTATGGCATAAACAGTATGGAAGTGAACTGGTCACCCCACCTCTAAAAGCTGGATCTAGTATAGTGAAGTCTCTGACACTTCATTCCTCTACGGCAGTATCTGCTATGGGACTAACCTTACCTGATCAGTTCGGGGGGGGGGGGGTTTGAGGAGACAAAGAAATAATAAGGCCACTTGCTCCCTCAGGCATGTCATAAAAGATGACAAATGTGATGTTGTATTGAACATGGGTGCTGGCAACCTCAAGTAAGTGCTGTAAAAACTACTGCTACAAGAACACGTAAATGCTTTAATGCCGGGGCCAGCTGCTATATTGGCTCTGTGCTCAATAGGGAATGAGATGGGAAATGATTTATTTTTAACTTACTCAGTTTGTGTTCAGTTTAAAGATTTAAACAAAATGGTGCGTGTTGGGAGCTGCTATGCGGTGTGTGATGAACGGCAATTTTCATTTGAATGTCGTTTTCCACTCAGAGTAGCACTTCCATCATTGCGTGGTTGTATAAGATCAGTTTTTATGATCATGACGTGTGAGGTAACTAAGAAACCCAAGGGGAGAATTCTGAAAGCTCACCTTGATGTGAGCAGTAGGTGTGGATTGGTCTGTTTGATAGAATACAGTGTGTCTTCTTATGTTAAGGCCAAGATGTGCCAGTTTATTACAAGGAAGGGTCAGAGGCCACAGAGCCTATATATTCATTAAAAGTATTAAGACCACATAGTCTATATATTCATTAAAAGTGCCAGAGCTCACAGAGCCTTTGTTTTGTTCTGAACTTTCAAAAATGGCACTTGTCAACGAAACATATTAACCCTAGACATAAAGAAAGAAAGTTCATGACAGTGCAGTAATTTTTCTAAATCATTTGGTATGGTTATTTGACAATGTTACAGTGGCAGTACACATGGAATTTGCCAAATTTTTTCCCCCCGATGATATGTAGCAGAAGAATGGAAAAGTTCTTTCATCTTTGACATTTTTTCCAACAGACGAAATCAGAGGTGGATGATCTGAAAGGCAGGCTGATCAAACTGCAAGACAGCATTAAGAAGTCAAAATATCCACAAAATCTGCCTGTTCTAATCTTTGATATGGTGAGTTTTTCTTCTCTATTTTATTTTCAAAGCCATCTTTGCCTCTGGTTTTTTTTGTTTCATTTTTCTTGTCATACTGTGTTCTTATTTATTCTCTTATTTTCTTTCAGGACTTGTTTTTATATGGGAGTGAAAGGTTAGAGACTTCAGTATGCTAGGTCCAGCTTTATGAGATGGGTAACCAATTCCCCTCCTTGCTGCCTTTGCCTTCACAAAGAGACACCTCATAAAGCTGAACCTAGTATATTGATGTCTGTAATGCTTCACATTCCTTCAGCAGTATCAGCAATGGGTCGACCTTTACACTTAAAGTGACAAATCTGTCCTTACACTGTAAAAATACAGCATTTAATGTGTGTATAAAGTTCTCAGTTGCACAACAATTAGCATCCATGCCTGTAACGCAGGAGACTGGTTTTGCCCCCCATCAAGAGGCAAAGTGCAGCATACCTTGCATATCATATGCTGCTAAGTAAATTAATTCACACACACACACACACACACACACACACACACACACACACACACACACACACACACACACACACACACACACACACACACACACACACACACACACACACACACACACACACACACACACACACACACACACACACACACACACACACACACACACACACACACACACACACACACACACACACACACACACACACACACACACACACACACACACACACACACACACACACACACACACACACACACACACACACACACACACACACACACACACACACACACACACACACACACACACACACACACACACACACACACACACACACACACACACACACACACACACACACACACACACACACACACACACACACACACACACACACACACACACACACACACACACACACACACACACACACACACACACACACACACACACACACACACACACACACACACACACACACACACACACACACACACACACACACACACACACACATGTATATATATATACGAGGGGCGTTCAGAAAGAAATGCACCACATCGTTTTTCTCAGCTAATAATGAAGATAGAAGCATGAAATTTTGCACACTTCAAATATGGCATATGCCAATTGTGGGCACCAAATTGCACCGCAACTGGCCAAATAATACGGCTGCCCTAAACCGTTGAAATGGAGCATGTTAACTTAATGAAGTTTTGCCACAGCCACCAACGCAGAAATGTTGAAATGCGCTCAGGGCATTATTCTTACTGATAGGCGAATCACTACTCAACAATTGGCCTTACAGCTGTCAGTCAGCATTGGTAGTGCAAATGCAGTTATAAAAACTCTCGGATTTTCTAAGGTTTGCGCAAGATGGGTTCCTCGAAGTCTCCCAAATGACCACCGATTGCAAAGGAAAGCAATTTCTTCTGAATTGTTGGAGCATTTCAATGCTGATGGAGAGAACTTTTTGGCTAAGATCGCTACAGTTGACGAAACCTGGGCACATCATTTTGAACCTGAAACAAAAAGACAGTCAATGGAGTGGCATCATCCGCAATCACCACAAAGAAAGAAATTCAAGACAGTTCCTTCAGCTGGAAAGGTCATGATCACTGTCTTTTGGGACATTGAAGGTGTGATGCTTGTGGACATTATGCCAAGAGGAGAGACAATCAATTCGCAAGCTTACATTAAGACATTGAAAAAACTCAATCAACGTTTTCGCAGAGTTCGGCCACACAAGAATCCAGCAGATCTGCTTCTCCTTCACGACAATGCGTGACCTCACACAAGTCTGGCAACACGGGAAGCAATCACTAAATTGGGTTGGACTGTACTACCCCATCCACTCTATAGTCCCGATTAGGCACCCTCTGATTTTCCTCTATTTGGTCCACTTAAAGATGCACTCCGTGGGACAAGGTTTGAAGATGACGAAGGAGTGATTCATGCAGCGAAGAAATGGTTACATGATCAAGACAAAATGTGGTACGGGCTAGGAATACATGCACTTGTTTAGCGCTGGCATAAAGCCGTACAAGTTGATAAGGATTATGTTGAATAATACCGATGTTTACATGACATAACCATGTATATTGTTTATAAATTTCATGCTTTTTGAATAAACAGCTCCTGAGAAAAACGATGTGGTGCATTACTTTCTGAACGCCCCTCGTGTATATATATATATATATATATATATATATATATATATATATATATATATATATATATATATATATATATATATATATATATATATATATATATATAAACACACACACGAGGGAAGGTCAAAAAGTAATGCCTCCTATTTTTTATGTATGTAAATACTGCATCGGTGTGCAATTTGTAAATTTAGCAGGATTCCTCAAACACTCTTGTGCACTGTATAGCATTACCAACCTGTTTCAGTAACAGGTGGCACCACTGTAACAGTTTAAAAATGGCTGCCAAAGACGTTCGGTTAAAACAACGTTACGTCATGGAATTCCTCAATGCTGAAGGCGAGACCCCAATTCGCATCCACGAACGTTTGAAGAATGTTTATGGAGATTCAACAGTGGATGTTAGCACTGTCCGACGTTGGGTACATCGTTGTGACGAAGCTGAAGTAGGTCAATCCTCAATGGCTGACGCAAAGCGGACTGGCCGTCCGTCTACTGCAGTGACTCCACACAACATTCATCGAGTTGATGGCATCATTCGTGGTGACTGTCGGGTAACACTGGATGAACTTTCTTCCATGTTGTCCATTAGTAAAGGCAGTGTCCAGAACATCATTAAAGACCTGGGTTATTCAAAAGTTTGTGCACGGTGGGTACCCAGAATGTTGACAGACAGACATAAAGAAACAAGGAAAACCATAGCCATCAACTTCCTGCACAGTTACGAAACTGAAGGAGAAGAGTTTTTATCGAATATTGTGACAGATGATGAGACTTGGGTTCATTTTTTTGAACCAGAATCCAAGAGGCAGTCAATGGAATGGCATCACACAACATCGCCGACAAGAAAGAAGTTCAAAAGTTCACATATTATACATCACAGTAAAGATAAATAAATGTAGAATTAGTATATGAAGGACTTTTAGTGATATTCTACATATAGTAATCAGTGATGAGTAATAATATAGACCACTTTCAAGAAAAAAATAATTTTAGTCTATTAAAAATGTATTTACCAACCCATGCAATAGACTGAAATATTATCCAGAGTGCTCTAGGGTCTTTTAAAATATCACTAATCCATATATGAATATTATTTACAAGTGTCAGCTTCCTGTGATATTTTGTTAATGTTTTACAGACCATCCAGCGAACCATATAAACATTATAGACATTTGGAAAGAAAAAGGACATTATAGGCCGCATGAAGCTTTTAAATTAAATCATATATTGTATTGTTTTTATACAACAAAGACACACACATTATACATCACAGTAAAGATAAATGAATGTAGAATTAGAATATGAAGGATGTTAGTGATATTCTACATATTTTATAGACTACTTTTTAATAAAAACTCATTTTAGTGAATGAAAAATGTACTCACCAACCCATGCATAAAAACTGAAACATTATCCAGAGTGCTCCAGCATCTTTTAGAATAACACTAATCCATGTATGAATATTATTTACAAGTGTCAGCTTCCTGTGATATTTTGTTAATGTTTTACAGACCATCCAGCAGACCGTACCATCATCATTAAAATATAAAAGAAGATATTCAAGGCCGCGTGAACTTTTAAATTAAATCATATATTGTGTTGATATTACACAACAAAAGACACACAAATTATGTTTCACAGTAAAGATAAATATATTTAGAATTATAATATTGGGGCTTTTAAGTGCTATTCTTCATATTATATTCGATTATCAGTAATAATGTAAACAATTTTTTTGTTAAATTCATTTTAGTGAATGAAAAATGTACCCACCAACCTATGCATAAAGACTGAAATATTATCCAAAGTGCTCCATGGTTTTTTTTAAATAACACTAATCCATATATGAATATTAATTACAAGTTTCAGCTTTCTGTGATATTTTGTTAATGTTTTACAGACCATCCAGCAGACCGTACCATCATCATTAAAATATAAAAGAAGATATTCAAGGCCGCGTGAACTTTTAAATTAAATCATATATTGTGTTGATAACTGAGATGCCCAGGATATCGATGTTTAGCCTTTCCATCTCGTTCTTCACTATGTACTGTTTTCCTTGGTATAAGCTTCTGACGTTCCATGTTCCTATTTTGATTATTTTTCTAAGACCGATGACATGGTTTTCCGTGGTAACACAGTCAGGCTTTTGGCCGTCATCACGATTACCTGTACTGACTGTGTTGATACGTACAGGAACATTGGCTCCTAAATACCATCGCAATAAGGAAGCTGAAATTTTTCGGTCATATAAAAAGACATAATAGTCTGGAAAAAACAGTGATGGAAGGCATGGTCCCTGGAAAAAGGGGAAGGGGTCGACCTAGACGACGGTGGACCCAGGACATCACAGAGAGTCTGAACTTGTCTTTGGCTGATGCAGGTCGACTTGCCCAGAATCGTGATGCGTTCAGAGCAGCTGTAATGGAGACAACGTTCTGGAAAGAATACGTCACATGATGATGATTGTGTTGATATTACACAACAAAAGACACACAAATTATGTTTCACAGTAAAGATAAATATATTTAGAATTATAATATTGGGGCTTTTAAGTGCTATTCTTCATATTATATTCAATTATCAGTAATAATGTAAACAATTTTTAAAAAAAAATTCATTTTAGTGAATGAAAAATGTACCCACCAACACATGCATAAAGACTGAAATATTATCCAAAGTGCTCCATGGTTTTTTTTTAAGTAACACTAATCCATATATGAATATTAATTACAAGTTTCAGCTTTCTGTGATGTTTTGTTAATGTCATCAGTAAACAATGTCCTATAGCAGTCAAAAGGAGTTGATGCCTCACTAAGACCTAAGTCATCGTGTACTCCTGGTTTGCGACCATATTTGGGAAGAAATCTGAATGCGTTTTGGGTCTCTGTAATACTGATGTTTGGTACTGAAATCCATTCATTACTAATTGCCCCTTGTTGCTCCTTGGTACTAATGCTTTCCCCCCTTTTTGTCGATGATTTGGTCAAAACTTTTTGTCGTTTTGTAGCACTAGGGCCTGGCTGTGACCACGCCCCCTCATTAGAACTAGCTTCTTCGTTAAGTTCAAATTCGAAATCATCATTTTCACTTTCGAAATCATCATTCTCGCTAAACTCGTGAAAGATACACAGTTCCCTAGCTTTTTCTACAGATAAAAAAGACCTACGTTTTGATAAACATGATGTGGTTGGTTCGCTAGACATTGTCTGTATAAACAACAATAATCGCCGATCGAAAGCTGACAGATTTACCGTTTTTTTCACAGTGAAATTAGCTAGAACAAGCGTGTTTCCGAATCACAACTCAAAGATAGTGCTCTTCTGAATAAAAAAAAGTAACTTCCGTTATGTTAAAATACCAAATTACGAAAATACGGAACAGATTTCATGGAACACAAAAGTGACGTTACTAACGTCGATTTGGCTTCTAGGGGTTTTGTGGATGTACGCTCCCAGCGTCGTTCTGGCCTTTAAGAGTTAATCTGCGATTGAAGAAATTTTATTAATTGATAACGTTTTTTAAAATCAATCCCTGCCCTGATATATATATATATATATATATATATATATATATATATATATATATATATATATATATATATATATATATATATATATATATATATATATATATATATATATATATATATGGTAAAGGTAAAAAAGGTAAAGGAACCCGTTACACGCCCATTGAGGCATATTGGGAATATGGTGTTAGGCCCATATTATCTTGACCGTCGGCACACGAGGGGTGATGTGGTCGGCATCACGCCGGCCGCCTTAACCTTCCCAGAGTATCTCTGGTACCCATTTGGGGCTGGGTCGACCCAGGAGCCGTTTGTGGCCTAAAAATTTTTCCGCCTCATCTGGGGATCGAACCATAGACCACTGCGCTAGGAAGCCAGTGCACTAACCAACTGAAACTGATGCAGCTCGCTTCGGCTGGCCTCACACTGCGACTACGCCTGACGCTATCGCTGCCATGGAACGAGGGATATGGGAAAACCGGCGGGTAACAATCGACGAGGTGGCTGGAGAATTGAAGATCAGTCATGGCTCGGTGCACCACATTATTCACGACGTGCTACAACCAAAACAACTCACCCCCAAACTGAAAGAACGTCTTGTGGATATTTGTGAAACACTGTTACGATGTTATGAAGCTGAAAAAGATGGCTTTCTACACCGTATAGTCACTGGTGACGAATGCTGGGTCCACTACTTCCAGCCAGAGACTAAGCGAGCCAGCATGGAGTGGCGACATTCATCATCGCCGAAAGCAAAGAAGTTCCGTACAACGCGGTCGGCCTGCAAATTGATGCTCACGCTCTTCTGGGACAGTAAAGGCCCAATCCTGGATCATTACATGCCCAGGGGACTAACTATCAACAGCGAATCATACTGTGATCTGCTTCAGAGCCACTTGAAACCTGCAATCAGGTCAAAACATCATGGCTTGCTCAGTTCTGGTGTATTGTTACAGCATAATAACGCGCGGTCGCACACAGCTCGAGAGACAGTAACGAAAATCACGAATCATGGATGACATTTTAATTGCAACGGAAAACTACGGCGAACATATTGCTACGGTTGCTATGCTCCTCAGGAGACTACAGGAAACTGGTCTCACAGCCAGACCTAGCAAATGTCTAATCGGATTTGAAAAGCTTGACTTCCTGGGGCATACCATTTCTCAAGGCTGCATGTGGCCAGTTGCCAAGAACATTGAGAAAATAGTCACAGCAAAAAGGCCCCGAACGAAGAAAGACACACGTTCATTTCTATCACTGTGTGCATATTATCAGAAATTCATCAAAAATTTCAATGGGCTAACTGCACCCCTTACTGACCTTACCAAAAAGGGGCGACCGGAAACAGTTATTTGGGATTCTAAGTGCGAACACGCTTACATCACTCTCAAAGAACAGCTGTCCGAATACCCAATTCTGAGGTTACCTGACCTTAAGAAACCTTTTATATTGCGGGTCGACGCATCGGGTCAAGGCATCGGGTCAACACTACTCCAAGCAGATGACAATGATCCGAACCTGTTATTTCCCGTTGCTTATGGCAGCCGTAAACTGAATACAGCAGAACGAAACTATTCCACAGTTGAGAGTGTCTAGCACTTGTACATGGGATAAGAAGACACCATGAATATCTGTACGGAGTGTCATTCACAGTGCAGACAGACCATGCTCCTCTAGCTTTTCTTGGAGCGAATAAGGAATTCAACGCAAAGATCATGCGCTGGGCTTTGCTGCTCAGCGTGTATTCTTTCAAAGTGGAATACATTCCGGGAAAACAAAACGTAGGAGCAGATTTTATGAGTCGAAATTGGAGCACGGAGGAGGAGGATGAAATTGAAAACAACAATCATCTGGAAGCTACGGATCAAGGCAGCTCTATTCTCATAAAAGAAACATGAAAAAAGGTTTCATGTCGTCAAGCCGGGACGAACTGTGACAGGTTATGAGACTACATTGATCAGTTCGCTTGATTCCAACCCGCACCCCTCAGTCTTTTCAATCAACTCGTTCAACGTGGTTTTCCACCTTCCCTTATTATAGTGCATTTCACAATGTTTGCCGCTGTTAAATATTCAATATCTCTGCAACCACTTGATGATCGTAATTGTTGCAACTTTGCATATGACCTAATGATCGCTATGTCCCGAGGGGGACATTTTTTTCCCTCGTTAACAAACATGGTTTTAAATTTTCTTTATTTAAAGTATACAAAATCGACCACCTCCTAGTCCAACCGTGTATTGAGAGGGCTTACCCCTTCATATTTGTGAGCTATTTCGATTTAATATCTTGAACGCATTTCATGTGATTTTCCCCATGTTTCAGCTCACTATCGCACTGTTTTGAACATTACATTGATCCTTCCAGTGCGTTCAGTTACCGTTCTACTGATTGTGTATTTCAGTGCATTGGCGTATCTTGCGGTATTCAAGGTCTGTAATACAATGGGTATGAAAGTCAAGTTCCTTACACTGCATACAATGGCAGTGAAGATGTATAAATATTTCTGCAGAGAAGCTAAGCGTGGTAAACTGTATTGGAGTATCTCAAATCCTGAAAAGAGAACTTTTCACGCTTTGGGTTTAAGTAAACGCTCATTTCATCAATTACTCAAAACTAATGGAATTTTCAGTTCAATCAATACCAGGACGCAAGGAAGAAGTAGATAGTTTTGACAGGGATGTGATTAGAAGAAGGACAGGTGGCAGCTGAAAATAAAACTTTCAAACTATGCAATATGAAAGAACTAACATATGCCGCCCTCTCGCAGATAGACAAAGATTATTGGTGTAAATGTGAAGACCATGTCTTAAAAGAGGAAAATGACTATTGGAAAAAAGATGGACTGTTGTTCATTCAGCCGAGAATAGTCATCAATATGTTAGAAGTAACATTTACAACGAATAGGCGTTATTATTCTCTCAAATATTTCGAAGAAATAAAAAAGGACCTCACGTAGTAATCAGTTAACAAACCCCTCTAACATTCGAATTGTATAGACGCCTATGCCGAAAATATGCAACTTCCGTCATTTACGGTAAATTATTTTCTTCCAGGACAAAATAATTATTTCGTTAAAAAAGATCAAAGGAATTAGCCATTGCAAGAAAAGAACACTACCTGCAACATTGAATTTTATAAAAACTTTGGGACATTGAAAATATAAGACCACATGCTAAAAATCATGTTTATCAGTGCAAGGAATATGGAGATATTTGAAGTCAATCGTCGACCGATCTTTTTGAAACGCACTATAGCATGCTCGTTCGTTACGCATTAGCCATGCCTTTCTCGCTATCTGTCTAACACATAGTTTAGCCACGCCTACTTGTCTTGTTCCACGCGCTGACGAAACAGCTATTCAGATCTCTGACTGTCATTCCTTCAAAAGGGGACAAGCCAAGTACATTTGCTTGAAGCTTGATGAACGCAGAGCTGTTAAAATTACGACATCATGACAGCGCATCGTCCCTGAAACATGGGCGAGACAATGGCTTTTGAAGTTCCCTAAGAGAGAGTGACGATCACTGAAGATCAGAAGCTTTTCATGTTGATTCACTGGGTAACAAAGCGAACGAAGAAATCCTTTATCTGGGAAGAAATCCCTGCTGAAACCTCGCTGATCGGCAAAGGTGTAAATTTCGTCATGATTCAGCGAGATTGCGCTATTTCGGTATATATGCCCATCTACTCAAAACTCAGTTATCAGTGCTACAGGAATTTTTGAAATAATCTAGCTCGATATCTTAGAGCCTTTTACATAGTGAATTACTTAAGATTCGTGGAGAGAGTTTCATTTTTCTGTGTTTTGCGGTAAATATATATATATTAGTATTTTTAGTGATCTTACGTGTTTAAGTTTTTCATTATATTTCACTGGGATTTTCTGTGTTAATTAAGGGGAGGAGCTACCCTAAAATGCTATTTTCGTTATTAATTGCTGGATTTCAATGAAAATGCACAGACTTAACCTATATCAATACTAGATACGAAAAATGAAGAGCTTTATGGCACTGCACTACTGGTTGCCATAGAAACGGCGGCCATATTGGATTCTATTGTTCTATTTCAATTTGCTAAGGCTTTTTTATTTATTAAGCTATGAATACCAAATATGAACACAATGTTTATCATTATATTTTAAAACTTTTCGATTGGTGGATTTTTGATAACTTTAATACAAAAAAAGTTGTAGGACTTTGAATATGGTGTCTAAAAAAAGTAACAAATTTGGATAAATTTTACATTACTTTTTGCAATAAATCAAAAGTTTGATCAGATACTCAAAATCCAGCAATATGAAAGTTTTAAAAGATTATGGGCAACATATGTGCCAATTTTTATGTCAATTAACACTTAAGTGTGGAAATTTTAAGGAAATTAGGATGAGAAAATTAGATTTTGAGAAAATCACATTTTTCTCCATAAATAGACTACAATTAAATAAGTCTGTAATATTGCCCCTGAAAAATTGCTTACTTGTCATTTAGAACATACCGGCAGCATATCCAGCTTCCTCTGCAGTTTCTTGTCTGGCTTTCTGTTGAGATTTGTGCTAAATGTCCTTCATTTTCTTAGTGCAGTTTTCTGCCATTTTAGAGCTGAGCACCAGACGTTTAACGCTTTCTTGCTCCTGCCAGTCGACAAGCTTCTTTTCCACTGTTCAGCCCCAGGACTTTCTTGAAAAATATAGCAGCCTCAGGTCCTTGATTAAATTCAGCAATATTAGGGACATATGGTTTAATTGCTATGATCTGATTGAATACTTTGCTATCACAATCACTTTACACGGTGTAGCAAAATATATGTCGCGTCAGATAACAGCTTCACAAATCACTACCTGCCTCAGCTTCCATTACACTTGAACTTCCTAGAAAGAGGTAAATGTTTACATTAGTAAAATTTCAAATAAAGATGTAAACAAGCATTAATAAACTGTGTCTTAAAGTACAATGGAAGCAAAACAATACATGTAAGTCATGAAATATGTTTCTAAACTTGATATTTATGGAGATCAAAATAAATTACATGAATGTCTATGCTTAGGCAAGGGGAAACTTAAAGTAAGTTTCAAAAGTAAATACCTTCAAAATGTATATGACAGCCTTGCTTCACTTTCTATTTGATGAAGTTTCCAATCTTTCTTCTGGTACCAAGAACCGGCTGTTGCACATGTCTGGCAGGCATTTTTTTAAATAACACATAAGCATCTGTGACAAGACATGTCAATAAAAATACACAAGAAACAAACATTAAATTGAGGAAACAAATATGCACTATGCTTACAAGAATCATGATAATGTACTGAATTATGAGAAGTCACCCGTTATTCTGTAAACTCAGGAAAACATGATGATTTTTAATTGACTGTCTACTACTACTCGTAATAGCTAGTTCATGTAACTCCCTGGTGGTTGAAATGAAGCACAGTGGGCCGCCTTCTTTGATGTCATTCCAGTAAGTAGCCAACGTCGTAAGGTTTAGGGTTAGGTTAAGATTCTTAAACCTGGTTGAAATGAGTCACTGTGGGCCGTCTTCTTAGATGTCATCCCAGTAAGTCGCCAACGTTGTTAGGGTTAGGTTTAGGATACATTTACGTAACCATTAGCCCTTTTTACTGCGTCTCTGAATTCTAATCTAAGGAACTATCGTACAGACGGTCCTGTCTGCTTCATTTCAACCACTAAGCCTAACCCTTACTCCTGTTTACTGCGTCTCTAAATTCTTGTCAAAGGCCACATCGAACAAACGGTCCGCTATGCTTTATTTCAACATTCCTTGCCTGAGTAGTAATGTCCCAGTTTTTACCATTATATCGTCACAATAAGTACGTTTTACCTGCAGTGTAGGATAAGTCTTGCTTCCATCTCTAACTCTGGCCTATTCCAGTTGGAGGTAACGAGAGCATCTCGTTTTTTTAGGCATTGTCACATCAATAACAAATCAAAACTGAGATTCCGTAAACATGCAGCCATATTGTTGCCGGTCACGTGAACGCAAACAGCCAATTAAAAATTTAGAATCAAGGGGAAACCCTTTTTGTTGACCTGGAAATTATAAATTTCCAATCTGGCATTTGGAATCCCGAAATAAGTGACCTGCTTACAGTAAAGTGCAGATTTTGACGAATCCAACGATGTATAATATGTAGGGGTGTAAGCTTGGTTGCTATGGGAAAAACTAGGTCCAATTAGGCTTATTTTCTCGAGTTTGAGAAAATCTCAGAAAATGGACTAATCCCAAAATCCATCATTTTTGTATTTTGACGTTAATTTCATGCCCGCTCCTGGCCTTAAATAGCATATTAAATAACATATAGCTAAATTTTTCCTGCTGTAACGTAAATTTAATTACTCGCTATCACACAGTAAGAGATGTTTTAATTAACTAATAAGACGCTAGGTGTTTGATAAATGACAGAGTATATTTATTCCTAATACATTATGTGTAATTTTATAAATGACCAGTGTTTATATCTCGTGTTAAAAGCGATAAGATAAGCTAGACACTTGTGGTTTTTTATATAATTAATAACGGAGTGGTTGAAGAGGTCTTACCTTAACGCGTGTTAGGATACGATATTGATTATGGTTAAATATTTGCCTTTCTTCCTTAAATCTAGGCTGATCATAACCCTGCGATCTAGCGGTCTTATGGTCTTATGTTCTTAGAAGCATCCAGAAATTATTGTTGTCGAATCTTCGTGTTGTGACCCCTGTGCGGTCCACCTTCTTCATTTATGAGAGAGGTCAAAACAAAAAAACAAACAATAATTATAATTTTTAACTGGAACGGAACATTCCCAGAATATATTTTCATATAAATATTATCAGCCTGCTGTGGCAGAATTTATATACTCATTTATCTGACCTATGACAGTAGTTTTTTCATGGGATTACACTCAAGAGAACTCACTGTTCATACTCGGCCATCACCTCAGAGAACAGCCGAGGATTATTATCCTTTAATTTTTTTCATCACGTCACAGAGTGTCTTAGCCATCAGAGGCTAGACAACACCGGAACAATATACCTATATTTATTACTATGATGGTGACCACCACATAGAAGACTTATCCCAACCAACTAACTGCAGTGATAAGAGAATTATCCAGGAATATAATTAACACTCCAACTTCAGCGACTACCTGAAATTAGCAGTCAGCAACCAGGATAGTCTGTGGCTGAAATTGGCAAAGAATCTGACTCTGTATAGTCTTACTACCTGTTAGAGTTTATTTCCATGGAATGACTGCAACAACTATTGGGTAAGCGAATATGAGTGTGGCCACTGTATGTGTGAAGTGAATGAATAGAAAGAGAGAAACAAATTTTTTTCTTTTGCTACCACCAGTATACAAATCTTCTGTTTTTCTCACTAATCTGAGTGTTTACGGGATAGATTAAATTAGGAACTTGTCCTTTTCCAGTACTGACTATTCAATGCCTTATTGTTAAATTTTGATCTTTTGGGTTAATTACCTCTGTTGGGATCTTCTTTGTTTCCTTTACAAGAGGGGAGGGCCTATTGGGTTAACTACTTATTTTTTTGTCTGTAAGCCATGCTTTATTGATGTAGATGTTTGATGTTGTGATTTTCTAGTGATAATTAACTTAATAAACTTTAAGTTATCAATATTGGTCAACCCCTGCCCATATATGTTATACATAGTTTGTTTTCACGTTCGTGCGTATTTGTCACAGAATTGTGTGTATGTGGGTGCAGTGTAACTTGTATTTTGTACAAGGAGAAAAAGTGCGTCTGATTTAAATATAGTTGTAAAGATAGGCTGGATTAGAGCAATTACTCAATCCAGAGACTGTTCTTCCTCTTACACTATCACCTCGTGAAAAAGAAAACTATTTCTTACACCTTACTCTCAAATTCTTCTTCTTCTTCTTCGATCCTTAACCGCCAACCGTCAAAGCAGTCAGTGGCCATCACGCCTAGTGGCGTCTTGTAGGGCAACAACAAATTGATTCCACTTTGCACGGTCGGTGGCCATCCTTCGTACAGTGCCCCAACTCTGGTTCATTCTTTGCATCTCAGCCTCCACAGTCCTCCGCCAAGTTGTTTTTGGTCGGCCTCTCTTTCGCTTTCCTTCAGGGGTCCAAAGCATAGCTGTTCTTGTGATGGCATCGGGGTCTCTTCTGAGGACATGACCAACCCAGCTCCAGCGTCTGCCAGCTATGATGGTATGCATGTCCTCTTGCTTGCTACGAGTAAGCAGATCTTGGTTGGTGATGGTATTCGGCCAAAAGATTCGGTGAATTTTTCTTAGGCATGTTGTGTGAAAAGAGGACAATTTTGACATTTCCTTCTCTGTGACTCTCCAGCATTCCGCACCATAGAGAAGCACAGAAAGCACGCAACTCTGGTATGATCTTAATTTTGTGCTTGTGCTGTATTGGGAGGACTTCCAGATGTTATTTAGGCTAAAGAAGGCTGTTCTTGCCTTATTCATTCTGATGTTGATGTCTTTGCCTGCCCCACCGTCTGGTGTTACTATGCTTCCTAGGTATGTGAAGGTATCTGTCTGTACCAGTTGCTGATTCCTTACTAATATGGGCTCAGGGTTGCTCACATTGAGCATCATGACCTCAGACTTCTTTAAATTGATGTTCAAGCCCACCTGCTGGCTAAATTTATTAAGTCTATCCATTTTTTCCTGGATGTGTTGATGTGAATGTGCCAGCAGTGCAATGTCATCTGCATATTCCAGATCTTCCAATGTTGAAAATGTAGTCCATCTTATTCCTCTTGGACTGCCTTCTGTTGTCTGGCGCATCACCCAGTCTATGACTGTTAAAAATAGAGTGGTTGATAAGGGGCATCCCTGTCGTACTCCTGTCTTCACCTCGAAGGTTAGGTTGCTCTGCCCAACACTACACGTAAAGTTGGCATAGAGGCTTTTTATGATTGACACTATGCAGCTTGGAATTCCATAAGCCCTCAGTATTTTCCATAAACTGTCCCTATGTATGCTGTCAAAAGCCTTTTCAAAATCAACAAAATTAATGTACAGCTGTCTTTGCCATTCTGAGCACTGCTCTATAATGTTCCTGAGAGTGAATATATGATCTACACATCTTCTGTTCTTTCTAAATCCTGCTTGTTCTTTCCTCAGTTTGTAGTCTACTGCCTTTGAAATTCTCTGTATAATTATCCTGCCTAGTATTTTGCTGGGAACTGAGAGAAGAGTGATTCCTTTCCAATTATTGCAGTCTGAAAGATCTCCCTTCTTGGGCAATTTGACAATTATTCCTTTGTTCCACTCTGATGGTGTTGTCCCCGTTTTCCACACTTGTGCAAATAGTGGTTCTAATAGTTCTGCTGCTAGCTCAGGGTCTGTCTTAAATAGCTCTGCATTTAAGTTATCATGGCCTGGAGCTTTACCGTTCTTTAACCCTTTGATTGCTGTGATGATTTCTTCTTTTCGTGGAATGTCTGTATTTACATCTAGATCGTTTTCAGCCTCAGGAACATTCAATTGTGTCTCTGGTATTTCCTTGTTCAGAGTTTCTCTGAAGTGCTCTGCCCATCTTGTTTCCTGTCCCTCTGCTGTCTTGATGAGATTTCCTTGCTTATCTCTTACTAATGTAATATTGTTTGCACCTTGTTTTCCGCTGATGAATTTAGTTATTTTGTATACTGTGCTTTGTTCATTTCTCAGTGCTGCCTCTTCTGCCTGTTTTGCAAGATCGTCTAGGAAATTCCTTTTGTTGGCTCGGGTTTGGCGTTTAACTTCCCTGTCCAGTTGACTGTACTGTTCGCTATATAGTTGCTTTAACCTGGGGGACTTCGCTTCTGTTTTCTTTCTTTTTATTTCCTTTCTCATCTTTATGGTATTTAGTGTTTCTGGTGTTATCCAGTCTTGCTTCTTCCTTTCCTGGAATCCTAAGCATGATTTGCTACTTTCCTTATATATTGTTGAAATGGTGTTAAAATTCTGGTCTATATCATCGGTCAATGTCTTTTCCTGACTTTTGGCAAATTGATATCGTTTCTTAATGTCGGCCGCAAAAGCTTTTCTGGTAAGGGGGTCCTTCAATTTGCTGATGTCAAACCTTTTCTGTATAGTTACAGTTGGTCCAGCCCTTCTTAGTTTCACTTTCAGTTTTGCAACTACTAAATGGTGATCGCTTCCCACATCTGCACCTCTTCTTACCTTCACATCTTGTAATGCATGTCTCCATCTACCGTTAACCATGATGTGGTCTATCTGGTTTCTGTCCCGACCATTTGGTGATTCCCATGTTAACTTGTGAATTTCCTTATGTGGGAAAAGTGTTCCTCCAATGACCAGGTTGTTAATGCTACAGAAACTTATTAGCTTATCCCCATTTTCGTTTGCTATTCCGCTGCCGTATTTCCCCATTGTTCTTTCATTATATGTATTGTGTGTACCAACTTTCGCATTGAGGTCTCCATTACTATAACAAGATCATATCTAGGTGTGTCCTCCATTTCTTTCTGCAGTTGTTGATAGAATTCATCCTTGACCTCCTCATCGCTATCATTCGTTGGTGCGTAGCATTGTATTATTGTAGTGTTGGTGAATCTCCCTCTCAATCTCAATCGTATCAGTCTGTTGTTGATGGGTTTCCATTCCAGTAATGTCCTTTCTATCCCTTTCTGTAGAATAATGGCTTCGCCTTCACTGTGCTGTCCATCCTCTCTTCCAGAGTAAAGTACTGTTTCTCCTGTTGCTGTTTTAACTTTTCCTGCCCCTGTCCATCTGCTCTCGCTAATCCCCAGGATGTGTAACCTATAGTTTCTCATTTCTGCCGTGACCTGTCTTAGTTTACCTGTCTCGTACATTGTCCTGACATTCCAAAATCCTATTCTTGTATCCTGTTTTGCGGTCAGGACATCCATTTTCATGTCAGTGGCTTTACTCTCACATAGTTACTACTATCACCTCTGCTCGGACAGGACCATAAATATCTCAGACCTATCTTATATAAAATTACGACAGTGCATATTCTGTTACGGTAATAAAAAAAATATTAAGGTTACTTTTTGACTCCTCGTGTGGTTATCTCATTAAGAAATCTCTGCTCTTCGCAACTGTTTAAGCTCTTCCCACTACTCTTTGCTACCTTCCTCCTGTCACACATTCATTTTCCTAAGTTCACACATAGCTAACATTTTTCAAGGATTTTAAGGGTTTAGCTAATTTCATGTAAGAATCATTATCACACCAGAGATTTTGTTTGTGCATTGGCATCCGGCCCATATTTCCTTATGTTTAAGTACATTACACCTGAAAGAGTGAGCGTTCATTAAATAATCAAGGAATAGTGTGACAAATTTCTAAAAAGAGCTGTGTTTACAGAAATATAAATCTTCAATTTAAAAATAAAAATGTTTAACTTGTAATATTGATATTGTAATATCTAAATATATCAGCCAGCTGTCATAGCACAGTCTATAAAGATGTGTTTTGACTTTCAACATTTTTCTTGTGCGATTCAGATTTTCCTATTAAGAAAGCCATTCATTTCTCAAAACCTTTTGTGTATTACAATTCTCTCATAATATCCTTATTTAATCAGCTGTCAGCATGAAATTTGGCTTAGAACCTTCTGTCTTGATGTTAAAATTTTTGTCAGATCAGATTTATGTACAAAATTCTTAAATATGCTAATATTGTTATAAGTTGGGCTAAATTTGTTATTTTTAGACTCTGTGTCTTGAGATTTACTAAATTTATCAAAAATCTCTGTTGACAGTTAATAAAAATATATAATGATAAGTTTCCCCATTAAAAGATGGTGCTTAAAGGTATCAGTGAATTGAAATACAGTATTCAAATACATTTCCACGGCAACCAGCTGTACAGTACCATCCTGCACTTTTTTCTGCGTATCTGTTATTGTTGTGGGTTAAGACAACACATTTTGTTTAAATTCTAGGAGTTATATGTAAAAATAGCATACTTTGGCTCCACCCCTTAAATGTCATCGCAGCTGCATATGTGTACTTTTTGTTGACTGTGTTAGGTACATACTGCTATGGCAGTTATTCATCATAATTCGTTGCACCTGTCTTTTCCAATGCAATTCAGGCATTCTTAGAGTCACAGTGTGGACTGCATCACAAATATGAGGTGAAACCAATACAAACTGAACGAGGTAAGAACTTGAGCCACATCATTTTCGTAAGTTACGCTCCTTGATATTGACCATTATGAACCTTATATTGACAGATTGTAAATCTTGCTTTTTTAAGTTGGCTACTTTAAATGAAAACATAACTGTAAACTTCTCAGACTACAATACTTGCTCCATAAACAATGTTTTCTGTGATTGATTGTTTTTTTGGCCCATGTGCAAGAAAATGGTGTTTATAGTGTGCATTGAATAATACTCAGTTCAGCCCCAGGTGGTTATAATTTGGTATGCACTGTTTTTTTTTCTATATATTATATTACATTTGTTGTCTTTCTTTTGTTGATTCTTCCAGGCTGCAATTTCTTTGCTATTTGTTAAGGTGTTTCATAATGTATGTGGTGTACCTCTTTCCATGCTCTGTTTGTCGCTTCTTACACTGTAGTGCTTGAGGGGTTTGTGGACTTTTGTTTATTGTATCTTTTTTCTATTTAATTAATTGTAATTGACATTATCATAAATATATCTGTTTTGTATTTGTCATTTATACATACATACACACACACATACATATTTATTAGGATTGGGTGTAGTATGGGGGGGGGGGGGGGGGGGGGGTTTGTTCCAATATTACAAAAATTTCTTATGGACATTTCCTATTTTCTTGTTTTCCATCCATTTTACAAAATACAAACTTGTTTGGTACAGACTATTATTGCATTCTTTTCTTAGGCATACACATGTACACACAAACCAGAGTTTCTGTTGAGGGCAAGACTGTGGCATCTGCTGTAGCTCTTAGTAAGAAGGAGTCCAAAACTAGAGCATGCCATAAGGCAGTGAATTTATTCTTGTCAGCAGATATTGACACGATTGTAAGAGAGGTAAGCCTGATGGTAGAATACTTTTGAGTTGCTTTTGCTCCTGCGTACTGAGTGATTCAAAGCACTCTTTAATGTCTCCATACGTTGATTGTAATGGATAAGCATTGCCACGAGCAATAACACCACGCTGACAGAAAACCATTAGAAAAGCCTTGAGGGTTGTCATATTTTTAACCCTGGAGCAGACGAGTGATTAGTTCACCTTCTTTGATCAAGAATAAGAAATTACTGTCTGATTTATAAGTTTCTTACTTACTTAGCCGTTCCTCTTCTACATGAGGTGTAGAAGAGTGGCCGCCATACTATCCTATCGGCTGTCTTCTCCTGGTCTGGTTCCATTCTAGTCCTCGGTCCTTCAAAGATTGTCTAATGTTGTCCTCCCAGCGGACTCTGGGTTGCCCATGAGGTCGGGATCCCTGGCTCTTAGTTTCCCATACTTGTCGTGGTAGCTGATCTTCTCCCATTCTGCAGACATGGCCAAACCATCGTAGTTTCACGTTTAAAAAATGTCTAGGCATTTAGAAATAAAAAGCTGAGAGCTTGAGATGTAGGAAACATTCTTTAGAAAATATATATTGATTATGTGCAGGTATTGCCTCTAGCCGCACAGTTTATGGTAGGAAAGTGTTCTTTTCCACGTCGGCACATTATGTCTTGCTGAAAAGTGAGTTCTTAATTTACTTTATTTGTGGGTCTGAATTCAGTTCATGACAACATAATCTTTAATGTGTCAAATATATTGCCAAATATATAACTATTTATGAAAATAAGAGTACAGAAGGTTAGAGGAGCTCTCGTTGCATTGGGGAATGTATAGAGATCACGAGAAATCAAGCCCAACAGAAAAATCAGTATCTTCAACTCAAATGTCAAGTCAGTCCTATTGTATGGCTCTGAAACATTATGGCCAATATTTTGGTTATGCCATTGCATTGCTGTATAATGTCTTTGTTTTATGTTTTTAGTGTTACCTTAGTTTATAATCAAAACTTTTTATGCAGTTGCTATATACATATCGATTGGAGGCCGACCTCTGTGTAATCTACGTTTTGCTGATGATATTGATCTGATAGCTGGAACAGAATCAGAACTTCAAGACCTTACCTCTAGACTGGAGAAAGTAACAAGAACATATGGGATGGAAATTAATATAGAAAAAAGCAAGATATTGGTGAATAGCCATAAGAAACATGTTCCGACCAACATTACGATAAATGGGCAAACGTTAGAAGAAGTTAACACCTATAAATATCTCGGGTCCACTATATGTAGTGATGGAAGATCAAATAAAGAAATCAAGACAAGACTTGAGATGGCCTCAGCTGCCATGACAAGGTTGAATGTGATCTGGAAAAGTAACATCAGTTTTCCTGTGAAGATCAAATTATACAAATCACTTGTATTATCTATTCTCTTGTATGGGTGTGAGGGCTGGACACTCACTGCAGATACGGAGCGAAGGATTCAGGCTTTCGAGCATAAATGTTATAGAAGAATTTTGCGCATTTGCTATAATGAGCACAAAACAAATGTCTATGTTAGAGAGAAGATAAACACCTATGCAGGCCACCAAGAACCACTTTTGTCAATAGTGAAACGTCGAAAGCTTGCCTGGTTTTTGGCATGTAACTCGTCATGACTCCCTTTCGAAAACGATCCTCCAGGGAACAGTCGAAGGTAAACGGAGAAGAGGAAGGCAAAGAAAATCCTGGGCTGATAACATCAAAGAATGGGCAGGACACGGTTTCTCCACACTTGTACGCATTGCTGAGAATAGAGAGCAGTGGAGGACCCTGTCTGCTGATGCTTCCACCATGGCACCCCTACGACCCATGACGGGTTATGGGTTGAGATGATGATGATATACATACTATAATTGGATAGACCGAGAATAAGTGGATACACTTTAAGCTCCAATTCTAAATTAAAAGGTCCTAAGAACAGCCATTTGTTATTTGCCTTTCTTTAATGTGTACATACAGCAATGTTTCTTAATGATTTTTAGCCCAATGTCAATCAGCGTTGAAGAATTTAAATGATTTTTCAAAACTGGATAACTGTTTTAGTTCTGATATTGAGCCAGTGATGCTTGAGCTTTTACCCTTTCACCGCAGTTTCCCACATCCAGGGCTGGTTTAACCATTACGCAAACTAGATGGTTGTTGCCTAAGGTGGCAGAATTTTGGGGATGGCAGAATCGAGTAAACTAAAAATTTGGTACAAAGATAAAAAGCCATAATTCTGACTAATAAAAAATATATTTAATTTTCTGTGGCCCTTCCATACCATTGTAATAAACTACTTGGGGGCGACAATTACCCTAGCACCGGCCATGCCTACATCAGCTCATTTTCAACCCATATATCCCACATACTATTTAGAACAAACAAGACCACTGGTAAGGCCATGTGCTAAAAATGGTAATAACATGCAGTGTTTCAGTTTACTTAAGGTATTTTTTTTTGCCATTAACACTTGATTTATCAGTTTGGTTAAAATTATTTGAACAGGCTACTGATACAATCACCTGCAGACATTGAGACATTGAGTATGTGAAATAATGAATTGGGCTGCTGTAAAACTTGTACAAGAAAGTCAACACATGAAAATTGGTATAAGAATTGGTTTACAAATGAACAACACTATTACATTGCTTTGTGTTTGTAGATTGTGCTAGTTGTATTTATTTTCATTTATCATGTATATCTTTATCATGTCTTATCAGAAACATTTGATATTTATTTGTTTATTAGTTATTTTTCCACCTGTTTGCTGTGTTGTTTGCTGTTTATCTTTAGCCTTTTTATATTTGATATCTTTGTTTCATGCTTATCACTTTGGCTGGTTGAAAGAAAACCCGAAATATCCCGAGTTTTGATTTGCCTGTGAGCTTATCACTTCTCTTTCTTTTCTGTTGTCTAGTAGTTTTCTGATATCTAGTGTGTTCCTTTGTATTATAAGTGCCTGCTATTTTAACTATATTTGTTTGTTTATTTACAAGGGACTGTCAAAAAGTAATGCCTCGTAATTTTTAATTTCATTCAGTAGGCAAGAAAACAGATAAAATTCACATTGAAATGTAGAAGAGAACCCAACCCAAAAGACGACTATCAAATCCCAGGGGCATAACAAACTGAATAACACAATGGCCAATGATCATCCACTAAAAACTCAAGCTATATGGCGTTAAAGAGGAATTCAAAAACAACTCGCCCCATGAACTTCAAAAATTTATTTGTTACAGTTTTTGTCCATCTTCTCACAAGGGCATGTATCCCTGCACGGTAAAAATTTGTGTCCTTTTTCTTAAACCACTGGCGTACGGCGCGTTTAAGGGTCTCGGTGTCCTCAAAGTGATGTCCGCGAAGATCTTCTTTCAGTGGTCCAAACAGATGGAAGTCAGAAGGTGCAAGATCGGGACTGTAAGGGAGATGTGGTAATAATGTCCATCCAAATTCTGCAATCGCATCAATGGTGCGTTTAGCGGTGTGTGGCGTGGCATTATCGTGCAACAGTAGTGCAGTTCTCTGATCTTTTAATGGGTAAAGTCGCCGAAGACGACCTCTAAGCTTCTTCAAAGTTTCAATGTAACGGTCTGCATTCACCGTGTTTCCCTGTTCCAAGAAGTCGAGAAGAATCACACCCTTCTCATCCCAAAACACGGAGGCCATAACTTTCCCTACAGATGGTGAACTTTTGAACTTCTTTCTTGTCGGCGATGTTGTGTGATGCCATTCCATTGACGGCCTCTTGGATTCTGGTTCAAAAAAATGAAACCAAGTCTCATCTCCTGTCACAATATTCGATAAAAACTCTTCTCCTTCAGTTTCGTAACGTTGCAGGAGGTTGATGGCTATGGTCTCGCCTTCAGCATTGAGGAATTCTATGACATAACGTTGTTTTAACCGAACGTCTTTGGCAGCCATTTTTAAACTGTTACAGTGGTGCCACCTGTTACTGAAACAGGTTGGTAATGCTATACAGTGCAGAAGAGTGTTTGAGGAATCCTGCTAAATTTACAAATTGCACACCGATGCAGTATTTACATACATAAAAAATAGGCATTACTTTTTGACCTTCCCTCGTACTACTCTTTATTTATTAACAGGCCTTGGGTTTCCTTCTTTATTTATTTCTCAGGTATTGCCTTGATTTTCTGAAATTAGAAAAACTGGACATTTTCCTGTGGAACCGGGTGTGAGTGGGAGAGGAGGTAGAGGTGAAACAAGTACATAGAACAGAGGAAGTAACCCCCCCTCCCATCCCATCCCCCATTAACAAATTTTTCTCTTGTAAAAATATATACTTATACAGTAAATGGTGCTTCCTCATTTTCACAACATAACTTACTTACTTATTCGTTCCTCTTCTACCGTGAGGTGTAGAGGTTTGTAAGAGAGAGCGCCATACTATTCTATCGGGTGTCTTCCTCCTGGCTTGGTTCCATTCTAGTCCTTGGTCCTTCAAAGATTGTCTAATGTCCTCCCAGCGGACTTTGGGTCGTCCTGGAGGTCTGGATCCCTGGCTCTTAGTTTCCCATGCTTGTTGTGGTAGCCGATCTTCTCCCATTCTGCAGACGTGGCCAAACCATCTCAGTTGGGACTGTTCTACTTGGGTCTGCAGGGGTTGGGTTTTTAAGCTTTGACTTATCATCTGGTTGCTGACCATATCTCTTCTTGTTAGTTCAACCACCTTCCTCAGATACCTCATTTCTGAGGTTTGGATCTGGCTTTTGTGGGTTGTAGTCACTGCCCATGACTCACATCCATACGTCAAGACTGGGACATAGGTGGAGTGGTATACAGCCATCTTCGTCTTCTTACCAACTTCTCTTTTGCTGAGGAATCCTCGATTTATGGCTTGAAAAAGTCTCCCAGCTGCTGCTCTTCAGGTAGCCAACTCTTCTTTGATGCCTCACTTCCAGTCTATGACAGCTCCAAGGTATTTAAAGTGGTCAACCTGCTCCAGGACTTGTTCTCCCAGCTTAATCTGATGTCTTCTTTCCTCTCATGATATCACCATGGTTTTTGTTTTAGAGCTGCTTATGATCATCCCTCTCTTCTCCAGCTCTTCCTTCCAGACTTGCAGGTTGGATTGAAGATGTGCCTCTGATTTAGCAATCAGGGCAACATCATCAACAAATGCCAGCTCTGAAATACAGACCTGTCTCATCTTCCAGTACCCCACTGAATACTTTCTTGTTCTCTCCTTACATGCCTTGATGACATCGTCCATGAGGAGTATGAAAAGATAAGGTGACAGGATATCACCTTGTCTTACACCAGTGGTGGTCCTGAATTCTTCTGACTTATGGTTTGCCGTCCTTACATAATTTCTGCAAGACTTGTAGAAGCTCTGTATAGCATCAATCAGAGGGGATGGAATGTTCTTCCTTGCCAAACAGTCCCAGAGTTTGTTCCAGGGGACCTTGTCAAATGCCTTTTCCAGATCTAAGAAGCAAAGATGGATCTCGCTCTTATACTCAAGAGCCTTTTCACTCAACTGTCTGAGTGTGAAGATTAGGTCTTGAATATTTTGATTTGCTCGGAAGCCACACTGGACCTCATCCATTTGTGGCTCAGCTAGGTGTCTGAGTTTCTGCTCCAGGATTCTAGAGTAGATTTTACCAGGGAGGGACACTGAGAAGGGATATGCCTCTATGGTTTCCACATTGTCAGTTGTCACCCTTTTTGAAAATCGGTGTTATGATGGCAATCTTCCAATCCTTTGCTATGGTCTTGTTGCACCAAGCTGCCCGTAGGACCATTAGGAGTAATAGATTGCTTGCTGCTCTCATGTACTTAACCATTTCTGGTGTTATTCCATCATGTCCTTCTGCTTTGCCCATCTTGATTTTCTCCAGTGCTGCCTTCAGTTCTTCCATCTTTATGTCATTTTCATCACCATTGGTTTCCTCTTCTGTGCCAGTGGTTATCATTTTTGATGTTTGACCTTGCTCACCATCCAGGAGTTCTGAAAAATATTCTTTTAATCTTTCCATTACTTATTTTGGGGCAGTAAGCAATTTGCCTTTATAAATTTAAGAGTTCACTGTTTTTCCTTCCTCATATTCTTTAGGGTCTTATAGAACAATTTCTGGTTTTCTTGCGCATCGTTTTCTAGCTTTTCTCCAAATTCTTCCCAGGACTGTTTTTGCTGCTAGCACCTTGTTCTTTGCTTCTGTTCTGAGTATCATATATTCTCTATATTTCTGTTTTTCCTGCTGTGTTTTTAGCTCCTAAGTATTGTTCCATGCCTTTTTCTTCTCTCTTATTTTCTCTTTAACCTCATCTGTCCACCAAGGTGTCCTCTTTCTCTTGCTTTCAAGTCGAACTTCACCACATGCTTCTGCTGCAGCTGTCTTTATGTCCTTGAATTTCAGCCAGAGTGTTTCCAGGTCTTCAGGTTGTTCTGTGTTTCTCACTGCTGTAGCAATAAGACCCTGATATCTGGTCTTCACTTCTGGCTCTCTCAGCTTTTAGATCTTAATGCTCGTTTTTCCTGTTCATTTACTTAGCTTCTTGCATGATGTTAGGCAGTTCCTAGGCCGAGTAGCTCTTTCAGTTGTTCTTTTAATTGTTAACATGTAGTGGTCACTTCCAATCTCTGGCCCCCTCCACACTCTTGCATCCCGACATACTTGAATGAGCTCTTCCTAACTATCGCGTAGTTGATCACTGACTTCTCATTCTTTGTTGGTTCACACCTAGTGTATACATGTATGTGCTTATGGGGGAACTTTGTGTTTGTAGTGATCAGATTCTGCTCTGTGCAGAATCTAAGGAGTCGCTTTCCATTGTCATTAAAAGTGTCTTCTCCATATCTTCCGATAACTCCACCCCATCTTGCATGGTCATTTCCAACTCTGGCATTGAAATCTCCAAGCATGATAATTTCATCTATGCAGTTTATCCACTGTCCTTTGAAGCAGCTCGAAGAATTCCTCCTTGATCTCTGCTTGCTCTTCATTTGGCCCATACATAATGACAAGGTTGACTATGGTTTCTCCTTCTTTTAGTTTTAGGCGACGCCTAGCTGAGCCACAATTGGATGAGGTCCAGTGCAGATTCCAAGCTAACCGAAGTGCTCAAGACCTAATCTTCACACTCAGACAGCTGAGTGAAAAGGCCCTTGAGTGTAAGAGTGAGATTTATCTTTGTTTCATAGATCTGGAAAAGGCATTTGACAGGGTCCCCTGGAGCAAACTTTGGGACTGTTTGGCAAGGAAGAACATTCCAGCACCTCTGATTCATGCTATACAGAGCTTCTACAAGTCTTGCAGAAATTATGTGAGGACAGCAAACCATAAGTCAGAAGAGTTATGGACCACCACTGGTGTAATACAAGGTGATATCCTGTCACCTTATCTTTTCATACTCCTCATGGATGATGTCATCAAGGCATGTAAGGAGAGAACAAGAAAGTATTCAGTGGGGTACTGGAAGACGAAACAGGTCTGTATTTCAGAGCTGGCTTTTGCTGATGATGTTGCCCTGATTGCTAAATCAGAGGCACATCTCCAATACAACCTGCAAGTCTGGAAGGAAGAGCTGGAGAAGAGAGGGATGATCATAAGCAGCTCTAAAACAAAATCCATGGTGATATCACGAGAAGAAAGAAATCAGATTAAGCTGGGAGAACAGGTCCTGGAACAGGTCGACCACTTTAAATACCTCGGAGCTATTATAGACCAAAAGGGAGGCATCAAAGAAGAGTTGGCCACTCGAAAAGCAGCAGCTGGGAGACTTTTTCAGGCCATAAATTGAGGATTCCTCAGCACGAGAGAAGTTGGTAAGAAAACGAAGATGGCTGTATACCACTCCACCTATGTCCCAGTCTTGACATTTGGATGCGAGTCATGGGCATTGACTACAACCCACAAAAGCCAGATCCAAACCTCAGAAATGAGGTATCTGAGGAAGGTGGTTGAAGTAACAAGAAGAGACGTGGTCCGCAACCAGACGATACGTCTAGGCCTAAAATCCCACCCCCTGCAGACCCAAGTAGAACAGTCCCAACTAAGATGGTTTGGCCATGTCTGCAGAATGGGAGAAGATCGGCTACCATGACAAGCATGGGAAACTAAGAGCCAGGGATCCAGACCTCCAGGACGACCCAGAGTCTGCTGGGAGGACAAAATTAGACAATCTTTGCAGGACCAAGGACTAGAATGGGGCCAGGAGGAAGACAGCCGATAGGATAGTCTGGCGCTCTCTTTTCTAAACCTCACGGTAGAAGGAAACGACTAAGTAAGTAAGTTAGTTTTAGGACCATAATCCGTTACGAGACAAAGTTCCATCCCTTGATACTATCTCTTTGGTTTTTAGCCACAATACAACTCCCGCCCCCTTTAGCTCTTTCAGATGTGGGGACACCACTGTAGAGCAGCGTGTTGCCATCGAGATCCATAACTCCTTGTCCTTTTTTCTTTGTTTCTGTTAAAGCCAGGATTTCTAATTTGGCTTTCCTCATCTCTTCCACCAGCTCCTCTTCCTTCTCATTTATACTTCTTGTGTTCCATGTTTCGTAAGTCGTCCGTAGTCCGTTCCAGTTCGTCGCTTTTAGAATGAGTCCGGTTTTCTCTCTTATGTTTCTCGTAATCTGGTTTGTTAAGACAAACGTGATTGGCCTGTGTAGCGAGATTTGGTACCACTTGCTTTGTTTGTGAAAAAATGTGTAGCGCAACACGCACACACACACACAGCGCAAGGACAACGTGGCTGTCTTGCTTTGAAGTTTGAAGAAGGCGGAAAAATGTGAATTACGTTTAGCCGGACGGTATTGAAGAAGGTAGGAAATAGCAAATATAGGAATGGCCGACTTTAAAAGTTTGCATTTACAGAAAAGAAAATTTAAAGCTACAAGAGAACGCCTGGTTGGAATACATTTAAATAATAATAATTCACCAAAGGAGATAGACTATAAATGATATCCAAAAGGATATTATTCAAACATAAATAGTTTTAAAAATAATTAACATTTTTCATCGTCATCTTCTTCTTCTTTGATCCTTAGCCGCCGACCGTCAAAGTAGTCAGTGGCCATTACTGCTGGTGGCGTCTTGTAGGGCAACAACAAATTGATTCCACTTTGCTCAGTCGGCGGCCATCCTTCGTACAGTGCCCCAACTCTGGTTCATTCTTTGCATCTCAGCCTCCACAGTTCTCCGCCAAGTTGTTTTTGGTCGGCCTCTCTTTCGTTTTCCTTCAGGGGTCCATAGCATAGCTGTTCTTGTGATGGCATCGGGGTCTCTTCTGAGGACATGGCCAACCCAGCTCCAGCGTCTGCCAGCTATGATGGTGTGCATGTCCTCTTGCTTGCTCCGAGTAAGCAGATCTTGGTTGGTGATGGTATTCGGCCAAAAGATTCTGAGAATTTTTCTTAGGCTTCATCGTCATCACATCTGCTAAAAGTTAGCTAATAATCTTTAAAAATTTATTATACAACATGCTTCAACGGATTGCGATAAAACTTGAATAGAATGAAAGCCTCATATGGGGAAAATGAATGCACAGTAGACATTATCTTATCATGCTATCTCTGTAACATACTACCATGATTCATTCATTTATATACAAACACTGAAGACATGGTCGCCTCATGAACAGCAGTGGGTGGTGAGATTGTTGGAACACCATGGCCACCTATTACCTTTTGTTCCAGGTTTTTATGATCGAGTTTTATGATCATTCCTGATCAAGCTCATGTTCAAGTTTAACTAACGATTTGAGGACCGTTGATCCTGCTAACTGAAGCCTAGAGGTCAACCAATCTTCAACACCTTAGTCCCCCATAGTTATAGGCCGGGCTGAAGGAAATTCTTCCTGATCATCAGTGTGTCTCAGGAACCTCGAACAAATACCAGATGAGTTTATGTGTTATTCAATCCAACAAATCCTGTGAGCAGTTTCTAAAGCGAATGTCGATGATGATAACAGCTAGGAACTAGATAGCCAGATATATCAAAATATACTGTGACAGACTGTTCTAAATTCATTGGTAGATTCATCCAAATTTTTTTTCTATTATTTATTTTAATTTGTAACTATAAATAATCATACATTTTACCATCTTCCAACACCCATTTCTCATTACAAGAATATATAGATGTACATAATAAATTATGAAATTGTACTCATTTGACTTGGTAAATTTTTAACTGTTAAATTTTGAGTTACTTTTTCTAATTTAATTATGTTATCACATAGGGTTACTATAGCGAAAGTGGCACAGTATACTTCTGAAGTCTAAATCTATTGTCCAGCTCAGAGTATTCACAGCCGTAACTCAGTTGTGATACCAGTGTACTTCTCGGGCACTGGAACATCATACTTTCTGGAGAGAGATTCTACTTCTTCTCTACCACTATCATCATACTAGGAAAACCTTTCGCTACAGCCTGTTATGCCTTTGCATGATGGAGGGGCTGCCTCCTTACGGCCTCCATGCAGGCCGCCCTCCTCCTTTTTCAGCCAGGCTTGGGACCGGCCTAGGCGGAGTTTTCACAACATAAACGTACTCATATTCCTTTTATGATCTATATAACTATGTTCATTGTCCGTGTAGTGGACTATCTTCGTAACCACAGACATTACCAGCTAATATTCTACATAGATGTACTATATAGAACATGGGGCTACCATTGCAGATGGCGCTTTGTGAGGAAGCCTGCGCCAAAGCAGAAGCTCTTACTGTGGTGGTAACTGTAATAATTTGTTTGATATGATTTTGTTGCCAGCCCCATGCACAACCATATTAGTCACCTTTTACAATGTGCCTGAGGGATGAGCAGTCTTATTCTTCCATTGTCCCCTCCGAGACCCCCAGGAACAACATGGTGGAGTGGGGGAGAAAAAAAAAAGTAATACATCTAACTGCTTTGACGGTCAGCGACCAGGGATCAAAGAAGAAGAATAATACGTCTAACTAGGACAAAAGACAAGAAAAAACCTACCTTGTGACCACAAGGCCTTCATTAGGGACAGACTAACAAAAACAGAAAGGAAAGAAAATGAGAACTAAGTGAAACACTTAAGAACTACACCGGGCATTTTTATTCAAATAGTCTAAAGAATTCCCTTGTTGCCATAACGATTAAAAGACTACAGCTCACTGATGGCAACACAATGAGATTTAAGCAGATGACTTAAATGTATACATGTTTGGTATGCTTCTTTATGTTTAATGCTTATGTGGAGCAGTAGCTGACAAAAAAACAGATTGTAAAGGTGTAAAAATGTTTTATTGTTTGTGTTTTAAATAAGGAAATTGTCACCGAGACTTTCTTGTCACAAATCTGTTTGTGGCTCATCCAAATAGGAAATACCTGCTTGATAATCAAGACGTGGCTTTTATTTTGTGGCTCACGACTATTCTATGGTTATGTTTTAAAGTTACATTCTTTGACAAGTGTTAGGTTAGCTGTGAATAGGCAAGCTGCTTGCAGTGTATAAATTTGTGAGTAGAGCTGTCAGTGGTTACCCAAATCCCCAGCAGTCTTTTCAAGTAGCGCTTCATTGCAAAATAAAATTATTCACTGGTTAATTGTTGAGTACTACTCCTTACTAATGTTGAGACATATCCAACATCGGTTGATTATCTTACTTTATGCTCTTTTTTGTGTCTGATTGATTGACAGAGTGGTTAGAGCACTGGTCTCTCACGGCAAAGGTGCCAGGTTCGAATCATGATACTAATTTGCTCCAGTCTACCCAGCTGTAAATGGGCACCTCACTCTGCTCTTTGAATTAGTGAAGGAAAAGGCAGCGATGCTGGACCTAATATGGTGAAGTCTCTAACATCTCACTCCCCTAAGGCAGCATATGCTATGGGATTACCTTTACCTTTTTATGCTCTTTCTATGTCCACTCTTCTGTGGTTTCAGAGTGGGTCATTTTCAGCCCTTCTTTGAATGACTGGATACGTATCATTAGGATTTAAAGTTAACAATGCGTAGTCCAACTGCAGTCTCATGGGCCACACTGTTTTGTGGCCCTCGCTTATACAAAACATATGTCTTTAATTAAATGGTATAATTAATACTTTTGAGATTAGACTCAACAAGCCCTGAGCAAAGCAACGTTTTATATCTCTGCAGTCAGCATCTGAAAGTTTGATTGACAACAATTCATCTGGGCTTGATGGTATCAGCAATAAGATTCTATGTTACGCTGCACCCATCATTTGCGACTCCTTAACCTATGTGTACAACCAGTGTATTGCACACAACTACTTCCCCACTGTATTTAAATCTGCCAAAGTGTATCCTCTCTATAAATCTGGCTCACATAGCGATCCCAACAGTTACAGACCAATATCCCTTCTATCATCTCTTTCAAAACCACTAGAGGAACACATTTACAACACCACATTTCAACACATAACAACAAACAAACTGCTCATTGAGAGCCAGTCAGGTTTCAGACCCAAACATTCCTGTCACACAGCTCTCACCAAAATGGCAGACAACTGGCTGTCGAACGTAAATGATGGAAAATTAGGTGGTGCTGTTTTTGTTGACTTCAGAAAAGCATTTGACATGATTGACCACACTATCTTGGTTCAAAAGTTGGAAACCCTCAGAATAGGCCCTAATCCACTAAACATCATCAAATCATTCCTGGCAGATCGACAACAGTTAGTGCTTCACAACAACTCGACATCAGATTTCTCGAAGATAGATACAGAAGTACCGCAGGGTTCTATTCTTGGGCCCCTACTCTTCGCAGTGTTCATCAACGACCTGCCACTACATCTAAAATATTCAACGTGACCTCTTTGCAGATGATTCAGATTGTACTATCTACACTAGTGACAATGACTGCGTGGCACTTGAAATGACACTTCAAAGCGATGTAGACAATCTAACAAAATGGAGTAATATGAATTGTATGCCAGTAAACACAGCAAAAACGAAATCTATGTTGATTACCACCAGACAGAAACTCTTAAACTGCACCAAAAGATCGCTACAGCTACACGCGGAATCAATGCAAATTGAACATGTAACAGAACACAAAGTTCTAGGGATCACGATTGACCAGCACTTAACATGGAACTCCCATGTATGGAATTTAACCAAACATTTAGCTCAAAAGACGTACCAGCTAGCCAAAATAAAGCACTTCTTAGACGCAGACACTAGACTATTGTTCTACACCTCACATATACAGACACATCTAGATTACTTCTCTACACTATGGGATGGTTGCCCTGCTTCCACCTCAAAGAGACTGCACTCCCTGCATAAGAGAGCAGTCCATCTGATCACCGATAATCGCACGATACCACGCACAAGGACACGAAAAGAACCCAAAATACTGTCCCTAAAAAAAACGTCTTCTCTACAACAAAGCCAAGCTGACTCACGCAATTCTATCTAACAATGCCCCACCGTACCTACGATCTTTGTTTCAAACCAGTAGAAGAGAGGGGAGTGAGTGTCAGTATACAGAATTTATTTATTTTATTTATTTAGTGTTTTGTTTATTTATTTACATGCGCGCCAATTCTTAACCCTTCGAAAATAAAGTTCGTTCGTTCATATTCTTTTCTTTAGAAGCGCCCAAGCTTAGTAAATCCAGATAATTGGAAATTGAGTGGTAATAGGTTCTATGTTTGTGTACTCTTTGTTGGCTATGTGCCAGGTATTTGCAGCTATGGCAAGCAGACATTGTTTAAAGAAATTTAGGGCCTGTAGAGCTGTAGAGGTATCTAATTTTTAGTGTGCTTTACATTGCCTCTTAAAACTTTTCTTCAAAATGTTACGGAAATCCCCAGGCCCTATATGTATGAACGTGTGTGTGTGTATATATATATATATATTATATATATTATTTATATATGACATTTTATATATATATATATATATGTATATATATATATATATATATATATATATATATATATATATATATATATATATATATATATATATATATATATATATATATATATATATAATCATATATATAAAATGCCAGCTTTTTGTCAGAAGCCTTCGTAACGCTAAGGGATGCAACAAGTTATTTTGGTTGAAAGTTAGACATTAATTGTATTATTTCCCTTATATTTTGCATTGTTTCCCTTATATTTTGGTTTTTTAATTAATATTCTCCCGAAAATAGTAACACTTACCAAAGAAGAAAGCGCAAAGGACGTGATGCATGCGCCACTAAATCTCTCTGTGAATGGCATGCATGTTCATACTTTGTTGAACGGCATGCATGTTCATCTTCTTCTTCTTTGATCCTTAGCCGCCGACTGTCAAAGCAGTCAGTGGCCATTACACCTGGTGGCGTCTTGTAGGGCAACAACAAATTGATTCCACTTTGCTCGGTTGGCGGCCATCCTTCATACAGTGCCCCAACTCTGGTCCATTCTTTGCATCTCAGCCTCCACAGTCCTCCGCCAAGTTGTTTTTGGTCGGCCTCTCTTTCATTTTCCTTCAGGGGTCCATAGCATAGCTGTTCTTGTAATGGCATTGGGGTCTCTTCTGAGGACATGGCCAACCCAGCTCCAGCATCTGCCAGCTATGATGGTGTGCATGTCCTCTTGCTTGCTCCGAGTAAGCAGATCTTGGTTGGTGATGGTATTCGGCCAAAAGATTCGGAGAATTTTTCTTAGGCATGTTGTGTGAAAAGAGGACATTTTCGACATTTCCTTCTCTGTAACTCTCCAGCTCTCCGCACCATAGAGAATCACAGAAAGCACACAGTTCTGATATAATCCTAATTTTGTGCTTGTGCTGTACTGAGAGGACTTCCAGATGTTGTTTAGACTAAAAAAGGCTGTTCTTGTTTTGTTCATTCTGTTGTTGATGTCTTTGCTTGCTCTGCCATCTGGTGTTACTATGCATCCTAGGTATGTGAAGGCATCTGTCTGTTCCAGTTGCTGATTCCTTACTGATATGGGCTCAGGGTTGCTCACATTGAGCGTCATGACCTCTGTCTTCTTTAGGTTGATGTTCAAGCCCACCTGCTGGCTATACTTATTTAGTCTATCCGTTTTTTCCTGGATGTGTTGATGTGAATGTGCTAGCAGTGCAATGTCATCTGCATATTCCAGATCTTTCAATGTAGAAAATGTAGTCCATCTTATTCCTCTTGGATTGCCCTCTGTTGTGTGGCGCATCACTCAGTCTATGACTGTTAAAAATAGAGTGGTTGATAAGGGGCATCGCTGTCGTACTCCTGTCTTCACTTCAAAGGTTAGGTTGCTCTGCCCAATGCTACACGTAAATTTGGCATAAAGGCTTTTTATGATTGACACTATGCAGCTTGGAATTCCATAAGCCCTCAGTATTTTCCATAAACTGTCCCCATGTATACTGTCAAAAGCCTTTTCAAAATCAACAAAATTAATGTACAGCTGTCTTTGCCATTCTGAGCACTGCTCTATAATGTTCCTGAGGGTAAATATATGATCTACACATCTTCTGTTCTTTCTAAATCCTGCTTGTTTCTTTCCTCAGTTTGTGGTCTACTGCTTTTGAGATTCTCTGTATAATTATCCTGCCTAGCATTTTGCTGGGAACTGAGAGAAGAGTTATTCCTCTCCAATTATTGCAGTCTACAAGATCTCCCATTTTGGGCAATTTGACAATTATTTCTTTTCTCCACTCTGTTGGTGTTGTCCCTGTTTTCCAGACTTGTGCAAATAGTGGTTCTAATAGTTCTGCTGCTAGCTCTGGGTCTGTCTTAAATAGCTCTGCATATGCATGTTCATACTTTGTACAAAATTATTTGGTTCCCTTATATCGGTGTATTTTTTCACTTTAAAAATTATTAGTAAAATTTTATTATTATTCAAGAATATTACAAAAATATTTATAGAATGTGTTATCCCTTTGGGATCCTGGCTGGTGCTATGGAGTTCGTGTCCTGTGGTGATGCACAGGTAGCTTACTTACTAACAGGAGGAAGCAATTCACTTTCTTCTGGCGTGTTGCGAGAAGAAGAATGCTGTTATATATTGTGACAGCAGGAACGGGGAAGAAAAGGCAACTGGGCACGAAAGATGGCACTGAACAGTTTGATTATACTGTATGGAAAGAAGTCAACAACACATCTGATAAACAGTACATGAATTGGAGACAGGAAGATGGGGAGATTCATGATTTAAGTTGTACGTCGCTTTGTCTCGATCAAGAAATCACAACAATGTAAAAGTCCAGATTAAAAGACCAGAAAATCAAGATGCTCTTCTGTCATGTTCAGACTTTTAACATCAGATGTAAAACAAATATTTTGCTTTTTTAAAAATACTTTTGAATAAGTAAAATTGCTGTTAGGTATTGGTGCTTTTGAATTTAATTCTCGTCCTATGATGGGCTTTTACACTAGTATATATGTGTGTATATATATATATATATATATATATATATATATATATATATATTCGTGAGAAAATAAAGGCCATTATAATTGCGACTGTTCACATCTTTTTTTATGGTTTAGTGCCAGCCGTGTATATCAAAGACTTTGCGCTCACATTGATGACCAATAGTTAACTGAGTAACCCACTAGGAGCAAGCATGGTTCAAACAAACACCCCAGCCAACATGCAAATAGCTAAAGTAATTCTGCAGAACAACTTCAAAGAGGAATGGCAGAACTGATAAGCAAAAGGGTCTACTGGACATGCCATGTATAAAGAAATGGCCCATCCAAACAAGAATGACAACATCAACAACCCACAGTGTGTGGAACAGAACACATCAGACTCAACAAGCACTTAACCACAGATTAAGCCACTCACATGAGCCTAATTGTCGCATTTGTACCCATTCATATGAGACAGTTCAGCATGTGGTGATGACGTGCCCAGGACTCTCCACTGAAAGAAGAGAGCTAAGCTATTTCTGAGCTCCCCAACAATCACAAACACTAAACAGCACCACTCAGCAGCTACAGAGATTTTTCATAAAATATAATTATCTGTTTTCAGGTGCGCTCACCAGGACAGCAGACCATCATCACCTGTGACCTGTACATTTTAGACTGTCTTATAGCTCAGGGCAAGGGAACCACAAGGAAAACAGCTCAGTCAGATGCTTATTCAAAAGGTGAGGAAGTTCTGAAGAAATCCAAAGGAGCTGATGTGCTGGCTTCTTTTTCTAAGTTCAGTGAAAATGAACTGAGCGATCCCGATGTCATGGATATTGTGTACAAAGGTGTGTATGGACATTATGTGTATGTGTGTATACAATTAGAATTTGAAGCATTCATATTTATTTTCTTCTGATATTAATATTTGAATTTTTTTAAGGAATAACTCCGCCTAGGCCGGTCCCAAGCCCGGCTGAAAAAGGAGGAGGGCGGCCTGCATGGAGGTTGTAAGGAGGCAGCCCCTCCATCATGCTAAAGCATAACAGGCCAATCACCTGTTTGCCTTAAAATATGATTACAAGAAATGCAAGAGAGAAAACCGGACTGATTCTAAAGGCGATGAACTAAACCGACTACGACTTATGGAACATGGAATACAAGAAGTATAAATGGGAAGGAAGAGGAGCTAGTGGAAGAGATGAGGAAAGCAAAGCTAGAAATCTTGGCTTTAACGGAAACGAAGAAAAAGGGGCAAGGAGTTATGGATCTTGATGGCGACACCTTTCTCTACAGTGGTGTCCCCACATCTGAAAGAGCTAAAAGTGGGTTGTATTGTGGCAAAAAACCAAAAGGATAGTTTCAAGGGATGGAACTTTGTCTCAGAATGCATTATGGTCCTAAAACTAAAAGGAGAAACCATAGTCAACCTTATCATTGTGTATAAGCCAAATGAACATGAGCGAGCAGAGGTCAAGGAGGAATTCTTCAAGCTGCTTCAAAGGACAATGGATGACTGCCTAGATGAAATTATCATACTTGGAGATTTCAGTGCCAGAGATGGAAATGACCATGCTAGATGGGGCAAGTTATCGGAAGATATGGAGAAGATACTCATAATGACAATGGAAAGCGACTCCTTAGATTCTGCACTGAGCAAAATCTGATCATTACAAGCACAAAGTTCCCCCTCAAGCGCTAGATGTGAACCAACAGAGAATGAGAAATCAGTGATCGACTATGCCATAGTTAGGAAGAGCTCATTCAAGTATGTCCGGGATGCTAGAATCTGGAGGGGGCCGGAGATTGGAAGTGATCACTACCTGCTAACAATTAAAAGTACAACTGACAGAGTTGCTTGGCCTAGGAATTGCCTAACATCACACAAAAAGTTAAGTAAACAAACATGAAAAATTAGCATTAAGACCTACAAGCTGAGAGAGCCAGAAGTTAAGACCAGATAGGGGCTTATTGCTACAGCAGTGAGAAACATGGAAGAACAACCTGATGACCTGGAAACCCTCTGGCTTAAATTCAAAGACATCATAAATACAGCTGCAACAGAAGCATGTGGTGAAGTCCGACTTGGGAAGAAGAGAAAGAGGACACCTTGATGGACAGAAAAAAATACTTAGGAGCTAAAAACACAGCAGGAAAAACAGAGAAATATAGAGAATATGTGATACTCAGAACAGAAGCAAAGAACAGGGTGCTAGCAGCAAAACAGAGGTCCTGGGAAGATATAGGAGAAAAACTAGAAAAATATGCTGAAGAAAACCAGAAATTGTTCTTCAAGACCCCAAAGAACATGAGGAATGAAAAACAGTGCCCTCTTAAATTTATAAAGGACAAGCAAGGCAAATTGCTTACTGCCCCAAAGGAAGTAATGGAAAGAATATTTCTTAGAACTCCTTGATGGTGAGCAAGGTCAAGCATCAGAAATAACCACAAGCACTGAAGAGGAAACCAATGGTGGTGAAGATGGCATAAAGATGGAAGAACTGAAGGCAGCACTGGAGAAAATCAAGATGGGCAAAGCAGCAGGGCATGATGGTGTAACACCAGAAATGGGTAAGTACATGGGAGCAGTAGGTGACCTATTACTCCTTTGGGTCCTACAGGCAGCTTGGTGCAACAAGACCATAGCAAAGGATTGGGAGATTGCCATCATAACACCGATTTTCAAAAAGGGTGACAACCGACAATGTGGAAACCATAGAGGCATATCCCTTCTCAGTGTCCCTGGTAAAATCTACACTAGAATCCTGGAGCAGAGACTCGGATGCCTAGCTGAGCAAACTTAAGTACTCAAGACGTAATCTTCACACTCGGACAGCTGAGTGAAAAGGCCCTTGAGGATAAGAGTGAGATCCATCTTTGTTTCTTAGATCTGGAAAAGGCGTTTGACAAGGTCCCCTGGACCAAACTTTGGGACTGTTTGGCTAGGAAGAACATTCCAGCACCTCTGATTCATGCTATACAGAGCTTCTACAAGTCTTGCAGAAATTATGTGAGGATGGCAAACCTTAAGTAAGAAGAGCTCAGGACCACCACTGGTGTAAGTTAGTTGCTTATCCTTTACAGGACGTGGCAATCAACCCCAGCTTTTATTGGCTGTTTGTGATTTTTCTAGGCAATTTTTTTCATTCAGTAGTTTGCCATTGCTTTCTGAACGGTACAGCGCTTATACCATTGTTAAAAATCCACACAAAGCGATCTGCTACCAAACCGCCTGCAGCAGGTTTCGAACCTGGTATATCTGGATTATGAAACTGCGTTCATATCCATTAGGCCACAGACGCCGACACTGGTGTAAGACAAGGTGATATCCTGGACGATGTCATCAAGGCATGTAAGGAGATGACAAGAAAGTATTCAGTGGGGTACTGGAAGATGAGACAGGTCTGTATTTCAGAGCTGACATTTGCTGATGTTGCCCTGATTGCTAAATCGGAGGCACATCTTCATTCCAACCTGCAAGTCTGGAAGGAAGAGCTGGAGAAGAGAAAGATGGTCATAAGCAGCTCTAAAACAAAAACTATGGTGATATCACGAGAGGAAAGAAGGCATCAGATTAAGCTGGGAGAACAGGTCAAGGAGCAGGTCAACCACTTTAAATACCTCAGAGCTGTCATAGACCGGAAGGGAAGCATGAATGGGAGATCGGCTACCACAACAAGCGTAGGAAACTAAGAGCCAGGGATCCAGACCTCCAGGACAACCCAAAGTCCGCTGGGAGGACAACATTAGACAATCTTTGAAGGACCGAGGACTAGAATGGAACCAGGCCAGGAAGCAAGACAGCCGATAGGATAGTATGGCGCTCTCGCTTCCAAACCTCTACACCTCACGAAAGAAGAGGAACGACTAAGTAGTAGTAGTTATATTTATGTGTATTTCTATTTATCCTTCATGTTAAGTAATCTCTGCTTTGTTTTTTTTGTTTTTCCCTTAGGACCACCTTGTTAGACAATGTATTGGTGTGCTTTCATTGTTTTTCTTTCAAACTGACCTTAAGAGTGTGTGCTACATTTTTTTCCAAGCATTATCCCTCCGGCTTTTTCAAATATTTCATGTAATTATGGCCACATTATCTTCTTTTTATCTTGCACATAAACGTCTGCCCTATTCTCTGAGGAGACAGAAAGAATAGGACCACCACACCCTCAGGCAGGTTGCATGATGCAACTAATGTAAGGTCTTGCATGGGGATGACAGCCTGACCATGTAACATAAATTGCTACAGAAGCCATCACTGGAGGATCACAGGAATGTTTTACATGGGCCAGCTACAGTGGTGACCCCATGCTCCATAAGGAGTGAGAAAGGATGATGATAATGCTGCTACAATCTTCTCTTTATATCACTGTTATTATGTAATCATGCTGCCCAGGTTTGCAGAGGTGTCTGTGTTCATAAGCAGCTGTCTGCTGAATGTGATGATAGTTATGAATAAAGTTGGAGTGAATCATGTAAATGACATTGCACATAATAAATGGGATGTAGTTAAGTAGGCTGAATTTACCTGTGGACGGTCATCAGATTGTAAATGTCTCGTTACCTAAAGGATTTCAAATTTCCACAAATCATTCCTATGTAATTTTAGTCAGAATATTATCTTGAAGTTAACTTTCAACTTGTGCTCTACAAGTCCAGTAGGAAATGATAAAAGTAAAAGATAGAACATTATATTATAGAGCGTAATTTATCAAAGAAAAAAAACATGTTATGTCACTTTACAGATCTATGACAAACATTTCAGTGACACACCATAGTCAACTACATATTTAATTATAGTATTTGACAACTAACTGAACAAAAAATATTTAAGTTTAAAATAATATTTGTTGTCTGATAGTACTGCAGGATTTTAAGGTCACTTCTTTTTACTGAGAGTTCCAGCAAGAAAATTAGCATTTCTTATTTGTAAATAAATCTAACTTTTGGCCGTAATTTAACTTTCCATTCAGTTCCAGGATCAGATGTGTTACAGACCCACTTTATCTCAGCATCAAATTTACTGCAGTACCTCTTACTTTATCTCATGCAAAGTGGCACACAGAATAAGTTATTAAAGCTGTATGCTGTCTGTTCAAATGTGTGAGTGTTGCCTCCCCCCCCCCAACCCCACACACACACACCCAGTTAAGTTGTCCTTTCAGTGTACTACTGCGGCAGTGACATTTGCAGAACTTTAGAATAATTCTTTCAGCTTAGGTTTTTTTTTCTCTATCATTAATTAAGGGTACACTAAAGTGTGTGAGTCCAACCGTTTCCGAATGAATCGACTGATGAAGTTGTCAGAAGAAAAGCGAAAGATCTCAGAACTGATTATAATTGAGCATGAGGACTGGGCTGCGGACAGGAAGAAACATTCCCACTGCATTCTGAATCAGAGTGCAAGTCAGTGTGGCTGTTTGCTGGAGTGGATAACTGAGCCAGAGAATGGTTGTTTCAGGTAAAATATTGGATAGGTGGATAGAAGTAATGTAGAAAACATCAGTACATGTATTGGTCAAATCACTTGTAATGGCAAGGTGACAGAGTAGCCTTTTGTAGTCATGGTTCAGTTGTCTGAAATGCACTGTGGTTGTATCTTTACCACTATCTTCGCATTCTGTTTGTCAAGAACTGACAGAAAGTCTCCCTGTCTGAGCATTGTGAATACCTATCAGAATCATCCCAAGTAGAGGTCAACAGTCTGTTTCATTTGGATTTCATAATTCTCTTCACAAGTTACTCGTCAAGGAATTGTAGAAAAGTTGAATAATTTAGTTTCATAATATAAGAGAAAGTAATATAGAAAGAAAGTTAGAACATGAAATACATGAAGTACAGGCGGGTTTTTGACAAGGCAGAGGTACGAGAGATCACATTTTTAATGTGAGAAACATCCTCGAGAAATGCAGAGAATACAATGTAGATCTTCAAGCCTGTTTTGTAGATTACACCAAGGCCTTCGACTGTGTACAACATCAGAAACTGAGGAACATCATGAGAGACATGGGGTTTCCAGTGCATTTGATCCATCTAATTGAAACACTATACCATGAACAACAAGCAGCTGTCAGAGTAGCGGGGGAAACATCAGGATGGTTTGAGGTGAAAAGGGGAGTAAGACGGGGTTGCATCCTCTCTCCATACTTGTTTAACATCTATGCAGAAAATATAATGAGAAATGTTCGGAGTGACCAAGAGTGTGAACATTACGATCCGTTCACAATTGGTGGAAATGCAATCCCAGAACTCAGGTATGCAGATGACACAGTTATTCTTTCAAACAGTGCCAAGGGACTAGAGCAGTTAATCCTGTCTGTCAAAAGACACAGTGAGGATCAGAACCTTTTTCTGAACACACACAAAAAAAACAGAGAATGTCCACAGACAAAACAAGATGCCAACCAAAAATTACCATCAGTGATGAGGAAATTGAAAATGTCACAAATTTTGAATATCTTGGCTCCATAATTAACAACAATGGAGACTGCTCAAAAGAGGTCAGAAGGAAACTGGCCATAGCAATGCAGAGGTTAAATAAAATGAAGAACCTATGGCATAACACCAGCAAATTAATAAAAGTACAACTTCTGAGAACGTGCATCTTTCCGGTAGCAACGTATGGATGTGAATCATGGACCATTACTCAAACATTAAAGAAAAAAATCGAATCTTTCGAAGCAAAGTGTTACAGAAAAATTCTCAGAATATCTTGGACCAAGAAGAAGAAAAATATAGACATCCTACACGACCTGAACATTGAGGAAAACTGGCTCATAAACAATATCATGTCCACATTAAATGTCATAGTGGCTTAGAGAGAGCAGTGATGGAGGGTATGGTACCTGGAAGGCGAGGCAGGGGCCGACCAAGACAACGGTGGACACAGGACATTGAAGACACCTTGAACATGACAATGGAGGAGGCAGGAGGGCTGGCTAGAGATCGAGAGTCTTTTAGGCGGGCTGTGATGAGAGCGACGTTCTGCAAAGGACATGCTACATGATGAATATAAGAGAGTCCCCCAATATCTTTTCAAATTGCTGTTTTTTTAAAGTATCATTCTATGCATGGAGGCAAATCTGGAGACATCTTTATATAACCACCAGCTATGCACAATGCTACAATATACATCTGTGGAAGTGCACCTTTGTGAAGCTCATTGCACCCTCACTGACTCTTGAAATCATCCACACATTTCCATGGATTCCCCCTGTGGTGAAACATGTTGAGAACCCAGCATTGCACACTAAGCCTAGAGAAGTCACTTGAGCACCAGACGTGATTCTTTGGCATTGACCTGGTTGACTGCATGCAAGAGGATCTCACTATGGACCCAGTGATAGGCAGGAGTAGCTGAGTTCTGTGCAGGATGTGACAATTCTTCGGGAGACCCCAGAACCAGAGCACAGTATTTTAGCTCTGCATAGTTGGAGAGCTATCTTGGATGGCAGGGAATGCCCAGTATGTCATGCACTTCTTACTCCTAGCTTTTGACCAGATGTGATGATCCTCTAAATGCAAGCCAAGCTGGAGAAACTGGAGCTCATGACTTCAACTCAGCATGTTTTGGAAATGCAGATAAGCCACAGGAAAAGCCTAGATCTACAGTGTTGATAATACCAAGGAGTCTTTAACTTGGTCATCTCATCATCATCTCAACCCGTAACCCGTCATGGGTCGTAGGGGTGCCATGGTGGAAGCATCAGCAGACAGGGTCCTCCACTGCTCTCTATCCTCAGCAATGCGTACAAGTGTGGAAAAACCGTGTCCTGCCCATTCTTTGATGTTATCAGCCCAGGATTTTCTTTGCCTTCCTCTTCTCCGTTTACCTTCGATTGTTCCCTGGAGGATCATTTTCGAAAGGGAGTCATGACGAGTTACATGCCCAAACCAGGCAAGCTTTCGACGTTTCACTACTGACAAAAGTGGTTCTTGGTGGCCTGCATAGGTGTTTATCTTCTCTCTAACATAGACATTTGTTTTGTGCTCTTTATAGCCTCTTGGTTATTTCTTCGCCTTCTCCTTTGTTTGTTTTTGTTTTGTTAGTTTCTTAAGCATAATGTGTGTATACTTATTTTCAAAATAATTTTTTTGTCAATGATAGTTTTTTTTTGGAACTTTTTTTGTGGTTTAGACATGTTTACCTATTTTGGGTCCTAATTTGTGATTTCAGAATACGAAAGGCAAGAAGAGCTTTCATGGCATTAGGAGATGAAACCAAATAAGTCAAGTCCAACACAAAAGTCAGAATCTTCAACTCAGATGTCAAATTTAAGTCATTCCTATTATATGGCCTTGAAACATGGACAACAAAAACAACAACCAAGAAATTACAGACTTTCACACTTAGAACAGAAGGATTGAAATGGGACGACAAGATCACCAATGTGGAACTGATGACAAGAACAAATATCAGTGGAACTGATGACAAGAACAAATATCAGTGGAACTGATGACAAGAACAAATGTCAGTGGAACTGATGACAAGAACAAATGTCAGTGGAACTGATGACAAGAACAAATATCAGTGGAACTGATGACAAGAACAAATATCAGTGGAACTGATGACAAGAACAAATGTCGGTGGAACTGATTGGGTCTGCAGCGGATGGGATTTCAGGCCTTGACGTATCGTCTGGTTGCGGACCATGTCTCTTCTTGTTACTTCAACCACTTTCCTCAGATACCTCATTTCTGAGGTTTGGATCTGGCTTTTGTGGGTTGTAGTCATTGCCCACGACTCGCATCCATATGTCAAAACTGGGACATAGGTGGAGCGGTATACAGCCATCTTCGTTTTCTTACCAACCTCTTTCTTGCTGAGGAATCCACGATTTATGGCCTGAAAAAGTCTCCCAGCCGCTGCTTTTCGAGTGGCCAACTCTTCTTTGATGCCTCCCTTTCGGTCTATAATAGCTCCGAGATATTTAAAGTGGTCGACCTGCTCCAGGACCTGTTCTCCCCACTTAATCTGATGTTTTCTTTCTTCTCGTGATATCACCATGGATTTTGTTTTAGAGCTGCTTATGACCATCCCTCTCTTCTCCAGCTCTTCCTTCCAGACTTGCAGGTTGGATTGGAGATGTGCCTCTGATTTAGCAATCAGGGCAACATCATCAGCAAATGCCAGCTCCGAAATATAGACCTGTCTCATCTTCCAGTACCCCACTGAATACTTTCTTGTTCTCTCCTCACATGCCTTGATGACATCGTCCATGAGGAGTATGAAAAGATAAGGTGACAGGATATCACCTTGTCTTACACCAGTGGTGGTCCTGAACTCTTCTGACTTATGGTTTGCTGTCCTCACATAATTTCTGCAAGACTTGTAGAAGCTCTGTATAGCATGAATCAGAGGTGCTGGAATATTCTTCCTTGCCAAACAGTCCCAAAGTTTGCTCCAGGGGACTCTGTCAAACGCCTTTTCCAGATCTATGAAACAAAGATGGATCTCACTCTTATACTCAAGGGCCTTTTCACTCAGCTGTCTGAGTGTGAAGATTAGGTCTTGAGTACTTCGGTTTGCTCGGAATCCGCACTGGACCTCATCCAATTGTGGCTCAGCTAGGCGTCGGAGTCTCTGCTCTAGGATTCTAGAGTAGATTTTACCAGGGACACTGAGAAGGGATATGCCTCTATGGTTTCCACATTGTCGATTGTCACCCTTTTTGAAAATTGGTGTTATGATGGCAATCTCCCAATCCTTTGGTATGGTCTTGTTGCACCATGCTGCCTGTAGGACCTTTAAGAGTAATAGGTCGCCTGATGCTCCCATGTACTTAACCATTTCTGGTGTTATACCATCATGCCCTGCTGCTTTGCCCATCTTGATTTTCTCTAGTGCTGCCCTCAGTTCTTCCATCTTTATGTCATCTTCACCATCATTGGTTTTCTCTTCTGTGCTAGTGGTTATCATTTCTGTTGCTTCACCATGCTCACCATCCAGGAGTTCTGAGAAATATTCTTTCCATCTTTCCATTACTTCCTTCGGGGCAGTAAGCAATTTGCCTTGCTTGTCCTTTATAAATTTGAGAGGGCATTGTTTTTTCCTTCCTCATGTTCTTTAGGGTCTTATAGAACAATTTCTGGTTTTCTTGTGCATCTTTTTCTAGCTTTTCTCCAAATTCTTCCCAGGACTTCTGTTTTGCTGTTAGCACTTTGTTCTTTGCTTCTGTTCTGAGTATCACATATTCTCTATATTTTTCCATTTGTCCTGTTGTGTTTTTAGCTCCTAAGTATTGTTTCCATGCCATTTTCTTCTCTCTTATTTTCTCTTTGACTTCTTCTGTCCACCAAGGTGTCCTCTTTCTCTGGTTCCCAAGTCGGACTTCACTGCATGCTTCTGCAGCAGCTGTCTTTATGATATCCTTGAATTTATTCCAGAGGGTTTCCAAGTCATCAGGTCGTTCTTCTGTGTTGCTCACTGCTGTAGCAATAAGCCCCTGATATCTGGTCTTAATTTCTGGCTCTCTCAGCTTGTAGGTCCTAATGCTCATTTCTCCTGCTCGTTTACTTGGTTTCTTGCGTGATGTTGGGCAGTTCCTAGGCTGAGCAACTCTTTCAGTTGTTCGTTTGATTGTTAGCAGGTAGTGATCACTTCCAATCTCTGGCCCCCTCCAGACTCTTGCATCTCAGACATATCTGAATGAGCTTCTCCGAACAATGGCATAGTCGATCACTGACTTCTCATTCTTGGTTGGTTCACATCTAGTGTATACATGTATGCGCTTATGGGGGAACTTTGTGTTTGTAATGATCAGATTCTGCTCACTGCAGAATCTAAGGAGTCGCTTTCCATTGTCATTGAGAGTATCTTCTCCATATCTTCCGATAACGCCACCCCATCTAGCATGGTCATTTCCAACTCTGGCATTAAAATCTCCGAGCATGATAACTTCATCTAGGCAGTCATCCACTGTCCTTTGAAGCAGCTCGAAGAATTCCTCCTTGACCTCTGCTCTCTCATCCTCATTTGGCCCATACACTATGACCAGGTTGACTATGGTTTCTCCTTCTTTTAGTTTAACAACCATAATGCGCTCCGAGACAAAGTTCCATCCCTTGATACTATCTTTTTGATTTTGGGCCACAATGCAACCCACGCCCCCTTTAGCTCTTTCAGATATGGGTACACCACTGTAGAGCAACGTGTTGCCATCAAGATCCATGACTCCTTGTCCTTTTTTCTTCGTTTCTGTTATAGCCAGGATTTCTAGTTTTGCTTTCCTCATCTCTTCCACCAGCTCCTCTTCCTTCCCATTTATACTTCTTGTGTTCCAAGTTCCATAAGTCGTAGTCCGTAGTCCGTTCCAGTTCGTCGCCTTTAGAATCAGTCCGGTTTTCTCTCTTGTATTTCTCGTAATCATAGTTTAAGACAAACAGGTGATTGGCCTGTTGTGCCTTTGCATGGTGGAGGGGCTGCCTCCTTACGGCCTCCATGCAGGCCGCCCTCCTCCTTTTTCATCCGGGCTTGGGACCGGCATGGGCGGAGTTCAGTGGAACTGATGACAAGAACAAATATCAGTGGAACTGATGACAAGAACAAATAGTGGAACTGATGACAAGAACAAATATCAGTGGAACTGATGACAAGAACAAATAGTGGAACTGATCACAAGAACAAATATCAGTGGAGAACTGATCACAAGAACAAATATCAGTGGAACTGATGACAAGAACAAATGTCAGTGGAACTGATGACAAGAACAAATGTCAGTGGAACTGATCACAACAAATGTCAGTGGAACTGATGACAAGAACAAATATCAGTGGAACTGATCACAAGAACAAATATCAGTGGAACTGATGACAAGAACAAATATCAGTGGAACTGATCACAAGAACAAATATCAGTGGAACTGATCACAAGAACACATGTCAGTGGAACTGATCACAAGAACAAATGTCAGTGGAACTGATCACAAGAACAAATGTCAGTGGAACTGATGACTAGAACAAATGTCAGTGGAACTGATGACGAGAACAAATATCAGTGGAACTGATGACAAGAACAAATATCAGTGGAACAAAAGATAAGATGATGATGCTGGTGAGGGATAGGACAGTATTGAGGATACCCGTTGATAGCCTTACCAGGCAGTCATTGTTCTGGAATCCCCAGAGTAATAGTAGAGAGAGAGACCAAAAACCACTTGGAGAAGAGAAATTTAGACATAAATGAATTGAATGAGAGAGATGTGGAAAGTCCCTGAGCTGATGGCATGGGATGGGAGGACTTGGCGTAAGTTCATTGAAGGCCTATGCTCCTAGGGGAGCTGAAGGGTTGAATGAATGACATTGAACATTTTTTGTTGATGATGTTATCACAAAATGTATTACTGTTATACTGCACGCATCATCAGCAGCAAAATTTACCTTCGTCAGGTGCACAATGAAGCTACAGGGTCAAGAAATTTCCTCTGTACTGGCCAAAGATAGAAAGATAGCTCTGAACATGGCATCTTCAATTGCTCTCTTTAGCTTGTATGATACCCAGCCAGTTGTTCAGGTGAGGGTTACTCTTTGGCTTCTGAAACATTTAGTGATTAACTCTTTCAGTCCCAAGCAAAAAAGTGGGTTTGGTCCAAACAAAAATGGCCATACCAGTATGTTTTTATATTGTTTTTGTTTGGAAATAATTTTTTTAAATGTTCATATTCATAAATAACAAAAGTCCATAATGGATGGCTATACCTTAAGAAAATAGCGTTTTTGAGTTGCCAAAATTAGAAAACAACCTTAGAAAGGATCAAGAGATACAAAAGCCAGTATACTGTTGATTGGGCCAAATGGGTCTAGCGGGAAGTACAGTATACTGGCTCTTGGGGGTTAAAGAGTTAAATCCCTTTAATAAAATTGTTTACTTGGCCAAAAAATAAAAGTGCTGCTAGTGCGGCAAGTTAAAAGTTAAGCCAGCAGAAATAATGTGATTCTTATTCTGTAATAAGCACATTTGTATTGAAACATCTCTAACACAGATGTAGCTTGTCCTCTATAAGAAAATGAAATCTAATTAAATGCAACATTAATCACTTGTTTGCATTATGGCATTGTACGTTCCAACTGATTTGGTATTTCGTGACTGAGGGCCGATAATGCAGTTTATCATATTTGGATTCTTCCCTTCTAAACGACAACTGTCAAATAAAGATTAGTAACTCGTATAATCTCTACGGTGACGAGTTCATTATAGTTACGCAGTGGTGAATTGACATTAATTCACTGGAGGGGCCAAATCATTATATCGAATTAGGATGGTTATGTGATCTAACCCATTTGACCTGCCAGAATTGGATTGCTTGTTGCTTTTCCATTTTTGGTTTTACTAAATAGGCTTTTCTAACGAAATTGTTAGTGGTTTGTTAATAAGTTATTATGAAATATTGTCACAAACACTTTTGATATATGTAAGTAGTTTTCTATTAAAAAACATTGCATGTACAAGTTTTTTGTGTGTACATATTTGCAGTCACACCACAGTAATGAATATCTTTGTACCCAGCAGTCATTGGGTTAAAATGAATTGGAGAATCTCCATAGAAGTTCATTGATATAATTGGGGGGGTGGGGGGCGCATATACTGGGGGTCCAAATATGTGCCATGGCAGGAAGTAGTAGTGTTTTGGCTGATGCAGTCATAATGACTATAAACAAACAAGTAACCATGGTTATTTGAGGTAATAACAGTGGGCGTGCATAAGAAAATTGTAAGAATCCAGTGGACAGCTTAATGAAATTGTAAGAATTCAGTGGACAGCCTAATAAAATTCTTTAGAAAAGGTCAACGTTTGCAAGAGACCATTGCAGGAAATAGAAATAAACAATCTGGCATTCACTGAGCATGTTGAGAAGAGAAAAGTTGCAGTCACAGCCAGAGTAGTTCCATAGCCAATACTGCAGTAGGGAAGTGTTCGAGACTAAAACTCTGGAAGGAGAAGTAAGGGATGATACAGATACCAAATACCACAGTTTTAATTGCCAGAGAACAGCAACCTCCTGAAAATATTATTACTATCAAGTTCTGTTGCCTGTTTATGTTCACTGCTTTCTGTTATTGCATCTTACGCTATGCAGCTCTGTAGGGAGCATCATTTTGGATTACCAGTCCCGTGCACAGTGCAAGGCATAATGTGTTATAAATGTATATTTTATTCTTTAATTTTCACTACTCTGGTTCATTTTTTTATGTTTGTTGTTGTTGCAGCAGCATTCTCATTTCATGGCCACAGATATTATGTTACATATATATATGTGCTGCTGAATGATTATATTTTATCTGGATATAGTTGTGTTCAAACTACCTTCTGTCTCTGTTCTGTCAATATTCTTTCAGTGTTATTTAATGTAGAAGTAATTATTTCTAACTCCGCCTATGCCGGTCCCAAGCCCGGATGAAAAAGGAGGAGGGCGGCCTGCATGGAGGCCGTAAGGAGGCAGCCCCTCCACCATGCAAAGGCACAACAGGCCAATCACCTGTTTGTCTTAAACTATGATTACAAGCAATATAAGAGAGAAAACCGGACTGATTCTAAAGGCGGCGAACTGGAACGGACTACGACTTATGGAACATGGAACACAAGAAGTATAAATGGGAAAGAAGAGGAGCTGATGGAAGAGATGAGGAAAGCAAAACTAGAAATCCTGGCTATTACCGAAACAAAGAAAAAGGGACAAGGAGTCATGGATCTCGATGGCAACACTCTGCTATACAGTGGTGTACCCACATCTGAAAGAGCTAAAGGGGGCGTGGGTTGCATTGTGGCCAAAAACCAGAAAGATAGTATCAAGGGATGGAACTTTGTCTCGGAGCGCATTATGGTTGTAAAACTAAAAGAAGGAGAAACCATAGTCAACCTGGTCATAGTGTATGGGCCAAATGAGGATGAGAGAGCAGAGGTCAAGGAAGAATTCTTCGAGCTGCTTCAAAAGGACAGTGGATGACTGCCTAGATGAAATTATCATGCTCGGAGATTTCAATGCCAGAGTTGGAAATGACCATGCTAGATGGAGTGGAGTTATCGGAAGATATGGAGAAGATACTCTCAATGACAATGGAAAGCGACTCCTCAGATTCTGCAGTGAGCAGAATCTGATCATTACCAACACAAAGTTCCCCCATAAGCGCATACATGCATACACTAGGTGTGAACCAACAAAGAATGAGAAGTCAGTGATCGACTATGCCATTGTTAGGAGGAGCTCATTCAAATATGTCCGGGATGCTAGAGTCTGGAGGGGGCCAGAGATTGGAAGTGATCACTACCTGCTTACAATCAAAAGAACAACTGAAAGAGTTGCTCAGCCTAGGAACTGTCCAGCACCACGCAAGAAACCAAGTAAACGAACGGAAGAAATGAGCATTAAGACCTACAAGCTGAAAGAGCCAGAAATTAAGACCAGATATCAGGGGCTTATTGCTACAGCGGTGAGAAACACAGAAGAACAGCCTGATGACTTGGAAACCCTGTGGCTTAAATTCAAGGACATCATAAAGACAGCTGCTGCAGAAGCTTGTGATGAAGTCCGACTTGGGAACAAGAGAAAGAGGACACCTTGGTGGACAGAGGAAGTCAAAGAGAAAATAAGAGAGAAGAAAATGGCATGGAAACAATATTTAGGAGCTAAAAACACAGCAGGACAAATAGAGAAATATAGAGAATATGTGATACTCAGAACAGAAGCAAAGAACAAGGTGCTAGCAGCAAAACAGAAGTCCTGGGAAGAATTTGGAGAAAAGCTAGAAAAGGATGCGCAAGAAAACCAGAAATTGTTCTATAAGACCCTAAAGAACATGAGGAAGGAAAAACAATGCCCTCTTAAATTTATAAAGGACAAGCAAGGCAAATTGCTTACTGCCCCGAAGGAAGTAATGGAAAGATGGAAAGAATATTTCTCAGAACTCCTTGATGGTGAGCAAGGTAGAGCATCAGAAATGATAACCACTAGCACAGAAGAGGATACAAATGGTGATGAAGATGACATAAAGATGGAAGAACTGAAGGCAGCACTGGAGAAAATCAAGATGGGCAAAGCAGCAGGGCATGATGGTATAACACCAGAAATGGTTAAGTACATGGGAGCATCAGGCGACCTATTACTCCTAAGGGTCCTACAGGCAGCATGGTGCAACAAAGCCATACCAAAGGATTGGGAGATTGCCATCATAACACAGATTTTCAAAAAGGGTGACAATCGACAATGTGGAAACCACAGAGGCATATCCCTTCTCAGTTTCCCTGGTAAAATCTACTCTAGAATCCTAGAGCAGAGACTCCGATGCCTAGCTGAGCCACAATTGGATGAAGCCCAGTGCAGATTCCGAGCAAACCGAAGTACTCAAGACCTAATCTTCACACTCAGGCAGCTGAGTGAAAAGGCCCTTGAGTACAAGAGTGAAATCCATCTTTGTTTCATAGATCTGGAAAAGGCGTTTGATAGGGTCCCCTGGAGCAAACTTTGGGACTGTTTGGCAAGGAAGAACATTCCAGCACCTCTGATTCATGCTATACAGAGCTTCTACAAGTCTTGCAGAAATTATGTGAGGACAGCAAACTATAAGTCAGAAGAGTTCAGGACCACCACTGGTGTAAGACAAGGCGATATCCTGTCACCTTATCTTTTCATACTCCTCATGGACGATGTCATCAAGGCATGTAAGGAGAGAACAAGAAAGTATTCAGTGGGGTACTGGAAGATGAGACATGTCTGTATTTCAGAGCTAGCATTTGCTGATGATGTTGTCCTGATTGCTAAATCAGAGACACATCTCCAATCCAACCTGCAAGTCTGGAAGGAAGAGCTGGAGAAGAGAGGGATGGTCATAAGCAGCTCTAAAACAAAATCCATGGTGTTATCACGAGAAGAAAAAAAACATCAGATTAAGTTGGGAGAACAGGTCCTGTAGCAGGTCGACCACTTTAAATATCTCGGAGCTATTATAGACCGAAAGGGGGGCATCAAAGAAGAGTTGGCCACTCGAAAAGCAGCGGCTGGGAGACTTTATCAGGCCAAAAATCGAGGATTCCTCAGCAAGAAAGAGGTTGGTAAGAAAACGAAGATGGCTGTATACCGCTCCACCTATGTCCCAGTCTTGACATATGGATGCGAGTCATGGGCAATGACTACAACCCACAAAAGCCAGATTCAAACCTCAGAAATGAGGTATCTGAGGAAGGTGGTTGAAGTAACAAGAAGAGACATGGTCCGCAACCAGACAATACGTCAAGGCCTAAAATCCCACCCGCTGCCCAGGCCAGGAAGAAGACAGCCGATAGGATAGTCTGGCGCTCTCTCTTCCAAACCTCTACACCTCACGGTAGAAGAGGAACGACTAAGTAAGTAAGTAAGTAATTATTTCTTGTATAAAGTGTCCACATATTTAAATGGCTGTTTTTCTTGGATAGCTCATTTCATTTGTTTTATTCATATTCCTTAGTTCTTCTTCTTCTTCTTTCGTTCGCTTGAAATATATTGTCTATATCTGCAATGTTGTTTCTTGTATAAACTTCACTGTCTTTTGTAGTTCATACAGGGGTCCATATAGTTTTGCTTCCAGTGTTGTTTCTCTGGGCCAGTGGGTTTGCCTCAATATATCATATTCGGGGCAATCTTGCAGTACGTGCTCCGCTGTCTGGGGTGCCTGTCCACATGTACACATGGCTGAATTGCCAATCTTGATATTCCTTAGTTAATGTTCAGGTTTGTTGCTGGTAGCATTGTGTCAGTATTATGTTTGATTTGTGGCTTTTTCATTTCTATGAGAGTCTGCAGATGTTTTAAAATGAATTTTTAAATCACCCTTGCTGAGCTTAAATATTGTCCTGTCAGCTTCAATCCATCTTTACCTCATTTTCTTAATCACCTTCGACATCATCAACCCCCTTTAGCTTTCCGAGGAGCATAAGTCTTCAACAAACACCAAGTCTTCCAGTCCCATGCTATCAGCTCAAGGTCTTTCCACATCTTCACTCCCTTCGTGTCTGTCTCCAGTTCTCTTCTCCACATGTTCTTTAGTCTCCCTCTAACTCTCTTACCCCGGGGTAAAAAAAATATGTTACCCCTTTTTGCCTACCTTATTTTTCCAGGGTTTCCATTTGGATTATCCAAAAGTTTGGATCAGCAGAAATGAGCTTTTGAAGCATTCAGAGTCACAGCTAAAGGACTGTACGAGTTTACCAAATGTTGAAACGGACGAAAACCAGGTCAGTGTAATTATATAGTAGTATGCTTCTAAACTGTACTGGAAGGGCAGGAGTGACCAACAAATGATCATTTTTTATCACCTTCATAGTGCTCATTCAATCTTTTTTTTTTTTTTTAACAACAAACACTTGACTGTGAGCAGATGTTTGAAATCTTTGTGGCCAAGGAGTGTTTTACATATATGTTTAAGAATGAGACGTTGGCTGCTATCCAAGGACATTTCAGAGTTGAAGCAGTAGAATAGATTAATTGTAACCCTTAGGTACCCTCTTTTCATTAAACAGTATTACAGTGGGGTGTTTGTGTATGTAAATTCTGTTTGCACAAATTTGAAGTTATATGGTCTGGTTTTTAGCAGTTCTGTTTGTGCATACAAGCATCTGATAGTCTTTAGAGCACTGGTCTCTCATAGCAAAGGTGCCGGGTTAAAAACACTGGTGTCACGCTCCAGTAAGCCCATCCGGAAATGGGTATCTCACTCTGCTCATGAGTTAGGGAAGGAAAAAGCAGCAAGGAAGAGAACTGGTCACCCCACCTCTCAAAGCTGGACCTAGTATAGTGAAGTCTCTAACACTTCACTCCCCTAATCTCGCTCTTTAGCAGCCAATACCAAGTTGAAGACTCCTTGGTATTATCAACACTGTAGATATAGGCTATTGCTGTGGCTTTTCTGCCACTCAAATAACTTGCTGAGTTGAAGTCATGAGCTCCAGTTTCTCCAGCTTGGCTTGTATTTAAAGGATTGTCACATCTAGTCCCAAGCTAGGAGTAAGAAGGGTGTGGCGTACTATGCATTCTCCACCATCCAAGAGGGCTCTCCAACTATGCAGAGCTAAAATACTGTGCTCTGGTTCTGGGCTCTCCAAAAGAATCATCACGTCCTGCACAGAGCCACCTCTCAGCTCCCCCTGCCCATCACTGGGTCCATAGTGAGATCCTCCTGCATGCAGCCAAAGCCAAAGAATTACGTCTGGGACTCGAGTGACTTGTCCAAGCTTAGTGTGCTATGCTAGGTTCTCAACAAGTCTCACCACAGGGGGAATCCCTGGAAGTGTGTATTATCAAGAGCCAATGAGGATGTAATTAGTTTCACAGACAAAGGTTCACTTCCACATATGTATATTGTAGCATTGTGCATAGCTGGTGGTCATATGAAGATGATCCAGATATGCCTGCATGCATAAGAGTTGTGTTAATGTAGTATTATGTAATGGATGTGAGGGAACTTGCCAGTAAACTTTAAGGCTTGGTTACATTGCTCTCATCCAAAAATTGTGTTAATGTAGTAGTTAGTGAAAAAGTGGAAATTCTCTAGGGCTTTTGTTTTGTTTATTTCATTCCATTGTGATGTGATTAAATTTTAAAAAAGAAAACATTAACTTTTCACACTTTGCCTGTAAGTATTGTGCTGAAATACAATGCATTTTATTTGGCAGTATAACTACACAGTGCCAGATCCAATGGTCTGTAGTGTTTAGCTCTTTGGAGAAAGACTAATCCCATTCTCCCACCAAAATAAAAAAGAGGGCTGCTACAGAGAATGAAGTAGTGATACTTAATATATTAATATTGCACAGATGCATTTGATTGCTGAATTTATTTGTATAATTACCTAATCTTTAACTTGACATTTAATTACCAGGTGGATATAAAGATTGCCAGAGCAATAGAAGAGATGCTGGACCAGTTTTTCAGCAGCCCAACTCTTGAAGATTTTGTTGGAGCTCCTGACTGGAAACCAGAAGAGAAGAAAATATTGCGAACTCTGGCAATTTCCAGGGGACTGAGAGTTGTTACCGACGTTTACTGTGAGGAAAGGCTTCCTATAGTTAGCAGGAAATATGATCTGTGTGAAGTAAGAACATTTTTGTTTGTCCCTAGAGTTTGTAACTCAAAAGGAATAAATAAAAAAAAAAAAGCTTTGCAATCTGGCAAATGTTTATGAACATTTCTTCTTTGTATACTTTCAGACGTCAACTTGAAGCGGGGGTCAGCTAGAGGCTATTTCTGTTTCCATAGAACTTTTCCAGGACTGGTACTGGTGACAGCCATATGTGTTTTCTCTGTTCCTCATGTTGGGCTGGGTGTTTGATCAATAACTCATGCCCTTTCCCTCTGTGTCTTTAACTCCACAGTACAGAGGAAGGTAACCACCAGTAGCAAAGGGTGGACCCCTTCGAGGGTTTGGGGGGGGGGGGGGTAATGGCACTTGCCACCTGGTGGGACTCCACGGAATGAACACCATTCTGCTTACTCTTTGATTTATGACATCATTAAGCAAAGTACGTTGCACTGTTTTGCTAGGCCTGTGGCCCAGCGCTCCTAATTCAACGGGTATTTCTGTCAGGTTGCCATCCTTAGCCCTTGACTGTCCCCAGCCTACCTGCAAGGCAACAGGTGTTTGTGTCTCTTGGTTTCTGGTCCCTACTCTTTGATCTATCTGGCTTGGGAGACTCTGCTGGTAGCTATGCTACCGCTGACATTGTCCTTGGGGGACACAAGCTTCTCTGCCTCGCCAAGGTGGAGACATGACACGAGAGACATTTTAATTCATGTTCTACATTCCTATAGAGCTGCAGTTGTGCTGACCTGAGTTTGCTGCATGCTAAATCAGTTATTGTTCTTTTTAGGTTTTTAAAGTACAGTTAAAGTGTAATTTGTGCTTTCTTCTGTTTTGAATGTTTAAACTTGTGTTCTTTTATTGTAGATGGTTAACATTCTGGAGGAGCAATCCAACAAGTCTCAAGGAAGATATCGCCTTCTTCCCCAGGAAGAAAAGCCATCTTACAATGACATTGCTGGGGAAGTTGCAGCCAATGAATCCATTATAAAACAGTATCAGATATTGACAGGAGTGTGTTGCCAGAGTAAGCCTTCATCAAAAACTGTTGATGCTGAGGAAGAGACTGTCATTGAGAACTGTGCAGACAGTGATGATATGTCCTTGAACTCGGAAGACAGTGATGCTTTTGTAACTGCTACTAGTACTTTCCTTGACGTTGCTGCCATAAAGGATGAGATAGGTGTTGGAAAGACGACTCCTTTACACATGGTTTCAGAAATTCCTTTGCCAAAAGGAACATCAACTCCAGTGAAGAGGACTGCAGCTGACAGTGCCACAAATAATGTTGGTGAATCAGAAATCCCTAAACCAGTTTTTTGCAGTTGGAATGAATTAAGCAGAAAAAAGTATGATGTTAAATGCCTGTCATCAACAAATTTGGAATATTTAGATACAGAATTTTCCAAAATTAATTCAAACTCTTCAGCAGCAGGTTTAACAGCATCTCTTGCGGTTGTTAGTAGCAAAGAATATACATCGAAGTCATCTTTAACATCATCAGCATTACCATTGACCTTGTCCTCAGTTGTTCAATCACAGCAAGTCAAGAAACCTTTAGACCCAAAACCAGCTAAACTTCTTGATGATTCATTGGTAGCTTGCAGTGGGGTTAGCAGTTCCATAGATGATATTCGTCTACCAGGTAAGAGTTACTGATTTATGGATAGATAAAATGTTTGGCTGTTGGATAAATCAATGCTGTCTTTGCAGAAAAATAAGCAAACATAAAAAAGATAAATGATATTTGTGTATATTGTACATCGATAACTGCCTAGAAAATATTGCTTAATTGATCTGTAGTATTATGTTATGTTAATTTTTTTATTTATGTTAATTTGTCAGCATCACTGCTTTCCTTATTGTCGTCCTTAACATTTCATCATCATCACACTTCAGCTCCCCTAGGAGCATAGGCCTTCAACAAACTTATACCAAGTCTTTCCTGTCCCGTGCCATCAGCTCCAGGTCTGTCCATGTCTTACTCATCATTTTAATATCTTTCTCCAGTTCTCTTCTCCGTGTGGTTTTTTTAACCCAAAGGACTTCAGAACAAAGACTACCTTTTAATGCAGTCAACAAGTTTCCACAATGTGTATTCAGTCCATCACCAGCATCTTCTCATCTCTTGTTCCTCCTTAACGTTCACTGTTTATCATTTTTCTGTAGTGGAAATGATAACAAGATTGTACTGGGAGAAATACCACTACAAGATATAGAATCATACATATATAAAATGAGAATACGCAAGGCTGGAGTAGATTTCATTGCATTAGGAAATGCATGGAGATAACCAAAAAAAAAAAAAAATCAAGTCCAACACAAAAATCAGAATCTTCATTTCAAATGTCAGGTCAGTCATATTGTATGGCATTGAAACATGGAGAACAAAAAAAAAACCACCAAAAAACTAGACTTTCATAAATGGGTGCTGGTGTAGAATTGGATTGAGGTGGCATGACAAGATCACTAATGTGCAACTGACAGCAAGAACCAGACAAGTCCAGAGGAATAAGAGATAAGATGACACTGGAGATGAATAAAAACTGGTGGCAGGACATTGAGAAACCTGTCCCATAAGGAGACTTGTGGATAGGACAATAACCTGTTTGTATAGCTTGAGGAAACTGTAAAAATTCTCACTAGCATAGTAGTTTCCTTTGTAAAAATTTCTGGCATCAACAGGGTAAGAGAGGTGGAAGGATACTGAAGCATATAGTTTCCTTTGTATAGTAGCATATAGTTTCCGGTTCGTAAAAATTCTGTTAGCATATTAGGTTTCCAAAGTTTTTGCTGAAAAATTCTGAAGAGCACAAAGAAAACTGGAGACAGACATGAAGAAGACATGGAACCTTGAGCTGATGGCACGGGACAGGAAGACTTGGCATACGTTTGTTGAAGGCCTATGCTCATTGGGGAGCTGAAGGGTAATGGTGATATCTGTAACATATAGTTTCCTTTGTAAAAATTCTCTAGCACATAGTTCCCTTTGTAAAAATTCTCTAGCATATAGTTTCCTTTGTAAAAATTCTGTAGCATAAAGTTTCCTTTTTAAAAATTCTGAAGCATATAGTTTCCTTTGTAAAAAATTATGTAGCATATAGTTTCCTTTGTAAAAATTCTGTAGCATATAGTTTCCGTTGTAAAAATTCTGTAGCATATAGTTTCCTTTGTAAAAATTCAAGGTGCTTGAAAAGTACTGATTTATGCAGATTCATTTTATTATTTGCTACATTTATCCACTATGAGTATCTGATGGACAGAGTGGTTAGAGCACTGGTCTCTTGTGACAAAGGTGCCCGGGTTCAAATCATGGTAGGAACAAGCTCCAGTCTACCCAACTGTAAATGGGTACCTGACTCTGCTGTTTGGGTTAGGGAAGGAAAAAGCAGTGAGGAAGGGAACTGGTCATCCCACCTCTTGATGCTGGACCTAGTATCGTGAAGTCTCTAACACTTCATTACCTTATGGCAGCATCTGCGATGGGGCTACCTTTACCTTTATCCACTATAATTACGAGGATTCTTTGGTTACTGTTGCATTTTTAAATCTCAAATCTTTCAGCTCCGTGGTCTCTGTTGGAGAATCCTCAGTCAAACTCACAGCAGAAGCTCAGCCACATCATTGATGTTGAAGCGGGAATTACTGGAATTGATCAAATTTATGAAAACCAGTGGATACAGCAGGATCAGTACTGGACAGATAGATAACACACACACACAGCCAAAAAGAGTAATGATGATGTTCTGAAAGAGGCCAGCGAGCAAAGGAAACTTATTTCACAAGATAGAAAGAAGCAATCCACTTTTTTGGGCATGTTATGGGAAGAGGAAAACTGGAATATATTGTAACAACAGGTAAGATTGAAGGAAAAAGAGATAGAGGAAGACAAAGAGAGCAAATACTGGACAGTTTGACGTCGTGGCATGGAAGAAGGTCAACAGCAGAAGTCACAAATGACACTGGAGACAGGAAATTGTGAAGAGACATGATCTCCTATGCCACTAGGCATGGTACTTGAAGAAGAAGAAGTCTAGCAAATTTGCATGTTATTATTGTCATTACCCACCCGTGTGTTACTGGGGCCTGAAAGGGGAGCAAAGAATAGTGACACTTTTCCCTGCCAAGCATGTCGTAGAAAGCGACTAAGGAGGGTTGGGCATGGGGCCGGTTACCCCATCCTGTAAAAAATTTAAACCACAAAAAACTTCAACAAACATGGATGGAGAAGCGAGCTGGAAACAGGTGAAAATGATAAGGAGAATGTGGAAAGAACTTGAGATGATGGCACGTGACAGGAGGACTTGGCATGTTTGTTGAAGGCCTATGCTCCTTTGGGAGTGGAGGGTTATGAATGAATGAATTGTCATTACCAACATGAGGCACGATCGTCATTTACCAGAATTACAGTTCCACGCTGACATATAATACTTGGCAACTGCCTTGATGTTTGGGCTGAACAGCCTCGTTTTTGTGTTGGATTTGATTTTCTGTCAGCTTCCCATGGAGCATAGGCTTTTCAACAAATTTATGCCAAGTCTTCCATGCCATCAGTGCAAGATCTTTTCATGTCTTCATCCCTCCTCAAGTCTCGTCTCCAGTTCTCTTTTTCAAGTGTTCTTTGGTCTTCCTTTTATCTCTTACCCTGGAGATTCCAGAACAGCAACCGTTTGGTAATGCTATCAACAGGTTTTGTCAGTGTGTGTCCTATCCATCTCCAGTGTCTTCTTCTCATTTCTTGTTCCACTGGCAGTTGGCTAGTTCTTGTCATCAGATCCACATTAGTGATCTTGTCTTACCATTTTTGGGACCTAAGATGCATCAAAAGTGAGGAATGCAGGAAGTGACCCATAGCTTGACTGCTTGTGTCAGGGTCAGTGAACCAGAGCTGACTAAGACCCTACTCCACCTGCAAATGGTGGTCCTGGAAACAGGCTGCATCACTGCAGTCGGATGTGTTGGCCGAAAGGTGCAAATATCGCAGCTTAACTGTAAACGGACACAACGCAACAAATGTCCTTTTCAGGATGAACGAAAAGAAGAAGAAAACTCTTACCATTTCAATCCTTCTCTTCTACACAACCACCCATTTATAGAAGTCTAACTTTTTGGTTGTTTTTTTTTTATAGTTCTCCATGTTTCATACAATAGGACAGACCTGACATATGAGTTGAATATTCTGATTTTTGTGTTGCACCCAATATCTCTTGATTTCTATATATTTCCCAGTGCAGTAGCTCTATCCTTTTGTATTCTTGTTTTGATATTATTGTATATCGCTCCAGCTGTGTCTGTATTGATGCCAAGGTATAGGTATGATTCTATGTCTTGATCTCCTTCAGGCTCCCCATCTTTACCAATGCAGTGAAAGCACCCTCATCCCTTCAGTATCCCTAATGTTGATATCCTTATGTCCATCAACTGTGTGCTGCTGCCAAGATTTATGTATGAGTCCATGTCTTATATGGATGTTTCTCTGTGTACTATCTCCCTAACATTTGTTACATTTACTCACACGATCTGTGATTGTTCTGTGGAGACTTTCAGACTCACTTGTTGTGAGCCTCATGCGGTTCTCATTGTTTCCAGCATATGGTTTTAGTTATAGAAAAAATGAGCAAGGTTACCAGCAAAGTATGGATCATTACTGGTTTCATCAGTCCAGTGAATTTCATTTCTAATCGAAGGTAATGTTTTCATAATCCAGTCAGTACCCAGTAAGGAAATCAATTTTAAAGATAATAAAAGTCAACAACGTTCTGAACCCTTGCTCTACATCATCATCACAACATACGCAAAGTGTCTACACATGACACAGCTTCAGAGGTTCATATGGAATGCTTATGTACACCTCTAATGAATGCATGGAGACATATCTGGTCATCCTTACAAGATCCACCAGCTATGCAGAATACTATAATATACATATGTGGAAGTGAACCTCTGTGAGGCTAATTACACCCTCATTGACTCTTGAAATCATCCACACACTTCCAGTAAGGTGACCAGACGTCCCGGTTTTTCCGGGACAGTCCCGGTTTTCGACCATTTTTGATAATTTGTCCCGACTTTTTTTCGATGCAATCCGGGACGCCAATTTGTCCCGGTTTTGGACGAATTTGCCAATTTGCCATTATTCTCACAGATTAAAAACAAAATTATTATTCCGTGGCTGACTTGAGGGAATTTTTAATTATTAGTGAACTGGCGCCGAAACAGCATAAGATGTTGTCAGGACCGCAAATTAGTTTTGTAGTTCCAATGTGATATTCGCAGTTATTTGAAATTTTAGGTAGTGTTAAAGTACCAACAATGTACGATGCAAAATATATGCCTCCGGGTTTTCGATAAGCCATAGTGGATGTGGTGATATTAAGAACCACATAAGCAGTGAGAAACATAAGAGAGCCGTCGTTACAGCTGCATCAAGCTCGTCGTTAGCCACTTTCTTCAGAGCTGATAAAATTGGTGACCAAGAAGAGCAATTAGCTGCTATAGAAGGCGCCTTTGCATACCATACAGTGCTACACAATCATACTTTCAGGTCTATGGATTGCACATCAAAATTACTTCAGGTTACTTTAGAGCCAAAATTTGCATGTGCACGTACGAAAACAGAAGCCATTATTCGAAATGTCTTGGCACCCCATATTCTAAATGAGTTAAGGTGTGACCTAGAAAAGTCTACATTTATTTCTGTACTGACATGCATCCAACCACAAAGAATTCAAGATTTTTCCTTTGCTTGTCAGATACTTTGATCACAGTAATGGAGTGAAAATTAAAATATTAGAGTTAAAGACATTGCCAGATGAAACATCTGATATTGTAAGTAGTTTTCTTAATAACTGCATAACTGAAAATGGTTTAGACAGGAAAGTAGTTGGATTATGCGCAGACAACACAAATTCCAATTTTGGAGGTGCTGAAAGGAAAGGACAGAACAATGTTTTCAAAAAACTGCAAGAAAACCTTGGACATGGTCTTATAGGAGTTGGGTGTGCAGGTCATATTTTCCACAACACTGTTCGAACAGCTGCAGATGTACTGCCTGTTGATGTCGAGCTGATTATTGCTAAAATTTATCTACTCTTCAAATCATACACAGTACGAGTTGAAAGACTCAAGGAGTTTTGCCAGTTTGTGGAAACAGACTTCCAGATGATCTTAGGTTATGCTCAGACTAGGTGGCTTGCTCTGCTGCCTGCTGTTGAAAGGGTTCTTCAGATGTTCCTGCCTCTAAAATCATATTTTCAATCTCAAGACAGATGCCCAGTTTTTATACAGACATTCTTTGAAAATCCTCTATCTGAGGCACGGCTTGTTTTTGTTCACAGTCAGGCCTCTCCATTCCACGAAGCAGTGTAAAAAATAGAGGGACAGATGGTCCCTGTGTCTGAAGTCATTGACAGCATCAACAGGTTGAAAACTATTTTGAAGTCCAAACTGGAAGACTGTTTCTTGCCATCAAGAGTTAAGCTAATCCTTGAAAAGCTGGAAATGGAAGGACTTCCAAAGGAGGATGTGAAAAAGTTTCATGCTAGCGTATCTTCGTTCTATGAAACAGCTTTCAATTATTTGAATAAATGGGCTGCAAAAAATTTTCAAGACCTAGAATCCTACAGCTGGGTGACGCTGAACAGAATACCAATTTGGGCAGTTATTGAGATATCATCATCACTAGTGATTCAAACATTACCTTCAGCCCACTTTACAGAAACTGAAATTTATGACGAATATGTCTATATGAAGCAGTTTTTTTACTTCTCAGAAAATTTGTGAATGGAGTGCAAAAAAAACATTGCCACCACAACGTTGGATTGAAATGGTTTCCCACTTCAAAAACAATAATGTGACATTTTCAAATATTTTGAAGTTGGCAGAGTTTTTTTTTTCTGTCTACCTGGAACAAATGCTGCCACAGAAAGAGTGTTTTCTTTGATGAACAGCTTATGGGCAAGTGATAAAACACAGCTAGGTGTTGAAACTTTGAAAGCTATGTTGACAACCAAAGTGAACTGTGAGGAAACATGTGTCGAGTTTTTTAAGATGCTGCTTGCAAAGAAGGACCTATTGATAAAAATCACTTATCTGAAAAGTACAGTAACTCAGCTTCACCTTAAGTAAGGATTATTGATGTTTTTCTCTCTTATTAGTATAATATTAGTTTAAGTAGTTAAACTTATACAGTAAAATGTATGTTATTCAATGTTATTCAAATGTATATATAAAATGTACTTACTTACTTAGTCGTTCCCCTTCTACCGTGAGGTGTAGAGGTTATATAAAATGTATATTATTTTTAAAGGGGGGGGGGGGGGGGAGGGGGGGGGGGGGGGGGGGGGGGGGGGGGGGGGGGGGGGGGGGGGGGGGGGGGGGGGGGGGGGGGGGGGGGGGGGGGGGGGGGGGGGGGGTTGACATCAACTTGATTTTTCCGGGACATGTCCCGACTTTTGATCTTTTCTTTACCCTTTTGTCCCGATTTTTTGCATTGAAATAGGTCAAATCTACTATTTTGTCCCGGATTAGGGTTTTGAAAATATGGTCACCTTACTTCCAGGGATTCCCCCTGTGGTGAAACATGTCGAGAAGCCAGCATTGCACACTAAGTTTGGAGGAATCACTTGAGTCCTAAACATATTTCTTTGGCTTTGACCTGGTTGACTGTATGCTGGGGAATATCACTGTGCACCTAGTGATAGGCAGGGGGAGCTGAGAAGTGGCTCTGTGCAGGACGTGACAATTCCTTTGGAGAGCCCAGAACCAGAGCACAGTATTTTAGCTCTGAATATTTGGACAGCCCCCTTGAATAGCGGGGAATGCACAGTTCTTTATTGTTAATAAAATATGTTTGTCTAATATTTATTTGCTGTTTACAGGCCTCGGGTTTCCCTTCCTTATGTGTTATAAATGTTTATACCATACCAAAACCTACCCTCTGTCCTGTACTTACTGTTCTTCTATGATTTACTAGACACAGTATTAAGGTCCTTGTCTTGTGTGGACTGACCTATACTGTATAATACTAGGGGAACAACAGAAGTGATTGCGTCATTAATGGGCTGGACTGCCCATGGTATGTTTCCGGTGTTATATATTGCGGGTCGCACTAGTGACCCGTCATCGAGGCATCACCAAAAAATGATGCCTCGATGGTAGGGAGGATAGTGTGATTCGCTTGCATAGCTAGGCGGGGTTGTCGCACGGAAGGTCCTGTGTAAGCCACTCATGTCTGTTGTTTTTCTGTTGTCTAGTGTTCTACTTCTTTGTTTCTTGCGAGTGCCTGAAAACATACCTTTATGTTTGTCTAATATTTATTTCCTGTTTACAGGCCTCGAGTTTCCCTTCCTTATGTGTTATAAATGTTTATTCTTTCGTAATGCTTTACAACAACATATAGATTTATATACCTTTATCTGGTGTCCTGTGCCTGATGGCACACTAGGTAGACATCCGCGGCACACCGGATGCGGAGTAGGCCTACTGGTCTAGATGTAACCAAGTTGAATGGTTTGAATTTTTCGTCCAGCGCGCCCTTTCTTGATCTGGAGACACTTCCCGTCAGTCTAGATGTAACCAAGTTGAATGGTTTGAATTTTTCTCCAGCGCGCCCTTTCTTGATCTGGAGACACTTCCCGTCAGTCAGCAAACAATCACTGTTTCCCCATGCGTCTTCGCTTGAAGTAGCCCAAAAGTTGAAATTTCGATCGATGTCCGACATTGTTTATATGTGGGAAGCAAACAAAAACATCTTCACTCTTTATCCCCCACTCTTTCGCCCTAGGAAACATCTGCCTAATGGATTGTAACAACTACAACACAGTGCAATATACCTATTGATTTTTTTCATATCAGCACTGTACAGTGCTTCGTGCCTGGGCAAACTGCCTGTTGCTTAGCTAGGAATCACGTATCATACCATATCCGACGGCATCGTTGCACTGTCCAGTCACTAGTGCGTCGTCACGCAGGGTTGCCAGATCGAAATTTTAATGTAAAGCCAAACAATACTAGAAAAAAGCCAAACAAATTTTAACATTTTTCATACTAACATCACACGAAAAGCTCCAGATCCAGTTCACTACCATCCTCCCAACTGGAATGAGTGGAACACACGGCATAAACCTTGTCCGATGTGAAGTTTTTTAGCATTTTTGGAGATGCAGTGAAGTCTTTGCAACATTTGCTTGAAAGCAATAGTTCTGCCCTGATTCTCACAATTGCATCAAGAAGATTCAGCTGCATTCTGTTTCTTGCCTTCGTTTTAACGGAGGATACAAGAGAAAATATCCTCTCAACTACAGCATTGCTGACAGGGGTTATTAGGCAAGTAAGGGCAAAGGTGGCGAGCTCTTTAAATGCCTGATGCTGAAGTACACCAATCCAAAACTGTTCAGTGTCTACAGGGAGACCATCTTTCTTAAATGGAGCTTCTTCTTTCCAATCGACAAAAGGCATTTGTCTATATTGTTCTTCAATTTTACTGACATTGTTTCCTGCATGGTATATAAAGGGTAACTCGGAAAACATATGCCTTGAAATTTGATTTAAAATTATCACAGGGCTCAATTTTGATAAACTTTCAAATGTATCTCTCGTCGACGGAAGTCTACATGTAATTGTAACTTGCTTGAGAGCTTCTTATAGCATAGACATAACATCTTTCTTTGACTTTTTTTATTTCTAGATCAGCCTCAGCACTGTTGTTCTGCTGTAGGAACTTATTACATGCTGTTAATAATTTGACACCAAAATCAACTTGATGAATATTTTTTTTCTGTCTTTTGGCATCATACAGTCCGTTCTAAAGACTCTTCTGGTGTAAGAATATGTGTTGGTACAATTCATGAGGATCAGCTTTGGTTTGCTGAAAAAGGCTGCTCAGTCTTTCAAATTCCTGCACAAGAGGTGTCGCAAACTCAAAGAACAAGTAGTTTTTGTAGTCTGACATGTCCTTTAGAAGTCTTGCTTTGAATTTTGTATCAAACTGTGCTTGCGCTAGTTCAGCAGAAGTGAAATAAGCCTTTAGCTCTTCCCAGTTCATCAAAATATTAAACATAACCTTTCCACGCACAACCCACCGCGTAAATGAAGGTTTTTTCAAATTGAAGGGGGGCAGTTCGGGTTGGCTCAAATTCTGAAGCTGTGTTAATCACTAAACAATTCTTTGTATGCTTCTCGTCTTAATTCATTATGGCGAAACCAAATGGATATTTCTGACAGTAAAAATCCAATATTAGACGGTAGCTTAGATACTGCATATTGAATGCACAGTGCCAGCGATAAATTTGAGTTGCACACAGAAAGGAGATACAGCTTTTAGTCTAGACCACACAGAGTTGATGTTTGATGCACCATCCGTTGCAAAACAATGCAATTTGCAAGACTGGCCACATCTTTTTATTTCCTCGTCAATCAAATTGAATATCTTTTCTCCTGTAGCCTCTTGCACCGGAATTAAACCTATAAATCCATTTACAATTTCCTTTCTCCTATCACAAAAAAATCGAACCAACATACACAAGCGTTTTTGTGTTGAAATGTCTGTAGATTCATCTATAATGATGGCATATTTCTTGTTCTGAAAGTCATCAATGAGATCAGTTTTCAGTGCTGGCGAAATGATATTTTTGATTAAGCATGCACATTTACTTAGTTCTATGTAACTTTATGTGCTCCAGGTGTGCACCCATGCCCTATCATGATTTCACTCAGGGGGTCAACTATACATATCGCACAATGGCAGGTCATGCTTACTGCCGCTCTACTGCCTTAACGTTATTTTGCCTAGGAGCCTTATAGAGTTCTCCGCTTTTTCATGATTTGAGAGGTTGCTAATTCTTGGTAAAATGTTGCAGTGGCACAATTTACAATTAGCTGCATCCGACCCATCAGCAGCCTTTTGGACCCATGCAAATGTTTCTTCCCATTTACTTTTGTACTTACGATTGCTATCGTAAAAAGCTTTCCATTTATTTGACAACATGGCCAAGACTGTTGATAATAAATGATTTATAAAAACAGCCGAAGGTGTCAGTTTCACCACGAAACGTTATTACATATAGAAAGTACACTTCATAGCAGATTAGTATGATTATAAATCACATCCAAACACTTTGGATGTACGAGATACCACACAAACCGGAGTGACTGTCCCCGGTTGGCGCCTTCTTGCCTAGATTCTTGGCGGCAGAAATATTGCCAAATGTAACTGACCGAAAAACATTTCTCTTAAGGGAAAATGATTTCGAAAAAGGATGGTTTATAATTTTCGTGCAGATAACTTTAGCATGCAAAAAAGCCAAATGAATTTTCTAACGCCACCCAAAAACATTTCTCTTAAGGGAAAATGATTTCGAAAAAGGATGGTTTATAATTTTCGTGCAGATAACTTTAGCATGCAAAAAAGCCAAATGAATTTTCTAACGCCACCCAAATATTTAAAAAGCTATATTTCTTGCCTGGTTTGGGCATGTAACTCGTCATGACTCCCTTTCGAAAACGATCCTTCAGGGAACAGTCGAAGGTAAACGGAGAAGAGGAAGGCAGAGAAAATCCTGGGCTGATAACATCAAAGAATGGACAGGACACGGTTTTTCCACACTTGTACGCATTGCTGAGGATAGAGAGCAGTGGAGGACCCTGTCTGCTGATGCTTCCACCATGGCACCCCTACGACCCATGACGGGTTACGGGCTGAGATGATGATTTCTTAAATCTGGCGTTAAAAAAGCCAATTCCAACCCTAGCGTCGTGTTGGTTAAGTATACCGGTGCCCTAGCTACATTTGTTTTAAAAAAATTTTTTTCTCTGATTATGGCGCAGTTACGCCTTCAAAAAATGTCTCGTGTTGCAAATTCCTATTTGGAACACGTTTTGACGTTTCTGGGAAACGAGCTGTTTGATGTGAAATTTTTTTGGTATTATTAGTAAACTTATATAAAATAAAACTACGCTTTAAAAATATACATACCTTTAAAACATATTCATAATTATTATAATAACACATATAACTAACAGTAATTATCAAATTTCTAAATTACAAACCAGTTAACATTTTTTTCCTTTAAACATTTTACAACTTATTGAGCATTTTAAAATATAATTTGATGTAATTTAAAAAATAAATTTAGTAACATTACTTCCCTTAATATATTTACATTTTTATTTCCCTTTACATTATACTTTGGCTTAATTACCTCTGAATTCCGTGAAGACAACTAACTAAACCAGACACTCGCTTGTCACAATAGTAATATTCATTCATCCAACACTCTGTCCATCATTGTCCCACGTGCACCCACATTTTTACTTCATTACATTCAGCAGTTTCGAACACTATTAAAATATGAAACTTAACATCACATTAATCATCATCATCAGTTGCCATCTCCACAACGAAGGTTGGCTGTAATGGATCTCCAACGTCTTCTGTCTCTTGTCTTGATGGTGCACTCTGACAGACTCTTTCCTGTCCATCTCTTGATGTTGTCTTCCCACTTATAGCGCTGTCTTCCCCTTGCACGTTTGCCTTCAACTCTCCCTTCTGTTATGGTCTTCTGCAAGGTGTTATGCCTTTTTATGTGGCCAAAGTATTTTAGCTGTCGAACTTTGACCTCCCTCATTAGTTCTCTTTTCATACCTAGATTTTCTAGGACCTGCTTATTTGTTTTCATCTCTTTCCATGAGATACGCCCCATTCTTCTATATACCCACATTTCAAGAGCCTCAATTCTTTCTTCCAAATGCTTATTCATCGTCCATGTTTCTGCACCATACAGAAATGCAGAATATATATAACACTTTATGATTCTCAGTTTTAATTTGTGAGATAACTGTTTGGATGTCAGTATATGTTTCATGTTGTTGAATGTAGCTTTGGCCATTCCTATTCTCTTCTTGATTTCTGTTTCACATCTGCCATCTTCTGTTATTATATGACCGAGATATACGTAGCTCTTGACTTGTTCCAGGATTTCCCCATTTACGCTTATCTTTAATGTGGGTTTATCGTCTGTTTTGCTAATTATCATAGTTTTTTGTTTTCTCAATATTAATGTCGAGTCCATATTCATGACTTATACTGTTCACTTGCTTCACTAGTTCCTGTAACTCCTGTTCGCTTTCAGCTAACAACACGGTATCATCTGCATATCTAAGGTTGTTTATTGACCTTCCACTGATGTTCAGTCCTGGTATTTCCTGTATCTGTTTGAAAATTTTTTCAGTGTATAAATTAAATAGGCAGGGGGACAGCACACAACCTTGTCTGACACCTCTTTTTATGTCTATGTATGGTGAATAATTCCTTCCAGTTCTTACTGTGGCAGTTTGCTCCCAATAAAGGTTACTGAGTATTCTTATATCTTTTCCATCAATACCTATGTCTTCGAGGCATTCAATTATTTTCTCATGATGGACTCTGTCAAAAGCCTTCTTATAGTCAATGAAGCACATATACATACTTTTTTGGACCTCTGTATATTTTTCTGCTAATATTCTTAGGCAAAATATTGCCTCTCTTGTTCCACTGTTCCGTCTAAAACCAAACTGTTCTTCCTGGATTTCGCTGTCTACTTTACTTTTTATTCTTTCCTGTATGATTTTGAGCAGTATCTTAATTGCATGACTCATCAGGCTGATTGTTCTGAAGTCTGAACATTCTGTTGCATTTGGTTTTTTGGGCAATGTTATAAAAACTGATGTCTTCATGTCGTGTGGTATATATCCTGTATTGTATACATCGTTGCATATTTCTGTGATTGTATCTATACCAAAGCTCTCCAGAGCTTCTATCATTTCAATTTTTATGTTATCCATGCCTGCTGATTTTCCTTTTTGTATCATATGAATGGCATTCTCTACTTCTGATCTGAGAATGTTTGGGCCTTCATTAGAATCTGGTGATGGTTTTTTACCTCTGTTGTCCTCGAATAATTCTTTTACGTATTCTGCCCATCTGTTTGATATGTCTTTCTCATCAAGTAATATTACACCATTTTTGTTCTTGATACAGCTTCCTCCTTGTGCAAACCGTGACCGATTTGATAATTTCTTTATTTCTTCATGCATATCTCTTGTCCTGTGCTTTGCTTCCAAGTCTTCTATTTCCTTGCATTTTGTTTCTATCTACCGTTCTTTTGCTTCTCTACACATAGTACGTACGTCATTGTCTATTGTTTTATATTCTGGAGTGTTTTTTGCTTTCTTTCTTTCGGTCATTTTATTCAAGATGTCATCTGTCATCCAAATTTGATTTTTCTTAGACTCCTTTTTAGGTAAATTTGCATTTGCTGATTGTATGCTTGTTTTTAAGCATTCCCATTTTGCGGTTGCTTTTTCTTCTGGGTTTTCTCTTCTATACTGCTCCATGCTTTCTGTCAATAACTGTTGATATTTATTTTTGACGTCGATTAAATATTTCTGTTTTATATCTGGTTGTTTCAGCGCTGATATTTCTATCTGGGGTTCCTCCTGTCTTCTGTTTCCTGCTCTTTTCAGCTTTATATTTACTTTGATGACGACTGGATTGTGATCTGAATTTATGTCGGCGCCAGGATATGTCTTTGCACTTGTGACACTGTTCTTAAATCTATGTTTTATCATGATATAGTCGATTTGATTTCGTGTTATATCTCCTGGGCTTTTCCATGTGTATAATTTCCTTGGGTGGTGTTCAAAAAAGGTGTTACATATGACCAGCTGGTTTTCTTCACAGAACTGGATAAGTCTGTCTCCTCTATCATTTCTTGTCCCTAATCCATACTGTCCCACTATTTTCTTGTATTTTCCTTTTCCTACTTTTGCATTCATATCACCCATTACTATCAACACATCTGTTGATTTGACTGGTTTAAGTGTGTGTTGTAGCTCTTCATAGTAGCGTGTACTGGTCTCTTTTTATTAATAAAACAACTTTAATGTATAAAACAATTTTGTGTACACAATTTTATATATAACACTGTTTGGACCTTGAAAAGAAAAGGAACTCTAATTAATGTGCACGTTTCCATTGTAAAAGATAACGTGTTTATTTTAATGGTAAGGTTTTAATGGTGTTAGTTGTCTAGGCATAGATGAGATTGAGGGCTCTTTCTTTTACGGGATCTGAGGTCGTGAGGAAACAGAAAACTGTCCATAGTTTACTAGAAAACACTATCTAGTGGGAAGCATTCGCATTCTCTTCTTCTTCTCCTTTTCTCGAATAGGTCTCTTTCTTTCTTAACGAGCCAGTTTCTGGAGACCTTCTTGATAACATGTCATAGGCATGTAGTGGATTTGATGGTACTGTATGGTTGTGATATTACCTAGTGTGATGCATGAGGTCAGCTGTGAAGGCTCCTGAGATAAATGTAGCTGTGAATTTACAGAAGGCCCTTCTTGCTACCACTTACGACCTCACACATATCTTTTTTTTTTTTTACTAATGAATGTGGCTACGTTAAAAATCTAGGGTACTGATATGGAATGTGTTGTGGTAGATTACATATACACACACACAGATATTTAATAAGTCTAATAATATTAATAAAATTTTATAACACACTGAACTAACTCAAGCTGTGTAAAATTTTGATAGTAAATTAAGTTTATTTGTTCTGAACCAAGGTTTTATTTTGGTCAGAACATATGAAAGGTTTTGAAATTATGAATGAAATGCATGAATATATGGCATAATAAATGAAAGGTGTGTACATATGTATTTTACAAGACTAGTTAATATTACTACTGTTTATATTTGTAATTTATCTGGGAGAACGATTAATGGATGTGCTGTTGGGGTGGCTTCATCACTCCCAGTCTATGACTACCAAACATTGTCCATTTACTGATGGGAGGAATACAAGTTTATTTCCCAACATGGTATGTTCTAGTTGATGGGAATATAGTTGGTGTTAGTTATTAAATAAGTTGGTGAATGTCCAGCAGGCCAGACGCTCACGTATCTTGACTGAGTAGTTCTGGTGCTGGAATCTGGTGGCCCCACCTCTCCGTGCTTGGGGGCAATCTAAGGCTGCTCTGCCAAACTACTCGACTGCACGGGTCCACACTTGTATTTTTCAACAAAGCATTTGACACCACCTTGGTGCCAAATAAAAAAACTCACAGTTCTGAAATAAAAGTATTGGGTCATGGGTCAGAACTCTACCTCCACTTCTACACTCAACACTACACAACAACACCACATAGACGGGGTCAGATCTCTCTGACCATACAGCACATCTTACCAAGTTGGTTTCACATAGTATAAGTCCCCCAAGACTACATATTCTGAAATATGTTCATTAGCTTCCTGCCAAAAGTCAATTCAGTCATTCCTCAGTCAAGTATGTATTATTGTCTGTTGGTCCGTCTGTCTCTACTTGCGTTTTTTCAAAAACACACTTGTTTATACATGCATTTCCTACACGAATCTGCCTCTAGAGTTATTTTTAGCCACAACTTTCCACTAATTCCCCCTCTCTTTCATTCTAACTAGATTTTAGCACTTGAGTCTCAAGGCCGCAATTTTTTGAAAATTAGTGACATGTTTTTGTTTCAATGCAGTCGCTCGCTGATATGAACAAGACAGTCTTTTGTCAATATCTTCATTGTTATCTATCCGTCTGTATAAATGAAAGCATATTATTTCTCTGCTCAAGATGGGCCATCAGGCCAGCTAGGTTTTATATTCCTAACATTATTATTAAGAAAAAGTTACTTTTCAAGGTTAGTTGTTTTTTTGAAATATGTTCGAGCATCTTCTGTAATGCGTTTGCCGCTGAATTCAAATAAAAGGACTAAGTATCGCAAAAGCGTCCAAGAAATGACTGTTGCGTATAATAGCTAAGGTCCCTTTTGTCCATTTCTTTACCTTGTGTCAACTTGGGGACGTGAATTTTTTTTTTCTTTCCCCACCAATTGCGTCTTTTTAGCCTTGCTAGTTTCAAGCACGTGTTCAGTCATATTTTTCTTTTTGATCTCCGTTCTCATCCCGTCTACAAGGGTAAACGTTTTGCCTTCACGTCTAACAAGTTAATTTCATGGCGGGTAGTGACCCGCGGCATGGGCGATCATGTCTTCTAGTAGCTTACGCATTATTTTTTATCCCTACGTTTTATCTTTGGAGATATTTTAACGTTGTATCACGGTTAATTTTATCACACATCTCCCCACTTGAAAACATGCCTACGGCAAGTTCCAAAACCAGTGATACACATAGATAAAATTACTCCTCACGCCTGCCACTACTCTAATTTTGATCACAGGGGTGCCGACTGAGGAAATCTGCACCGACATTCAATTTGCCTGGGATATATTGGATACTAAACTGATAAGGTTGAAGCAATAAAGACCACCTCAGCAATCTTGCGTTTTCATGCTTAGCCTGAGATAAGAATACGAGGGGCTGATGATCCGTCTGGACCACAAAAGTCCTACCATACAGATAGATTTGAAACTTCTTTATTGCCCAGATTAACGCTAAACATTCTTTTTCGCTTGTGGAATATCCTTGTTCCGCCTTATTCAATTTGCGGCTTGCGTAAGCGACTGGGTTCAGTTCCCCATCAGGTGAAGATGATCTTTGCAACAAAGCCGACCCGGGTCCTACATTACTTGCATCTGTTCTTACGACAAAGTCCTGTGTCAAATCAGGCAGTTTGAGAATAGGCTTGCTAGTGAGTTTTTCCTTTAAGTCTTGGAACGCTAATTCACTTTGCGCAGTCCAAATAATTTTATCTGGAAGTCCCTTGCGAGTCAGATCAGTCAGAGGAGCACAAATAGAGTTAAAATCCTTGATGTATTTTTGATAAAATCCGCATAACGACACGAATGATCGCACGTCCTTTTTTGTTTGTGGTCTAGGTGCTCTCTGCAGTTTTTCCAAGTTCTTGGGATCAGGGGTCATGTTACCCTGATATACAGTGTGTCTCAAGAATTCCAACTCTTTGCATCCAATAAAACATTTTGTTGGCCTAGCAGTTAAGTTCGCCTCCCTAAGCCTATTAAATAACATTTTTAGGGCGTCAATGTGTTCTTCAAATGTCTCTGTGGCGACGAGAATATCATCCATGAAATTCGTGATACATGGGTTATTCAGGGGATCCAACAATTTGCGCATCATCCTTGAAAATATACTCGGAGCATTTTTCAGTCCGAATGGTAGCATGTTGAATTCATAATGTCCTTCCGATGTGCTAAATGCTAAATAAGGTCTCACTTCAGGCTTCACTGGAATCTGGTAATAGCCTTTACTAAGATCCACCTTTGAAAAGTATTTTGCCTTGTTTAATCTGGCAAATAACTGTTTTGTGTCTGGTAATGGATCCACTTGTCCTTCTGTGACAGCATTCAGTTTCCTGTAATCTATGCACAGTCGGTGTTCCCCAGACGGTTTCCTCAACAAGACGACACTGGAGCTAAAAGATGATTCACTGTGTGAAATAATCCCCTCCTTCAACAAATAATCTATTTCTTCCTTCAATGCCTTCTCCTTCGCGAACGGAATAGAATAGGCTGTCATAAAGATTTAGTTTGAGTCTACCAGTTTCATGTCATACTGTAGCAAATTTGTATGGCCTGGTTTATCTGTTAATACATCTGTATGTTCCTCCAGAACCTGTTGAACTCTCTCCCTCTGGTTTTTAGTCAGGTGCTTACTGACTTTTACCTGTGCGGCTGTTTCACAAGGATGTAATGGGTATTCATGTGAGGTGAGTGGTTCCTTTTGCATTTGAGTTGCGATAGCCAAGGTCAGTAAGGGGGTGCTTTCCTGGAGTGGTCTGTCCAGATACTTCTTTAACAGGTTTACATGATAAACTTTCTCCTTCCCCTTTTTGTCAATTTTATAGTTTGTTCTAGACACCTTCTCTAGAACCGTATATGGACCTTGCCATCCAATTTGTAATTTATTCTGGCTGCCGGGTAGTAGAAGCAGAACCTTCTCTCCCACAGCTAGTTCTCTGTCCTTTGCCTTCCTATTAAAATATGCTGCATGTTTCTTCCTGGCTTGTTTCAAATTATCATTTGCCAGTTTCCATCCAGCTTTCAGACGAGTGGTCAGTTCGTTCACGTATTGATAAGATGAGGTAACAGCCTCTTCCGCCTTCTCATCTGTCCAGGTCCTTAATAGCGCTTCTAATGGACCTTTTATTGGCCTCCCAAATAGCAGAGTTGCGGGAGCCATCCCGGTTGAACTATGTGGTACCTCCCGATACGCAAACAATGCGGCGGGCAGGAACTGATCCCACAGATCCGGTTTTTCGTGTGCCAGCTTTCTCAGGATAGAAATGAGAGTCCCATTGAACCTCTCTACCTGGCCGTTCCCTTGCGGATGGTACGGACTACAATGAAAGTGTCTGGCTTGAAATAGCTTAAAAACTTCTTCCGTTAGCTTCCCCTTGAACTGAGAGCCATTATCAGTCAAGATTTGATGCGGGAATCCTAATCGGGTGAATATTGTAAGTAGTGCCTCTGCTACATCTTCTTCTTCTTCCGTCCTTAGCCAAAGACCGACCAAGCAGTCAGAGGCCATCACGCCTTGTGGCGTCTTAAGGGCAACAGCAGATTGATTTTCTCTGTTGTAGTTTCCCATCACGCCTAGCAGCGTCTTTAGGGCAACAACAAATAGATCCATCTGCCGTTGTTTCCGTAATCGGTGTGACAAGCCAACGGGTGATCAGCCCATTGGGCCCTCTGCTACATGTTTTGAATCAATTGATGGCAGGGCTACCGCCTCTCCCCACATAGAACAAGTGTCCACCAGAGTAAGGATGTAACTGTTCCTCCTCTTGGTCCGAGTGAGAGGTCCCACAATATCCACCGCAACCCTCTCAAAAGGTGTTCCCACTATGGGCATTTCCCCTAGAGTTGCAGGAGCAGTCCAGTGCTTTGGAGCTACCCTTTGACATTCTGGACAGGATTTGACATATCTTTTTATATCCTCCGTTATCCCTGGCCAGAAGTAATGACAAGCTATACGCTGTCCTGTGGCGCTGATCCCCATGTGACCACTGAAGGGAATCGCATGCCCGAGTTCCATCACTTTATCCCTATATGAAGTGGGAAGAACCAGCTGGTTGTGACCATTTGTTCCAGTTCCGGCCTTCCTGTATAATAGTTTGTTCTTCATAAAATATTCCCCCTTGCTCGGAGGTGTGTGGCATTTGGGCAATTTTTAAAAACATGGCTTGAGTGTCCTATCCTCAGCCTGCGCCTTCCTCATCTCCTCTGGATGAGCATTTATAGGTTCACCTTCTTCCTCCTTCTTCTGTGACCTGGTCTGCACTGTCGCCATGATCACAGGTCTCTCGAGATTCCCCAAGAAGACGTATCTACACCCCAATATCAGAGGGTAGATTGGTTCATCTATCACTGCTGCTCTGATTTCTCCTTCCACATAGCGAGTTTTCACAGTTATCCTTGCGATGGGAAGTGTCATGAGTGTTATGTCCTTAGTTGCCCCTTGTATTTCCACTGTTTCTGTGGTATACTGACTTGGGTCCACTAGGCTAGACTTCACAACTGAATCATAATCCAAACCTGTATCATAAAGGCACCTTATGGTGACCCCATTACAAATAACATCCTCACAAACTGGGGGGTGATAAGGTTCCTGCTGTCCATTAGGATTAACCTTTAATCTTTGAGTCCCCGACTTCATTGCAGCAATGTTTGAAGGTTTCCTTCTACAAAATTCGGTGTTATGGTTATCTTTCTTGCACCATTTACACCATCTTTTTCCTTGGTTAAACGGTTTTCTTTCATTGTATTTTTGGTCATTGAACTGTGAGTTTCTGTCTCGATAGTCATTTCTTGGCCGTTCAAAGTTTGTCCTGCCCTTATTACCCTGTTCTCTATTTTCAAATTTATTAAATGGCTGTGGAGCTTTAAAAGTTTCTATGTGCTTCTTTTTAGAGCCACTTACCTCTGCCTGGGCTGCCTGATACCTCTCAGCGACATTTAAAACCTCCCCCAACTTCTCTGCACCTTGTTCCATGAGAAATTTTCTCATGTCTGGAGCCATGGACTCTCTCAATTGCTCTATCATGATCATCTCCTTAAGATCTTGGGTCTTCCCCAGAGCCGTCCATTTCTCCAAATAGGTTTCCAGTCTGGCAGAGAATTGGTGGTATGTCTCCCCAGACAACAGTTTGGCATTTCTAAATTTCTTACGATAAAATTCACCATTTTTTTTCGTACCTTAATAACAAAGCCTGCTTTAACATGTCATAATTGTCTTGGTCTTCTCTGTTCATTTTTGCGAAGACTTCATAAGAAGTACCTCTCAGTCCCTGTGATAACTTTAAACTCCACCTCTCTCTCTCTAACCCATATGTAGTAGCTAATAACTCAAAACGTCCGAGGTACCCCTCGATGTCATCGTCTTTTTCAACAAAATGGTCTAAATGAAACCCCATAGCTGATGTTGAGGCTCCCTGACTAGCTGCAGCATCTGAGGCAAAAGGGCTGGCACCATTTTCAGGAGCATGGCCTTGTAACTCCAGCTCCCTTAGTCGTAATTCGTGCTCCCTTTGCAACCTCCTATCTTCTGCCTCCCTTTCGGCAGTCAATCTTTTTTCTTCTGCTTCCCTTTGCTGTCGTTTTTCTTCTGCCTCTAACCTCTTAGCCTCAGCCTCAATCTGCAGCCTCTTAGTCTCAGCCTCTAACCTCTTCTCTTCAGCCAACCTTTCAGACTCTAATTTTCTTTCAGCCTCTTTTTCTAATCTTCTTTCTTCCCGTTCAATATACTTATCACATTCAGCCGTTACATATTGAATTAAAATCTGACCATCCATTCCCATATCCTTTGCCGTTAGCACAGCAGCTGATCTGAACTTAGCTAGCTCCGCCATACTTTTTAGACAATTTAGCAATGAGCAAGATAAATCTCTAACCACTAAAGTAATTCTAATTACTATAGTCTAAAGTAATTCTAATTAGCCAGTTAACTAATTAATTACCACTGGCTGTGAAGATTCACCAACTTTTAATTTCACTTTTAATTTTAAGGGACACTTTTAATTTTTACAATGTGTTCCCCTAATTTAATTCTCCCACCAGGAGATCCTAATATTACTGTTAAGCTAATTATCCCTGGACAAGAGACCCCAATATATGTAGTGGATTTGATGGTACTGTATGGTTGTGATATTACCTAGTGTGATGCATGAGGTCAGCTGTGAAGGCTCCTGAGATAAATGTAGCTGTGAATTTACAGAAGGCCCTTCTTGCTACCACTTACGACCTCACACATATCTTTTTTTTTTTTTTACTAATGAATGTGGCTACGTTAAAAATCTAGGGTACTGATATGGAATGTGTTGTGGTAGATTACATATACACACACACAGATATTTAATAAGTCTAATAATATTAATAAAATTTTATAACACACTGAACTAACTCAAGCTGTGTAAAATTTTGATAGTAAATTAAGTTTATTTGTTCTGAACCAAGGTTTTATTTTGGTCAGAACATATGAAAGGTTTTGAAATTATGAATGAAATGCATGAATATATGGCATAATAAATGAAAGGTGTGTACATATGTATTTTACAAGACTAGTTAATATTACTACTGTTTATATTTGTAATTTATCTGGGAGAACGATTAATGGATGTGCTGTTGGGGTGGCTTCATCACTCCCAGTCTATGACTACCAAACATTGTCCATTTACTGATGGGAGGAATACAAGTTTATTTCCCAACATGGTATGTTCTAGTTGATGGGAATATAGTTGGTGTTAGTTATTAAATAAGTTGGTGAATGTCCAGCAGGCCAGATGCTCACGTATCTTGACTGAGTAGTTCTGGTGCTGGAATCTGGTGGCCCCACCTCTCCGTGCTTGGGGGCAATCTAAGGCTGCTCTGCCAAACTACTCGACTGCACGGGTCCACACTTGTATTTTTCAACAAAGCATTTGACACCACCTTGGTGCCAAATAAAAAAACTCACAGTTCTGAAATAAAAGTATTGGGTCATGGGTCAGAACTCTACCTCCTGAGCCACTTCTACACTCAACACTACACAACAACACCACATAGACGGGGTCAGATCTCTCTGACCATACAGCACATCTTACCAAGTTGGTTTCACATAGTATAAGTCCCCCAAGACTACATATTCTGAAATATGTTCATTAGCTTCCTGCCAAAAGTCAATTCAGTCATTCCTCAGTCAAGTATGTATTATTGTCTGTTGGTCCGTCTGTCTCTACTTGCGTTTTTTCAAAAACACACTTGTTTATACATGCATTTCCTACACGAATCTGCCTCTAGAGTTATTTTTAGCCACAACTTTCCACTAATTCCCCCTCTTTTTCATTCTAACTAGATTTTAGCACTTGAGTCTCAAGGCCGCAATTTTTTGAAAATTAGTGACATGTTTTTGTTTCAATGCAGTCGCTCGCTGATATGAACAACACAGTCTTTTGTCAATATCTTCATTATTATCTATCCGTCTGTATAAATGAAAGCATATTATTTCTCTGCTCAAGATGGGCCATCAGGCCAGCTAGGTTTTATATTCCTAACATTATTATTAAGAAAAAGTTACTTTTCAAGGTTAGTTGTTTTTTTTTAAATATGTTCGAGCATCTTCTGTAATGCGTTTGCCGCTGAATTCAAATAAAAGGACTAAGTATCGCAAAAGCGTCCAAGAAATGACTGTTGCGTATAATAGCTAAGGTCCCTTTTGTCCATTTCTTTACCTTGTGTCAACTTGGGGACGTGAATTTTTTTTTTCTTTCCCCACCAATTGCGTCTTTTTAGCCTTGCTAGTTTCAAGCACGTGTTCAGTCATATTTTTTCTTTTTGATCTCCGTTCTCATCCCGTCTACAAGGGTAAACGTTTTGCCTTCACGTCTAACAAGTTAATTTCATGGCGGGTAGTGACCCGCGGCATGGGCGATCATGTCTTCTAGAAGCTTACGCATTATTTTTTATCCCTACGTTTTATCTTTGGAGATATTTTAACGTTGTATCACGGTTAATTTTATCACAAGGCCATCCCTAGCAACATCTACTGTTGTAGCTGCACCAATATCAACTTACGACAGCAGTGATGGTCCAACAATGGCCAAAACCTAGAGTATCTAGTGAGGATTTTCAAAGGTATCTACCTTCGCTCAAGATTAATCGTGGCAGAGTTGTAAATAGAAGAACGATGATGCTTCTATCTCGAGGGAGTGTTCATAAGATATTTCAGAAATCAAGAACAATGCTGAATTGGTCTGAGAAATTGTTAACTTTTTATCTGCCCGCCACCTTGTTTGAAGAATTAGTATGTATTTTAGCTCGTTCAAGCCCCACACTGATTTAATTCAGTGAAATATTAATTTAATAGCTCTGTTTAAGTGTATTTAAAATGACTGAGACATACGGGTGCATTAATTCATTCATAACCCTCCACTCCCCAAGGAGCATAGGCCTTCAACACACACATGTCAAGTCTTCCTGTCAGATACCATCCTCTGAAGTGCTTTCCACGTTCTCCTCATAATTTTCACCTCTGTTTCCAGCTCTCTTCTCCATGTGCTTCTTGGTCTACCTCTGCCTCTCTTGCCCTGGGGCTTCCAGAACAAGGACTGCCTTGTAATGCTATCAACAGGTTTCCTCAATGTGTATCCTGTCCATCGCCATCGCCTTCTTCTCATCTCTTGTTCCACTGGCACTTGTCTGGTTCTTGTCATCAGTTCCACGTTGATAACCTTGTCATACCATTTTTATTCTACGCAAGCGCCCATTTGTGAAAGTCTGTAGCTTTTTGATTGTTTTTGTTTTTCTCCATGTTTCAGAAAGTGACGATATTTGTGCGTGTCCTCTTACATTTTCCCTTTCTCTCCTTCATTATCCATTTATTTCTTCATTTTTCGCACATGAATTTTGGAAATTATCACCCCCTCAATTTATATACCTTTGTTTATACTGAAATAGTGCGATCTCACGTCTTAATGATTACGGTCGGCGGATTATAACACGCCCCGACATTGGGTAGAAAATACAAAAGGAGTCAAGTTGGGTGTGTCTGCCTATGTAGTAGTTTTAAGATTACCCCCCCCCCTTTAAGCAGATGAGAGGCAATTCATAATCACTTCGCCCAGAGCCTGTCAGTGATAAAATCCCAGATAAGCCCGTCAGGATAGACATTGTAGCACGGGCACTATATTGCAGGCGATGTTACAAATCGTTTTTGAAAGACGGAAGTAGACATGCCATTCTTGGAAGACAGGTCATTGGTTTAAATTTTAAAACGCGGGGGGAAGAATTAAACGCCCCGGCCCATTTAGTCTCGCGCAGGATTGGTCCAATTGAGAGCATGAAATAGACTTTCGCTCTGATTGGTATTTTTTGTCGGAAATGCCATTAGCGGAAAGTGAAATATAACTTAACACTATTTGAGATTTAAATACACTGCATCACAAGACTTCAAAGTAGCAACTCCCAGGAGCCAGAGAAGAATAAGAGAGGATTCTGAATTCAGTGACAGTATATCTTTGAAACCTTAAAGAAAATCCGCATTTTCTAAATACAAAGAATGGAGACTTAAGGAATCAGAGTACCCGTCATAAGAGGGATTCTAAATTTACCCCAGACCAAGTGTTCGAAGCAACTAATATAAGTTGCTGTGTCCATTCAACAATGCCAGAAGATTGTAGATCCCAAGGGAGTGAGTTGTACGTATTTTATACAATGTGAATTTGACATGTTCGTGGAACGAGACCAGTTCTAAAAGAATCTACGCTATGTCACATAATTGTGGGTCGATCTCTTGTCCACTACGGAGTTTTCTGTGACAGTTGTAGTACTGACTAATTGCGTGCTTTTCAGTGGTCGGCACCCTTTTCTTTCTCTATTTTTTTAAAGCTAGTATACATGCCTACCTTTTGTGCTCTGGTCCTGAGAGTTTCTAAGGAAACAAAGTAGCAATAAAAGATGAGTAAGAGGAAGGGCAAAATGTAAGACGGGCCTATATGCACGATTATCATCTATCAGTCAATACCCTTTACCTCCCTAAGGAGCATAGGTCAAAGCTGGATCTCGTATAGTGGAGGCGTCAACAATTCACTCCCAGTGGCAGTATCTGTTTGGGACTCAAAGCTGCTCACCTGTGGGAACATTTTCCGCATGCGCTGACAACACACGAAGTCCCAGGTCATTCAGCAGCAGATTTCCAAAATGTCACGAGTTCTTATTATATGCCACCATAATCTGATTACGTTTCAAATTAAGTCTAATTTACCGTATGAATGGTTTAGATTTTGTGTGTTTGTAGGTTTTTGTTTTTGTTTTAAATTTAAATTTTTAAATTTATTTTAATTAATTTTTTTTCTCACTCTTTTTTTAATTTTTATTGTTTTTTACATACTTAAATTTGATTATGACTGGATGTTACAAATGTATGTTATTATTTTACCTTGATAATGTTGTATGCTTAAATAATGCTCAAAATACATGTGCGATTGAAAGGATATGGTATGTAAGATGACAGAGAGAAGAAGGGCAGAATGTAAGACGGGCCTGCGTGCCCAATTCTTAACCCTTTGAAAATAAAGTTCGTTCGTTCGTTCGTTCGTTCGTTCGTTCTCTGTCATGTAGCAGATATTTGTATTTTCAAACATTCTTACGCTCCTCTCAGTGATAAGTCGTCATTTCTGTTTGGTTGTCTGTTCCTCCCTGCTGGGAAAGGAATGGATGAGATAATATTGACCGACAATCATGCTGGTTAATCTCGGTTGTGGTCGACATCAGACTACAGATTAACACTAAAATCGCCCCAGCAACTTTGGTTAAGCATTGATAAGGCGAACATGTCGCCCATGCCAAGATGGTAAAGAGACGAGTTTTGCTTGCTCAAGCCGTGCTAGGCAATAAAATTACTCGCCTGCAGACGGAGGCATACAACGAATGACAAAATCATTTCCTGTACGACTTTTACGAACAGATTACTCAAATAAAGTACGATGTTACATCTGAAACACATTGTCGACAGAATGTACGGACTTGTCACTTCCATATATGGGAGACGTGACCTTTTGCATCACACACAGAATTTTCCATGTCGGAATAATTTTGAATTACCCTACCTACATATGCGGCTTTGCAACGATTGGCGGGTGTTCGAAATAGAAGAACCACCAAATTTCTGATTGGACCCTGCCGAAATCGTAACAACAACTGCGGGGGAGGCAACGTACCATATAACCTGACACGTTTGCAGTTTTAAGACACTGAGCAATTTCGCCTCGGACCAAGAAGACAACCAGACTGCCAGAGTTAGAATCAGAATTCCATTTGTCAGACCGGACTTTGTTGGAGCATTTTGAAGGACTTAAACAGCCCAGGAAAACTCTATCATTTTAATAAGGAAAACCAGGGTCTGAGGAAACTAACACACAGTCAAAGCGAGAATTTATTGTTAAAGTAACGACCCCCAAGAACACGTGTAAAAGGCATCTGCAAGTGCCTTAACCTACTTCTCTGAGCAAACGGCCTGTGAGCCAAGATTGGCGTAAGCTGCACATTTATATTCTGTATTTTTAATTACTAACTTGTTAACTAATATGTATATATTGCCATATGAATATTAATTTGTGAAAATTGCTAGTGAATGTCAATATCATTTGAGGCTGGAACCCTCAGCATATAGAATGATGATTTCAAGAACCACCACTGCAAGGGCTGGTGACTGCTTTATTGCGAGTTTCGTACAGAGCAATAAAAGCATAGGTAGTCCCAAGTTCCCTATGGAGCAGGGAGGGAAAGATGAAAGAAAAGATGTACATTCTAATTATAATATTTACATTTACAAACCAGTGTAAATGTCTATGTAAACATATTCACTTTAAAAATAATGAAAGTTTTCGAGCTTTTCAACTGGTGTAGATGTAAATGTAAACATATTCTATCTATACTATTAACCTTTTCATTTGAACGTAAAGCAAATATAAAGCTATTCAATTTAAATGTACAGAAAGTTTTCTTTCGAAGGATTAAGCTTAATTCTCATCGAGGGTAAAGTCTGAGGTAGGTGGGATGGTGGAATAGGAAGATGGGGACACATAAGTATGTGTCGGGAAACTCAATACTCAGAGTGTATTCGTTTCCCTTCTTTTACCATACTAGTTGGTGGTACCAGTTGCGGGTACTATCTCTGCAACAAGAAGGGTACAAGCTGCCTGAAGTCGAAGCTAGACACCATCATCAGACGGGGCTTAAAGGCGAGGGACCAACTTCGGAGACACTCGGAAACTTCTGGGAATGTGCTGCGCCCTACAACCTTGATCAGTGATGAGCGGGATCAGCGATCCAGTCTACCAAGAACCATGACATCAGAAGGAGCAGAACCGTCACTGACAGATAAAAGGTAAAGGATCCCTTTACACGCCCATTGAGGCGTATTGGGAATATGATGTTAGATCCATATTTACTTGACCATCGGCACACTAAGGGTGATGTATTCAGCATCACGCCCGCCGCCTTAACCTTCCCAGAGTTATTCTGGTACCCAATTCATGAGGCTGGGTCGACCCCGGAGCCGTTTGCTGTCTAAAAAAATCCCACATCAAGTGGGGTTCGAACCATGAACCACAGAGCTAGGAAGCCAGTGCACTAACCACTGCGCTACCGCGGCTCCTCACTGACAGATAAGTAACACATAAAAGCTGCCAAGTGACCTCCTTTACAAATTTCCATTACATCACACAGTTATGATAATTTTCTGATAAATAATTAATCATTAAAAAAAAATCCTGTTAAAATCTAAGTAATTATTACATTTATTATTTGTAAATATACAAATTTAATGTCGATTTAATCATTTTGAATATACTGCATGTTTGTCTCAGTCAATTCACTATATACATTCTAAACAGCGCTATACCAGAATAAGTAGAATTCCACTGAATAAATCAGGGTGGGGGCTTGAACGAGCTTACACTAATCATTGCACAAATCTTCATAAAAGGCGACGAATCAGATACAGGTTTACAATTGCCCTGCCCAACGCAGCATTGTTCTTGACTTCTGCAAAATCTTATGAATACTCCCTTGAGATAGAAGCATCATTATCCTTCTATCTACAGCTCTGACAAGAGTAATAGTGTGTGACGGTAGACACATTTGAAGACCCATATTAGATACTCCTGAGTTTTGGTCACTGTTGGACCACTACTGCAAAGCAGAGGAGGCAATTCCGTGAAACGCCATTTGGTTGTGATTCAAGAGCTGGGGTTCGACACTAACCTACATTGGACGAGTTGTGGAAATACCTACTTTGACGTTTGGAGTGAAGTTCTGCAAATCTCTAGAGAAATGCCCTCATCACAAAAACTTGACGAAACAAAAGCAGCAGTAGTCATCGATTCGCAGCTAAGTGTCTTCTTTAAACCGGCCACAGCTAAGAACATTAAATTCCCATCAAACCTTGATGAGGATAACCTAATCTTTATTTTCCATCCAATCAAAACACATTCTCATTTATTTTTTAAAATCTTACATACTTGATTATTAAATTTGTTATATGTTGTATTACAAATTCATAGTTGATTCAGTCATTATAGATAGGCGTACAGACGTGTGATTAAGTGTCTCTAATATATACATACAGATATCTAGAGCCAATAAAGAGTAAGATTAATTTCGCTGAACTAAATCAGCTGGGGTCTTGTACGAGCTAAAATTAAATTGCATAACCTATTTTCCACAAAATGCGGCGGGAAAGATACAAAGTTAACGTGCTTAGACTCATTCAGCATTGTTCTCGATTTCTTAAATATCTTGTGGAAATTACCTCGATGTAGAAGCATCATTATCCTTCTATCTACAACTCTGCCAAGAGTAACCTTGTGCGCAGGTAGACACCTTTGAAGACCCACATTAGACGCGCTTGAGTTTTGGTCACTGGTGGACCACTACTGCAGAGCTAAGGGTAGGCAACCCGTGACACAGAGCCATATAATAGGACTGACTTGACATTTGAGTTGAAGATTCTTATTTTTGTGTTGGATCCGATTTCTCTTGATCTCCATATATTTCCCAATGCAATGAACGCTTCTCTTGCTTTTTGTATTCTTATTTTGATATCACTGCCTGTCCCTCCAACGTTGTCTATATTGCTGCCAAGATATGTGTACGATTCTGCATCTTGTAGTGGTGTTTCTTCAAGTTCAATCATGTTATTATTTCCTGCATTTATTCTCATTATTTTTGTCTTTTCCCTGTGTAATTTCAGGCCCACTTGTTGTGACCTCTCATCGAGTGCTTTCATTTTGTTCTGCATCTGATTACAGCTATGGGACAGAAGAGCCTAGTCATAACCAAATTCTAGATCATCTAACTGTTTAGTTAGATTCCACTAGATTCAATTTCTGTTGTGTGTCGTCGATGATTTCCTAACCCAATTTATTGGGTAAGAAAAGAAATGGAGGCAAGAGGCACCCCTGTCTCACTCCAGTTCTGATCCCAAACGGTTCTATAAGTTGTCCACCATGAAGAAGTCTGCATGTCATGTCTTCATACGTTTTCTTTATTAAATTAATGATCTTCAGGGGAACTCCATAATGCCTCATCAATTTCAAAAGTGATCCTCTATCTAGACTGTCAGATGCATTTTCGTAGTCCACAAATTTTCTTAGTATACTGTCCCCACATAATGTAACAGTATACTATGAAAAGGTCACCAATGTAGAAATGATGCAGAGAATTAGGCTTATACAAGTGGTACAAGGTGTGAGGCGAAGATGCTTTTACAGTGGATAGAGTAGTGTGTCACGGGATTTACTCCCCTTGCTCTGCAGTTATGGTCCAACAATGGCCAAAACCTAGAGTATCTTGGGAGGGTCTTCAAAGGTATCTATCTTCGCTCAAGATTAGTCTTGGCAGAGTTGTAAATACCTCGTAGAAAGACGATGATGCTGCTATCTCGAGTGTCGTATGTTGAGGCCACACTTGTCGTAAGTGTATATTGGCGTAACTACAACAGTAGTTGTCGCTGGGGATGGCCTATAAAACGTTATCAGGGAGGTCTCCAGAAATTGGCTCGTTAATTAATAAAGAAAGAGACCTATTCGAGATAAGGACAAGAAGAGAATGCGAAAGTTTCCGCTAGGTAGTGTTTTCTAGTAAATTATGGAAAGTTTTCTATTTCCCTACGACCTTAGCTTCTGTCCTCAAATCCCATAAAAGAAAGAGCCCACAATCTCATCTAAATGTAGAATTTTACCTATTTGTAAATATTTAACACCAACAGCACGAGTGGTACATTACGAACTAGATAATGATCAACACGGTTATTGGGTTTATTAATTAAATATCTACACATACAGGGTTAGTAGAAATTAAAACGCGATGATAGTGAAGGACAATTTACATACACACAGATGAGATATAAATATCGTAGTTTCTTAAGTATCAGAATGAAACTATGTGAACAGAGAAATAATGATACGATACATAGTGTTACCCCTCATGATGTTCAATCTACACTGTCTATGTGTCTCCCCACTGTTTGATTATACACAGGTATGTATAGACTATCCAAGGTAGGCGAATGGTATGTTGTGTGGGTTATCTCCAAGACGAGGACAACACAGAAGAGACAGAACATAACCTCATCCAAGCCAGACAGGTACTAGAAGAAATAAAAACAGCACAAAAGTAAATAGAGAGAGACCTCAAAAAAATAGCAGAGATAAAAGAAGCTAATGAAGAAATCCTAAAAAAAATTGAGAGAGAAAGAGCTAGGCCTATAGAAAATATGGAAGAAAAATTTAAGGAAACAGTGGAACTACACCTACCATACCTCGCAGAAAGAGTTCGGAGTAAAATGGTTACTTGGAATGATGAGTTTGTAAAGAACATGAGAGATAGTGAGCAAAACCAAAAAAAGTAGATCCCTTATCAAAGAACCTAATAAAAACAATAACATAACTAAGCTAACCATACTAAATGGGGACCACAGACTCTAGAGCTATCAAAGTAGTTCAGTGGAACTGTAGGGGTGCCAGGAAGAACCTGTTGTCTCTTATGGGACAGTATAAGGAGGCAAAACCCATCTTTGCAATACAAGAAACCCTCCTGAACCCCAAACAAAAACTGAACTACCAAGGGTACATAACACTTAGAAATGATAGACCCGAGGGAAGAGGAGGGGGCGTGGCCTTTTTAATACATGAAGACTACAAAATAGTAAATTGGGAACAATTCAACACAGAAAATATTGAAGGAATAAGTGTAACAGTAGACAGTGAGCCAGATAACTTAAAAATAATAAACATTTATAGCCCCAAGGGTAATATAACCGATAGGGATATTGCCACTATTAACACACAAATAGACCAAAGAACATTATTGGTAGGTGACTTTAATGCACACCATGAGGCATGGGGTAACAACAGTAATGATCCAGCAGGAAAAAGACTGTTGGACTACATTGAAAGTGCTGAGCTAATCATACTAAATGATGGCTCAGTGACAAGGGTTAACCCATGCAACAGTGGAGGAGATACAGCAATAGACATAAGTATTATAACACCAAACCTAGCCTCTGCTAAATGGGAAGTACTGAATGACTCCAGCTCAGACCACTTACCCATAGAAATAAACCTAAACGACAAATATAGAACTAGTCCAAGAAGCTCGAAACCTACATTCAACCTAAAAAAAAGGCAAATTGGGAGTCCTTCCAATTGGAGCTAAGTAAACTAAGCATAGAACAAATTGAATCTAACAGTATAGATATATTTGCAGAAAAACTAACAAATGAGATTTTAAAAATAGCTATAAAATATATACCAAACAGGAATATGCCTGATCACTTAAAACCAACACAAAAAGGTAAAAATAGGAAAAGAAACAAAGATAAAAATCCAGTACCATGGTGGACAGACAGATGTTCAGAACAGCTGAAATTGAGGGAGAGGGCCCTTACAAAGTATAGAAAGCCAAAACTGAAGAGAATTACACAAACTATAAAAAAGTAAGAAATGAAACAAATAAAATAATATTCAGAGCTAAAGAAAAGAGTTGGAGAACATTTTGTCAAACACTAAACCATAGGTCACAAGTAACTACAGTTTGGAGAAAACTAAAAGCAATTAAAGGAGGAAAACACAAGAAATTTAAAATCCCAACAATTAAAATACCAGAGAGAGCTGAAACAGATAGAGAAAAAGCCAACATACTAGCTAAATACTTCTATCAGGTTAGTTCAATAGACAGTCTAGATAAAGCAGAAATAAATAGGCGGAAGACACTGCTAGAAAAATTAAAAGGAGAAAATATGGACACCACACAGGATGCTAATTATTTAAATGCAGATGTTACAGTAGATGAAATAGAAAGAGCTTTAGCAGGAAAAACCAATACTACCTCTATGGAAGACATTCTGAGCTATGAAATCCTCAAAAAGGTACCAAATACAACTCTAAGAGTGATTGCATCCCTCTACAACAAAATCTGGCACACGGGAAAAATACCGTGTTCATGGAAGACAGCAGTAGTCATCCCCATACTAAAGCCAGATAAGGAAACACATGATGTCAGCTCATACAGGCCAATATCGTTAACATCGCATCTAGGAAAAATTCTAGAAACAATAGTCAACAGCAGACTAAAATTTCATCTAGAAAAGCATAATTTGTACAGTCTAACCCAGGCAGGCTTTAGAAGCCAACATAGTACAATAGAGCAACTGTTGAGGCTGGAACATGATGTTAAAACAGGCTTCAAAAGGAATGAAAAGACAGTAGCAATATTCCTTGATGTAGCAAGAGCATATGATGAGTGTTGGAGGGAGGGTGCACTACACAAAATCAGGAAATTAGGTATAGTAGGCAGAACCTACAATTATCTAGAAAACTTCCTGCAGGATAGATACTTCACGGTACAAATAAACAATGATAGATCTGAGGTGTATGAGCAACAGAATGAAATTCCCCAGGGATCAGTAATATCACTGTTGCTGTCATTTTTGACGGAGTCATCTGTCAAGTTATTTGCTTATGTTTTTATCATAAGAATAATTGTGTCTTTACCTGCGATGTCAGGTTGATTAGGGGTTGTCTTCCCTTGTTTATTCATTCATTGTGTTTGACCTTTAGGGTCAAAGGTAGACAGTTCGGGCGTATGCCCATGGGCAAGGTTTTTTTAAGCGGGAGTTGAGTTAGACTTCCGGCAAGCCGGGAAGTGTCCTGGTTTCTGAAGGGACGAGAGTCCATTGTGTTTTTCGGGGAGAATCTTAGAAGTGACTGCACTGGCAGTTTTCCCCAGTGAATCTCTGTGCGTTAGAATGACAGCAGAGTTCCTTGTTAAGTTCTGTGGATTCGGTTACAGGTAATACCGACTTTTTCCATTACTATGCTTTCGGTAGCAGAACATGTTAGAAGATTGCCTAGTCTGTGAACTGCAGCTCACCGGTCCTCCATTACAGAACATATATGTTGTGCTCAAGGTAGCCATCCAAGACTATTAGTCTTCATACCATCCAGAAATCCAGTGACGAAGATATATTGTGGGAGCCGCAGATTGGCGGCATATTTATGTCTACAATAAGCATTACTGCAGGGTTGATGGTAACCTGCTTATCAGAAGTACACAGCCGACGTCAGAACGAGGCCTGTGTTTCTCGGCTATTATACTACAGCCTGATAATGTGCAATTGGCGGGGAATGCCAAGTTGCACCTATGTGTCAAAGTGATTAAGGTATCTGACGCGTTTAGTCAGTAATCCCAGGGCGACGCCACGAACTGTCCTTATTGAAGAACATTGTATTGACCATGCACGAATATTCAAATGTTTACCAGCTTGCTGAATGCCTAATGTATACCTATCGATTTCCGGTCAGCATGACCTTGTTTACAATGACTGTTCCTGTTGATACCACGTGTGTTCTCGTCAATAAATGTTTTGAAACGTGCCTGCAGTGTCCAAGCATCCTTGACTACTGCATGTGAGTGTATGGGTTGCAGGGTCTACATACATACGAGCCTAAACACATTCGCGCCTTCATTCGCACCCACACTCAGTTCATCATCCGCTCGCACTACACACCTAACAACCTGTATACTGTCTTGGGCCAGTGATCACCTCAACAAGAGAAAAAGTACAGTTACATTTCTGGTGGACCAGTTACGTGGGCTCTTCTAATACATTTCTGGTGGACAGAGCGAGCAATTAACATTATTGATGACATTAATGTGGTCCAGAAATTTACATTTCATGGGGCTATTTGCGTGAGAAGGACATGTACACATTACATTTCTGATCTGTGGGTCTAAGCTACACACTGGACAGCTGTAACACACATCGCTAATTCTACACTTGCAAGTTTTGGCTACAACAGGACAGAAATAGGTCATCAACTGTTGACCCAGATAAACAGTGCTAGCATTTATGTTATAATGCTGCTTGAACAACAACAGGACAAGTACTGAAGTTAACATCTGGGCATTTGCTACGTGGACCATAACTGCAAGTCGAGTCCCTTTTTGTAAACGGTACCGCTGGTCGTTTACACGTTTCAGTCAACAACAGACTTTTCTACACCCGAGCATTCAAGCTACATTGTTCGAGGTCAAGTGTTTGTAAACAGTACGTGGAAATTGTAAACATTCAATGTGCAAGTCCTAAGTCGAGAAGGTCATAGTAACTTTTGTTCGTGAATACCACTTTATGCTACAGTGGATTTGACATTCAGTGCGCGCTTGACATTTTGTTTCTGTGTTCGCAAGGAGCAAGTTAGTTACTGTAATATCATGTGTGACTAAGCTTTATTTTGCAACACATTGAATTGATTGCTATTTATGTTAATTGTACTATTGTTGTGTATTTTTCTTGTGTTCTTTTGCGGGTTTTCGGTTGGTGGGTCTTACAGTAAATATGCCACTTAATCGAGGGTTACTGTAAGCGTTCTGTAGGGATTGCAATTTTCTTAATTGAAATTTGCTAGCGACTTTTGTTGCTATTTTTTTTTTTAGCTGTGACGACATCAGTTAGTGTTGTTTTCGTTATTTTTCCGTTCTTTGATTTTCGATTAGTTTTGTTTGTATCTGTTCTTCTCTCATTCCTTCCATTTATTTCTTTACACCTTTTCGTTTATAACAGTGTTGCCATTTGTCTTGTTTATTTTTCGCGGTCATCATTACACATTTGTGTAACATTTTCTTTACTTTTTGCTGTATTGTTTATTTGACTTCCGCGAACGTTTTCGGTCATTGTTCTGTATCTTTGTCTTTGTATTTATGATTGTACTACATTATTGTCATACACAGTCTACATACATACACTTGGTCATGTATTATTATTGTTATTGATAAGGTACACTCTTCATATAGAGATTGTTAATAAAAAATTATTATCTAAGATATTTATACAAGTTCTTTGATAAAAGACTTGTTATCCACAAAGATTGAGACAAGGTGAAATACATATTCAAGTTCGTTAAAAAAAAAAAAAAAAGACTTGTGCCCATAGTGAGTGGGATATAAAGGAATTATTTTCCACAGGTACTCAAGTGATTTTTTGTTACATTATAAACAAGAAGACCATACAAGGTCTTTGTCTAAGACTAAGAGAGTGAAATAAAGTGAAGTGAGTATACAAGTCTAGCATTTCAGACTTGTCTTTTCTTCATCCTTGGTAAGTCTGGTAAAGAATTGGAAGAATATTCATCTGCTCAATTCGCCATTGCATTAAAGTCAGAGGAAAAGAAACAAAAAGAGGAAATTAAATTGAAAGCAGAAGCTGAAATTAAAAAATTGGACAGAGAAGCTGACGAGATAAAACAGAAACTGGAAGCTAAGGAGAGAAAACAGAAGACTGGAAATGAGCTTCTGGATAAAAATAATGCTCTTACTGAGAAGCTTCAACATGAGAATAAAGCTCTTACTGATATATTAACAGAAATGAATTGTGAAAATCATATGCTGAAGTGTAAAGTGACGGCACTAATGGAAGATAATAAGAAACTTGATGAATTCTCCGTTAAACAATCTCAACTGGAAAAGGAGAAAAATGAGTTAGAAGTTGAATTGAGCTTAATGAAGAACAATCTTCTTTGCAAAGAACAGGCTCTTATTGGTGAGCTAGAGCAAGTCAAAATAGACTATGAGAATGTAAAAGCTCAGGCCGGACAAGACAATGAGTCTTATAAAAGAACAATTCTGGAACTAAGTAATGAGGTGGATCTTCTGCGAAGTACTGCTATAAAGAAGAGTATGGAATCTCTGGAGGAGATGAAGATGTTTAAGAATAGGAAGGATACTGAGATTCAATCACTGCAACTGGAGTTAACACAGTTGACAGCAAACAAAGAAAAAGATAAGAAAATTGATGAACTTAGGTCTACTCATCATAGTGCTATGGAAGCACTCAGACTTGAACTTGTTCAAGAGAAAGCTAAGGTTTTAGAAACTACATCTCAAAAGGAAAAGTTGAGTAACGATCTTAGAGATAGAATAGTTAAAGAGAAGACTCTAACTTCACAGTTAGATGACTTAAGGTTAGAGTGCAACAGACTTCATGTTAAAGTCAACGAAAGTGTTCATGAAGTTGTTTCTAGAGAGAAAGCTGTTGCAGAGGTGGGAGTTGCAAAACTTCGCAACAGAATTGATGGTTTATTAGATATTGTTTTGGAGAATAGAATGTTATCTACTACCAAGGTGAATAGATTTAGACATAAAGCTAATGATCAATATTCTACAAATGCAAAGAGCCAGCCACATGCACTTGGTGCTCATGGTAATACTAAGCAATATGGGAACAACAATTTTCGTGGCAAATATAGTTTCCCACGGAATTACGATACTGCCTCTAATGGGAGTTGGCGTCAGGCCAACAAAGGTAAATCAAGTTTCGATCACGGTGAGGACTTTCATAAGTGTCATGTTAAGATTCCTCAGGGAAACCGTGCATCGAATTCCCAGATTCCTGATAAGTGCGTAAAAGAAAACAAAACTGTTTAATACCCATCGTACTCAGCTCAGGCAGTATGATGTTAAGCACATTGCCATAGGCAAAAATAACAACAATTTGGCTAGGAAAGATAATCGTGATTATGAACAACACCAAAGGCGTTCATCACGTGGTAATTTCCCTTCAAGTAATTGGAGACAATTTAAAGGTCCTCAGAATTTTGGTTCTAATATTCATGGGAACTTTAATAAAAGTTACCAACCTGATAAAAGTTGTTCTTGCAAACAACAAAATCCATGTTTGTCTTACTTCCCTCAAGAGAGAATAGACTTCTCATTTCATGGAAAGGTCCATACACTATAGTCTCCAAAATTTCCGATGTCGACTATATTGTCGATGTGGATGGAAGGCATAAAACCTTCCATATAAATATGCTAACAGAGTTTATTGAACGTCCAGACTATTTGCAGCCTATTTTCCAGGCGATGGACGACTCTCCAGTCCAACATGGTCACATCTCATCCCTGTCCGTCATACAGAATGAGGAAACTATTTTTCCTGACGTTAACTTACCTCTTCCTGCGATTCCACTGAATTCAACGGAATCGTGGAGGGACGTTACAATCTCGTCGAACTTGTCTTTTGAGGAGCAACGTCAAGTATCCTCTACGCTACAATCATATCAGGATGTCCTTACCGACATTCCTGGACACACAGATGTCATAGAACATGACATCATACTTACTGATCGTAATCCGATCAGAGTAAGACCATACCCAATACCTATTCATTTTCAAGCACAAGTCGAGAAAGAATTGGATGAAATGATTCAACTGCAAATAATTGAACCATCCACTTCAGCTTATTCTTCGTCGATAGTTATTGTTCGAAAGAAAGACAATAACATACGTCTTTGCGTTGACTATCGCAAATTAAATCAAGTTACGAAGTTCGATGCTGAACCTATGCCATTATTAGATGATCTACTTATTAGACTTTCTAAAGCTAAATTCTTTACTAAACTAGACTTGTCGAAAGGTTATTGGCAAGTCCCACTGACGGAACACGCCAAACCTCTCACTGCTTTTTCGACACCTAGGGGTCTGTTTCAATGGAATTTTATGCCTTTCGGGCTTATGAACGCCCCAGCGACTTTCGTACGCATGATGCGACGAATTCTATCAGATCGTGCAGATGTCATCGCATATTTAGACGACATCTGTCTTTTCAGCGATACTTGGGAAGAACACTATTTGGGTCTAAAGGAATTGCTATCTACTCTACGTGAGCATAGTTTGACTGCAAAACCCTCTAAAGCTTTTGTTGGGTTTAGTGAAATTTCCTTCCTAGGTCATCGAGTTGGTCATGGTCTGTTGAAGACAGAGGACCAAAACATTTCGAAGATATTAAATATCTCGGTTCCGAAGACAAAAAAGCAAGTGCGTAGTCTCTTGGGATTGATACAATTCTATGGAAGATTCATTGAGAATCTGTCCTCCATTATGGCACCACTTTCATCGTTATTGAAAAAAGGTTCTCCTAATATGGTGCGTTGGTCCCAGGAATGCCAATCTTCATTGGATCAGGTTAAGAATTTGTTCTCATCTCATCCTATCTTAAGACTACCAACGATTGATAAGACTTTTGTTCTTCGTAGTGATGCCTCTTCCACTGGGATTGGAGCGGCACTAATGCAGGAATATTCAGGAACTCTGCATCCTGTAATGTATATTTCTAGGAAGCTAAATGCGGCAGAAAGGAATTACTCGGTTTTAGACCGTGAATTGTTGGCTATGGTTTGGTCCATTCTTAAGCTACAAAGGCTCCTTCTGGGCGCGCATTTCTTTATGGAAACCGACCAAAAAGCTCTTACGGCTATGCAAAGTAAGGATTTGAAGAGCTCGAGATCTACTCGTTATGCTATTGCTCTTCAGCCTTTCCATTTCACGGTGCGAGCTATCCGTGGTTCGGATAATGTGATGGCGGACATATTGTCCAGATGCCCACATGATTCCAGTTAAATCTTGTGTCCTAGTTTTTCCTGATACACTTTCAGACTTAGGTCTATCCTTAATATCCTAATATGTTGTAATACAAATGTATTTGTATGATGTTTGGATAATTTAACAAATTTCATTTTGTCCATCCATCAGTGATATGTTGCTAATATAGCATTGTAATTCATGACATTTGTATATTGTTATAATTATAGTATTTAGTAATGATTGATATATGATTGGTATTGCCAGCAACTTAGGTTTCTTTAATGGTACCCCCTTAGTTTGTTTGGCTTAAAGGAGATATTTTCTCCTATGTTGGGAGATGATTTGTATCCTCTTCAGACGCTTTGTTTATGCGTCTATTGTACCTGATATTAGGTTCATTTTTTCATGAGCACATAAGTGATACTTGTGCAATCTTGCTCATGGACATATTAAAAAAAAAAAATTTCATTTTTTTTTAACAGGGGAGTTGTAGTAATATGTTGCTGTCATTTTTGACGGAGTCATCTGTCAAGTTATTTGCTTATGTTTTTATCATAAGAATAATTGTGTCTTTACCTGCGATGTCAGGTTGATTAGGGGTTGTCTTCCCTTGTTTATTCATTCATTGTGTTTGACCTTTAGGGTCAAAGGTAGACAGTTCGGGCGTATGCCCATGGGCAAGGTTTTTTTAAGCGGGAGTTGAGTTAGACTTCCGGCAAGCCGGGAAGTGTCCTGGTTTCTGAAGGGACGAGAGTCCATTGTGTTTTTCGGGGAGAATCTTAGAAGTGACTGCACTGGCAGTTTTCCCCAGTGAATCTCTGTGCGTTGGAATGACAGCAGAGTTCCGTGTTAAGTTCTGTGGATTCGGTTACAGGTAATACCGACTTTTTCCATTACTATGCTTTCGGTAGCAGAACATGTTAGAAGATTGCCTAGTCTGTGAACTGCAGCTCACCGGTCCTCCATTACAGAACATATATGTTGTGCTCAAGGTAGCCATCCAAGACTATTAGTCTTCATACCATCCAGAAATCCAGTGACGAAGATATATTGTGGGAGCCGCAGATTGGCGGCATATTTATGTCTACAATAAGCATTACTGCAGGGTTGATGGTAACCTGCTTATCAGAAGTACACAGCCGACGTCAGAACGAGGCCTGTGTTTTTCGGCTATTATACTACAGCCTGATAATGTGCAATTGGCGGGGAATGCCAAGTTGCACCTATGTGTCAAAGTGATTAAGGTATCTGACGCGTTTAGTCAGTAATCCCAGGGCGACGCCACGAACTGTCCTTATTGAAGAACATTGTATTGACCATGCACGAATATTCAAATGTTTACCAGCTTGCTGAATGCCTAATGTATACCTATCGATTTCCGGTCAGCATGACCTTGTTTACAATGACTGTTCCTGTTGATACCACGTGTGTTCTCGTCAATAAATGTTTTGAAACGTGCCTGCAGTGTCCAAGCATCCTTGACTACTGCATGTGAGTGTATGGGTTGCAGGGTCTACATACATACGAGCCTAAACACATTCGCGCCTTCATTCGCACCCACACTCAGTTCATCATCCGCTCGCACTACACACCTAACAACCTGTATACTGTCTTGGGCCAGTGATCACCTCAACAAGAGAAAAAGTACAGTTACAATCACCATCTATCTTTACGATTATGGTCAACGACCTAGGCGACGAGTTTAAAGACTTAAAAAACAACTTATCCCAGTTTGCAGATGACGCTGCGATATGGAGAACGGGAAGAAATCTCCCATTCCTCTATAAAACAGTACAAAGGCAAATGGATAAAGTATCTGACTGGATGAACAAGTGGTGATTTAATCTAAACGTTAAAAAAACCATAGGAATGATCTTCAGTGGAGGGCGTGTAATTAAAAACAATATAATTGACATAAGCATTAATGAGCAAACAGTATGCACAGCAAAATCAACTAGATTTCTTGGTATGGTATTAGACCAGCAACTAAACTGGAACAAACACATAGACCTATTAGTGCAAAGCAGTAGGGGACTTATTAACATACTAAGATATATGAAAGGAAGTGGTTGGGGCGCCTGCAATAAGACCATGTTAACCTTCTATAAATCATTTATTAGGGGCAAACTTGACTATGCCAGTGTTGTCTATGCATCAGCCGCCCCAAGCAATAAGAAAAAACTAGACACAGTCCAAAACCAGGCACTGTCAATAATAGCAGGTGCCTCAAAGGGAACATCAGCAGAGGCACTAGAAGTAGCGCTAGGCATTATACCCCTGGAGCTAAGGAGAAAAGAACTGAGATTCAGCTACTGGGCAAGAGTGGCAAAAGATCCAACTCACCCAGCACATAAAACCTTTGATAGGGGTAACCAGTACATAGGCCACATTCCATTAAACCATAATAGATACCCGTCAGGGTGGAAAACAATGGATGAAGTGGATCAATACCCAGACCTATTTAATGCGATAAACAGTAGTGCTCTGTATAAAGCAAAGATCCCACCATGGGAATTAAAAGTGCCAGAAACTGACTCCCACTTAACAAAGATCATAAATAAATCTAACGACATAATCTCAGCAAAAAGTAAAACACTAGAGTACATAGAACGGTATATAAATAATAGCCTAACTATATATACAGATGGGTCAAAAGATGAAGAAGGACAATTAGGAGCAGGAATAGCAATACCAAAATTAAAAATTTATAAAAGATACAAAGTAACAGGTAATACATCCATCTTTACAGCAGAATTAGTGGCAATCCTAAAAGCTTTAGAAATAGCTGCAGAAAATCCACCAAAAAAGTAACTATTCTCACAGATTCCCTATCATCAGTATTAGCTATCAGAAACAGAAATGAATGTAGCAGGCCAGATATTATAGAGGAAATACTACAGGTTAATACATATCTACAAACTATAGGATGCAGTGCAACACTAACATGGATACCATCACATGTGGGGATAGCAGGAAATGAGCTTGCAGACAAAGAAGCCAAAGGGGGGAGAGCTAGCCATAACAAAATTGAAGTAGGCTTAGGGAAGTTTGAAATTAAGAGCTTAATTGCTCAAGCAATAACTAAAGAGTGGATAACAGCATGGGACCAAAGTAAAAAAGCAAGACACTCATATAAAATCCTTAAAAAACCAAGCAAAAAATGTTAAATAAAAGATGAACTAAAAATACCAATTAATAAAAAAAATTGCTGAGGCTCAAGCTTGGAACTGGATATTTCATGACTGAGGAACCCACATGTAAAGAGTGTCAAGAACCAAACACAATTAGACACTTTCTGGTGGACTGCAAGAAATATGACCAACAGAGGCAAAACATTAAGACATACTGTAGTAACCACAATGTAGAAATGAGGGTAGAAAATCTCATAGGTACAAAGACCCCTTCAGAAATGCAAAAGTTAATAAAACACTATATTACAAAAACTAAAGCTAACATATAAAAAACAAATAAGGATTTGAGTCAGTAGACCAAACTCGTGAAAGACTCGCCCCAGATACATACAGATTAACCAAACAAACCATCCAGTGAAAATTAAAAACATACTAACTTAGAAAATAGCATATTTTGGAATTTCTTTTAAAAACCATGTTGAACTATAACTACAAAAGGAAAAATAAATACCGACTAGAGATAATATAGTATAAAATAAATACAAACAAAAACATATTACAATAAAGGAAACACGTCCTGATATAACCAACAACTCCATGTACATGGTAGATGGTTGAAAGGGGCGTGCTACAAAGAAAAGTAGCAAACACATTAATTAAAAAAAAAAAAAAACCAAGACGAGGACGTACTGATGAAAACTTCTGTTGTAATAAGAACGTTGACGGACTTCCGGCGGTGGCCATTTTGGCATCAGGCTGCGAAAACAAAAACTCAATCTAAGTTTCTCGAACAGTGTACCACTTCTTAAAGTGAATCCTAGTACTTTTCAGCGCGGATCCATACTTTAGACATAATTATATCTCTTTTAAATTACATTTTAATAGTTTGTCTGGTCAGTTAGTGTAAATAAAATTTCTCAATCGGCAAGGACCATCAGGTAGATGGTAGAATCCAGCCCACGGGTAGATTCGAGGACCAACAAGGTAGGATCAATCCATTGTTTAAATCCCAATAAGGACAAATAATTTCATATCCATATTGTTGAGGATTGTTGCATGGTCAGCGAGCATTTTGGTTTGAACTTGATTCGGATGGTCGCACCATGTAACACCTCTGCTAAATAAAGTGATATAATTCGCGTGTGGTGCTGTATGACGCGTTAGGCTAGTTACAGTAGTCTTGAGTGTAGCCTTCGGACTTAAAACAGTGTTTTTATAACTATATGGTATAACCACTAATGAATATATCTAACCGTTAATATAATGCTGGTAAAGCAATAATAAAATAATGTGTAAGGACCATTGAGTCCGGAGTTATGTAAGTCGGTATTATTAAACGCAATAATTATTAGGCGTGAAAGTCGTGAAATACGAGCGCAGATATAATGTGTAACGGCTGGTAGAGCCCGGCTATGAATGCCAAAAGTGAATTAATATTATAGACAGAGTTTTCAATGTGTGGATCACTCCTTCATGTCACTATTAGCAGAAATATAATAATTCTGCCAAATGCTGGTAAAATAGATTTGGTCAAAGACATGAACAATATGTAAAACGATTACCTGACAGACGTGCAATGTCTGATAAGATGTAAACTTTAAACTGTGATAGCAAGTGTCTTCAATGTGAATGTTTTATTGTCGAAATACATTATGAACAATGAATAATTATTAAAAATGTTGAGTCGTCAGAACGAGACTTGTTCCCTGAAGTCTTCTGCAAGTTTTAGTCATGTTACATGACTATTGACCGTTAACCTTCAAGGTTGGTTCAAGAATACAACACTCTGTCAAGCTATTAATGATTGAAATAATAAAACACTGACAGTCAGTATGTATACAGGAAGTTTAATGAAAGAAACGTTGATACTCAACTATAAAATAACAAAGATAAACCCAATGTTGCAGTAGAAAGATACTCCGTGATAGACAGATCAGATGAATTTATAATGCATGAAGTAAAACATAATATTAGCCCAACTATATAAGACGAAAGTCTGCAACATAAATTGGTGCCAGAAGCTTGGGATCATCTTTTCTGACACACGATTTTGTCAAAGTATCGATCATCTACTATTCAAGAAGTTCGAGGACTCTACTGTTGAAGAAATCGAGTCAGTCTTTACGATAGTCGAAATTGCAGTAGAAAGTCAAACGTGAGAAATTACCTCCAAGACAAGCTGGCAAATCGAGTGCGCATGTCAGCACTATAACGTCTACAAGATGTCGAGACATTTCTGTGTCAACGGACAGATGTTTCAACGCTGTTGCCTGTAGTAGAACACACTGTCACATATACAAATGTCGATCCTGATCCGAACCAGAAATCAGGGTAGAGCAGTTCTACAATAATCGTCGTTCCGGATCCATTGTGGCAAGAATTACGAGATTCTTTGTTCAACATCAAGGCCGAGATGAATTTTCTTCCAACCATAGGACAACAGATGTTTACTGGGCGGTACGAAATATAACAGCGACTGGCATCTTTGTGCAGGGTTTCCTCACGATGGCAGGAGTGGGAAAAAGATAAGTCCTTGTGTTCATTGAGGGGCTAATCTTTTATTCCTGTTCATAAAGGTCTAGCTTTGGCCTTCAGCCCACTGTCATTTCACTATCGTCCTTGCTTTTCTATATATCATTTATGTGTTCACAATTTATATTTATCTGTATTTTTGTGGGTGGTTGGTAAGGGTTTGTTATCTTCTGGGATTGTCTTCGGAGAAATTCAGAAGATTTCAACGACTTTTAGGGTTGCGTTGGTATTGCTGACTGAGGGTCTAGTGGCTTGTTCCACTATAGAAGTGGTACGGCTCAGTTTGCCATACGAACTCCATTTTATTCGTGCTTAGCTGTGACGTCATGTCGTTCGTCATTTTAATTTGCATGACCTAATTTCAGTATAGTGTCGAAGTTTATACGTTTGTTAATCTAAAACTCTTGTCTTTTTGTATATTTCACGCGACTTGTCTTGTTTATTTTGGTAATATTATTTTAATGTTTTCTTTTTTTCTGATTAATATGTCCGAGTCTTCTTTAGTTGCTTCATATTCGTTACGTGGTGTTGTATATTTGGAGTTATCACTACAATGTGTTTCATTTTCTTGTTCTTTCCATTGTCACCTGTTGTAGTGGATTTGATGGTATTGTATGGTGGTGATGTTACCTAGTGTAATGAATGAGGTCAGCTGTGAAGGCTCCTGAGATAAATGTTGATGCGAATTACAGAAGGCCCTTCATACTACCACTTACGACCTCAAACATATCTTTTTTACTAATGAATGTAGCTACGTTAAAAGTCTAGGGTACTGAAATGTAATGTGTTGTAGTAGATTACCCACACACACAGATATTTAATAAGTCTAATAATAATAATAATATAATGTATAACACAATGAACTAACTCAGGCTGTTTTAGTTTTAAATATTAAATCTTTTGGTAAATTTATTTGTTCTGATCCAAACGTTTGTTGGTCAGAACCTATGAAATATTATGGAGTTATAAATGGAATGCATAATTATATGACATAATAAAATGGAATGTGATTACAAAGGTATGTTATAAGTCTAGTTAATATTAATTATATTAGATTGTCCCAGGAGACTATTACTGAATGTACTGTTGGGGTGGTATCATCACGCCCAGTCTATGACTACCAAAACATTGTCCATTGACTTATGGGATGAATACATGGTTTATTTTCCCACAATGGTATGTCTTTATTTGATGGTGAATTAGTTGATAAATTAGTTGATAAATTCGTTGGTAAATCAGTAGATAAATCAGTTGGTGAACTTCCAGCAGGCCAGATCTCACTTATCTCGACTGCGTCGATCTTGTACAGGAGTCTGGTGGCCCCTCCTCTCCGTGCTGGGGGATAATATACGGCTGCTCTGACACAATGTTAGACTGCACTGGTCCACGCTTGTGTATTACAACAGCATTCGGCACCTCTTCGGTGCCAAACAGAAACTCACAATTCTGAAATAAAAGTTTTGTGGCATGTGTCAGAACTCTACCTACTGAGCCACTTCTGCACACAACACTACACAACAACACCACACAGACTGGGTCAGATCTCTCTGACCACACAGTACATCTTACCTAGTTGTTTTCATATAGTACTAGTTCCCCAAGACTACCTTGCATCTGAGATATGTTCAATAGTTTCCTTCTATTCAATAAGATAGGTGATATGTTCCACTGATCTCAACAATAGATCCGCCTCCATAGTTTTAGTAGGCGTCCATAAATTTTGTTTGTCTATAGACCCTGAACTTGGGCTGGGGATCTAGAACGAGCACTTACTTGTCGTAATCATTTTATATGATATGGCAGTATCAATCACTCGAAATATTAAAATGTACAAAAGAATTGCTTTCATTCTTACCAGAATTCAGAATTGAGAACACAGTTAAATGCTAGCAAAACTCAGCTGAGCTGCTGTGTATCTGATGGCGTCCCACTAAAATTTTGTATTATCTTCTGGAAACAACACCACAGGTACTACACCACTGTGTCTCTGGACAGTTTTGTAACGAAATGCAAAAATGCGCATCTCTGTCCTGCCAATATGATTTCATTCATCCAATCACCGACTCCCCCCCCCCCCTACTTTCAAATCAACAACCAAAAGTCAAATTTCAGTCAGCTCTCAGTCAAGTATGTATTACTGTCTGTTGGTCCGTCTGTCTTTACTTGTTTTTCATACAAAAAACACGCTTGGTTCTTGGACCCCTCCATACAGTACCCTACACACTTCTGCCTCCGAAGTTATTTTTAGCCACAATTCTCCACCATTTCCCCTCTTTAATTACAGCTCGATTTTAGCACTTGAGTCTCAAGGCCGCAAATTTTGAAAATTTAGTGACATTTTTTAACAGTGCAGTCGCTCGTCTGATATGAACAACACAGTCTTTTGTCAATATCTTCATTATTATCTATCCGTCTGTATAATTTAAAGTATATTATTTCTCTGCTCAAGACGGGCTATCAAACTAGCTAGGTTTTATATTCCTAACATTATTATTAAGAAAAAGTTACTTTTTCAAGGTTAGTTTTTTTTTTGGGGGGGGGGGGGGGGGGGGGGGGGGGAATATGTTCGAGAACCTTCTCCACGGCGTTTTGCCGCTGAATTCAAATAACAATCAAGTATCGTAAAAGTCCAAGAAATGACTGTTTCTGACACGAGCTAAAGTCGTTTTTTGTCCATTTTCTTACCTTCTGTCAACTAGTGACGTGAATTTTTTTTCTTTTACTACCATTTGCGTCTTTTAGCCTTGCGATCTTCAAACACGTGTTCAGTCATATTTTTCCTTTTAGTGTACTCCGTTCTCTCCCGTCTACAAAGGGTAAACGTTTTGTCTGCACGTCTAACTTGTTAGTTTTAAATGGCGGTGGGAAAGGCTGGCATGGGCGAGCATGTCTCCTAGTATCTTACGCATTATTTTTAACCCTACCTTTTATCGTTAAATTTGGAGATATTTTAACGTTGTATTATGGTAAATTCATCACACCTGTGCTCGTCTCTAGTTCACGTTGGATAATATATTTAAATCACAGATTGATTGATGTCCTAGTACATATATTAGTTGTATATTTCAGGATAGATATTATACTATTTTAAGATAATTAAAAACTATAACCATGTCGACGTTAGAAGATTTTATCAACATGGGTATGCGTATAGGTAAATCGGGAGCTGAACTTGAGGAATATGCAGAGACTAAGTATGAGAAACACTTAGCTCATGCTGAGAGGATAGAACAGCGTGAGGCTGTTAAGCAGGCAGAGGACCTCAAAAAGTTTAAATTAGCCCAAGAAAAGGAACTTAAGGAGAAAGAAATGTCTTTAAAATTGGAGATGGAACGGATAAATTTAGAACAAAAAGATAAAGAAAGAGAGTTAGAGAAAGAGAAAATGATTCAACAAGATAAAGAAAGAGAGTTAAAGATAGAGAAGATGATTCAAAGGGATAAAGAAAAGGAAATACGAAGAATGGAACTTCTTCATTAGATCAAGCTCATAGAAATGCTATGGAACATGAAGCATTAAGACTTAATGCAGAGAAAGAGAAAGCTTTGGAATTAGCAAAATTGCAATCACTCTAAAGCTTCAGCAGGTTCAACTGTATTTTCTTCTTCTCTTCTTCCGTCCTTAGTCACTGACCGACAAAGCAGTCCGTGGCCAATACGCCTAGTGGCGCCTTAGGGCAACAAGAAATTAACTGTTGTTCCGTTACGCCTAGTGGCGTTTATTGGTACAACAAAAAATTAATTGTTGTTTCCGTAATCTGAGTGACTGACAAGCAGGTGATCAGCCTGCTGTTCAACTGTATTTTATCCTAAGTTAAAGATGCCTCATTTTGACCAGAATCGCGACTGTGTAGACATCTTCTTGTCTAGATTTATCATGAAGGTAACAGGTTTGAATGTACCCAAAGAACGATGGAGTAGTCTCTTGGTTGATTTTTTGACTGGGGACTCACTCCAGTGCTTCGTGAATCTTGACGAGAAGAGCAGAAACGATTTTGATGTCGTAAAAGACATACTTCTCAGATGTTTCCAGTTAACTGAATCTGGATTTCGTGATCGTTTCCATGCGGCTAAGCCAAGTAAGGATGCTGACTTTGGTGAATTTATTGCATCTATTAAACATTTCTTTAGCAGATGGATTGATTTATCTGGTATTAATAAAACATACGATGGTTTAATGGATCTCATGTTACTTGACAAGGTTCTTTCGGCATGTAGCCATGAACTGGAGTCCTTCTTACAGGAAAGACATCCAGATTCCATTCAGGAATATAAACGTGTAGGTAGACAATTCCTAACAGCACAACCGAACAAGGATGTCCACAGATCTTCTCCTCGAGATGCTGTGCCTGTGTGCGTGGCTCACCACGATCAAAAATCTTATGATCACCGACCTCGATCGAAGAGCGTTGACGGGCGTTATCATCCTGATTTTCGTCCATCATGTAGGGGGGGGGGGAGCCTTACAACTTCCCTCGTGAACGCTCGCCATCAAATTTTTATCGACGAGGTTATCGAGGTTATTCACCTCATGATCGTGGGTATCACAGAGGCAGAGATCATGATGATTCACATCACAAGGGTTATAAACATAGATCCTCATATGGTATGGACTCAAAGAATGACGATTCTTCAGATTATTATGGTAAGAATAAGTCTTTTAAAAAGAAGACAGGTAATTTCCGAGCTCCCTCGAGAGATAAAAGTAAACATAGGCATGCTAATGCTTGTAATGACAATAAGGATGATGATAAAGATAGAACTAATCATGCCAATGCATGTTCTGAAAAAGATGACACATGCTATGTGTGTCATTCACAACATGTATCGAAAACTAACACTACACTTCGTTGTGGTCACACCATTCCGGCAATGTCCTCGTGTGAGAACTTGGGACGTCTCACACTACATCAAAGTTTTTTGTATGGACAGAAAGTAACAGTTTTTAGGGATTCGGGATGTACCACGGTCGGAATTCGTAAATCGCTAATTGATACCTCCGCTTTTAAAGGTAAATCTGTTAAGTGTGTCACTTTTGGTGGTACTGTAGAATGGTTCCCGGTGGCACGGGTTCACATTGACACACCATTCTTTACAGGTACAGTGGATGCCTGCGGATTGAGGGATCCTGTTGCTGAAATAATCTTGGGGAATATCCCAGGAGTTAAAGATTGCACTCCACAGGAGATTGCAATGTGGGTTGACTCGCACCCACTGGTGGCAAATGTTGTTGTAACCAGGGCACAACAGTTAGCTACAGACACGGCTACACCACCTACTCCTATAATAGATTAAGTCATATCTCAGGGTGTTGGTGCTGTAACACCAGCTGCTTTTGCAGAGAAGCAGAAAAATGATCCATCACTACAACGTTTATTTGCCTTCGCAGAGCAAAAGGTCATTAAACACACCAAATCATCTAAACATTGGTTCCAGCTTAAGAAATCTATCTTAACCAAATATTTCGATGATGGTATATCTACTGTACATCAAGTTGTTGTTCCAAAAGAGTACAGACCATTGATATTACAAACAGGTCATGACTCTCCTATGGCGGGTCATATGGACATTAGAAGAACTTTATTTAGAGTTACGTCACACTTTTATTGGCCTGGGGTAAATAGAGATACAAAATTGTATTGTAGATCTTGTACAACATGCCAAAGTATATCTCGTAAGGGCAGATTCCATACGGCACCCTTACAAATTACTAACGTGCCCAAGAGACCATTTAAGAAAATTGCAGTAGACATTATTGGTCCGTTATCGATTCCATCACATAATGGGTTTCGATATATATTAACATGTATTGACCTTTGTACCCGTTGGCCAGATGCCATACCTTTGAGAACTATTATGACTGCTTCTGTACCTGATGCTTTGTTTTCCATCTTTTGTCGTATTGGTTTTCCAGAGGATATTTTATCAGATCGTGGTTCACAATTTACTTCTAATATTATGAGAGAATTGGATTCTATGTTACCCATTCACCATTCGTTTTGCAGTGCGTATCACGCCCAATCGAACGGTGTTTGTGAGCGCTACAATGCGCCTTTAAAGCAGATATTATGCAAGATCACAGAAGCATGTCCTCATGATTGGGACCGTCTCTTACCTGCAGCGTTATTTGCATATCGAGAGATTCCTCACGAAAGTACGGGTTTTTCTCCTTTCGAGCTAGTATATGGTTCAAATCCTCGCGGACCAATGATGATACTAAAAGATTTGTTGGTCGGATCGTCAGCTGATGCATCCACTCGTAACAGCTATGAGTTGGTAATTGACCTTCGACAACGAATCATTGATGCGTGCACTTATGCATCCAATAGTATCAAATCTGCTACTCAGAGAGCAAGACTGCTTCATAATCAGTCACAAACTTTACGATTTTTTAATCCAGGGGATAAGGTTTGGTTATTGCTTCCTCACAATGACAACAAATTGTTAATATCTTGGCACGGTCCTTTTGAGATCATTCGACGTATTACTGATGTTGACTATTCTATAAATATAAGAGGCAAAATTAAGACTTTCCATGTCAATATGCTGAAATTGGCAGTGGAGAGACCTCAAGAGTTAATTCATGTCATTAACTCTATTTCTGATTCTTCGTCTCATCGTGCTTCTTTCGCAGTGGTTCATGATGAAGACACTGCGTCTTCTATTCCTTTACATTTTACATTGCCTTCTTTACAATCTTCTGAGTCTTGGAAAGATAGTACTATTTCATCTTCCTTGTCGTCCGAACAACAAAGTCATGTTCGAGATATTCTTTTTTCTTTTGATGATGTACTTACAGATCTTCCAGGTCATACATCACTTATCTCCCATGACATTGTTCTTACGGACTACCATCCTATCAAGTTAAGGCCCTAACCTATATCTTTACATCACAAAGATCGAGTTGAGAAAGAACTTAAAGATATGATACGTTTGGGAGTTATATCTCCATCAGAATCACCTTACGCGTTTCCAAAGGTGATTATGAAAAAGAAGGAGGATTCTTTGCGTATTTGTATTGATTTTCGGCGCTTAAACAGTATTACAGTTTCAGACGCTGAACCAATGCATTTGTTAGAAGATCTTCTTTCTCAAGTCTTACATGCTACTTTCTTCAGTAAATTAGATCTGTCGAAAGGATATTGGCAAATACCACTTTCTGATCATGCCAAGCCTTTCACTGCGTTTACAACTCCATTTGGACTTTTCCAATGGAACTACATGTGCTTCGGCCTTGTAAACGCTCCTGCTACTTTTGTGCGCATGATGCGCCGCCTTCTTGGCGATCGAAAAGATGTCATCACGTACATCGACGATATCTGCCTATTTCATGATTCTTGGGAAGACCACATTAATGGGTTGACTTCTCTTCTTCTTACGTTACACCAACACGGTTTGACTGTGCGACCTTCCAAGGTCCAAATAGGTTGTCAGAAAATTTCATTTCTTGGTCACCGTATAGGTAACCATCGATTATATCCTAATGACACAACTGTCAAACGAATCTTTGATATTTCTATTCCTAATACTAAGAAACAAGTCAGAAGCCTCTTAGGCTTAATCAACTTTTATCACAAATTCCTTCCTCATTTCCCACAAGTTTCTGCTCCTTTGTCTAGACTGCTTGCCAAAGGTAGTCCAAAAGTAGTTAAATGGACATCGGAATGCAATAGCGCTTTAGTAAAACTCAAGGAATTATTTTCTACTCCACCTATTTTATTATTACTCAATTTACACATTCCATTTGTAATTCAAACAGATGCTTCCATGTACGGCATCGGTGGATGTTTACTACAATGGTACGAGGGTATGCCACATCCATGTTATTTCGTCTCGCGGAAATTGTCAACAGCTGAACAAAAGTACGCGACCGGGGAACGTGAACTACTAGCTGTGGTCTGGTGCCTTGAAAAGCTAGCGAGATATCTTATAGGAACTCATTTTTACATACAAACCGACCACAGCCCACTAACATATATCACGTCCAGGACCATGCGCAATGCGGGAATACATCGATGGTATTTACTCCTTCAAGAATTCTCGTTTACTATTTTGCCGATCTCTGGAAGTGACAATAACCTTGCGGATCTGTTGTCTAGAAACTATACAGGACATAGTGGAAAATGACTTTATTTAATTAGTTAGTACTACAATATTTCTTATTCTGTGTAATATTTGTGTGATAATAATAACAACAGTTATTGTTAGTATATACTCCACTTTAATTACGTACGTGTACTTCGTCTCCACCACTCTCACAAGTGTCACGTTTGGGATCGAGGAGGATGATGTTGAGGATTGTTGCATGGTCAGCGAGCATTTTGGTTTGAACGTGATTCGGATGGTCGCACCATGTAACACCTCTGCTAAATAAAGTGATATAATTTGCGTGTTGCGCTGTATGACGCGTTAGGCTAGTTACAGTAGTCTTGTGTGTAGCCTTCGGGCTTAGAACAGTGTTTTTATAACTATGTGGTATAACCACTAATGAATATATCTAACCGTTAATATAATGCTGGTAAAGCAATAATAAAATAATGTGTAAGGACCACTGAGTCCGGAGTTATGTAAGTCGGTATTATTAAACGCAATAATTATTAGGCGCGAAAGTCGTGAAATACGAGCGCAGATATAATGTGTAACGGCTGGTAGAGCCCGGCTATGAATGCCAAAAGTGAATTAATATTATTGACATAGTTTTCAATGTGTGGATCACTCCTTTATGTCACTATTAGCAGAAATATAATAATTCTGCCAAATGCTGGTAAAATAGATTTGGTCAAAGACATGAACAATATGTAAAACGGTTACCTGACAGACGTGCAATGTCTGATAAGATATAAACTTTAAACTGTGATAGCAAGTGTCTTCAATGTGAATGTTTTATTGTCGAAATACATTATGAACGATGAATAATTATTAAAAATGTTGAGTCGTCAGAACGAGACTTGTTCCCTGAAGTCTTCTGCAAGTTTTAGTTATGTTACATGACTATTGACCGTTAACCTTCAAGGTTGGTTGAAAATACAACACTCTGTCAAGCTACTAATGATTGAAAAATAAAACACTGACAGTCAATATGTATACAGGAAGTTTAATGAAAGAAGCGTTGATACTCAACTATAAAATAACAAAGATAAACCCAATGTTGCAGCAGAAAGATACTCCGTGATAGACAGATCAGATGAATTTATAATGCATGAAGTAAAACATAATATTAGCCCAACTATATAAGACGAAAGTCTGCAACACCTACCCAGAAATAAATTTTAAGCGAAAGCTACAGGTATAAACAGTAAAAAAAGACAAGAACTATTAAAATGCCAGTAGTCACTAGGTCCAAAACAGTTAACATAGGGAAAAAGAAATCGTATGCAGATATCTTGAGGACCTACAATAAAAAAAAACCAGAAATGAGAAGCCAGTTAAGACCAGCTAAAAGAAACAAAATGAATCCAAAAGTCCAGCCAGAGGAAGAAAATCAAAATCAAAATAGGAATAAGGTAAACAAAGAAAACCACAAAATCAAGAACAAAACATAGAAGAACAACAAGCGAAAATTGAAAATAACAATGGAAGTCTGTCAGAAAACCAAGACAGGGTACAGAATGAGCCTGAGTTACCAAGGGTGAAGGTAACTCAGATAGCAGGCAATCAGGTGATATTAACTGCGCTGCCTGATGGTAAAGTGATAAACATCATGGAAACAGTATTAGATAAATTGTCGATTGCAAAAAATTAAGAAAACTATCACTGGTAGGATACTTAGCCTGAACAAAACTGATTAAAAAAAACAGAACAGCTGTTAAAAGAAATTCTGCATAAACCAAAACTAGCAGATCTACCACAAGACATTAAAATAGAAATTGAAATTCTCAAAGAAACTAGAAGATGTGTTGTGAAAAGTGTATATACCAATCTAACAAAAGAAGAAATGCTGAACATGATGGCCAACGAAAATGCAGGTACAAAAATAAAAAAAATAGAAAGAATCCAGAAAAACAGAATGAATATGTAATAGTAATCACTGTAGAGGGCAAAGAAACTCCAACACACCTGAAGATCAATGATAAAATAACACGCACAGAGATCTACATCCCTGTTACGGTGTTTTTTTTAATTGATTTCGTCTGCTATAGTTTGGCAGTGCGCAATTTTAGGTTGATAGAATTAATATAGATTGATGTTGATACTTCACGGATTAGTGAACGCAAATTACACGGTCAAATTGTGACGTGTTAGCGTTGATAAGGTCACGCTTCGTGACTTAGATATTGGACTCTTTTTACGTTGATCGTCAAGCCGTGAAGACGTGTCTCACATCCTTCCAATGTTAGGCTTCATAATTGCCGCAATATATATATAATTTTATCCAAGGACATAGGGTCAGTCCAGATTGATATTATAAAGGATGGAATTATAAGGTTAGTAGATAACCTGAATTATGGAAGGATCGTTAATCAGTTCTTAATATATATTCGTCAAGACACATGCGCTCATTACCGGCTGTCTGAATCACAGCAGCGCGCGCATATAGCCATGATGTTCTGTTGACATTAATTCATTAGGAGACGGACTGATAATAATATATATATTCAATTGGAAATCAGATGCAATGTATGTTTACTATGACCAATGCTTGGGATGTCGTCATATGTTATATTGTCAATAAATGTTGGACTCAAACCCACGGACTTACCGCGTTAATATTGTTCAGGTTGATTCATCGCGGTATAGTATTGATTGTTATTCAGCACGATGAACTCTTACAGATAGAAGTTATTTATCTACAATATTTCCAATGAAGTCCGAAAGGGACTAGAACTGTGGTTAAATATCATTGCTAACCGATGAACCAATTACTCAATGACCCACAATTATATTATTTATAATAGACCACGGACTTACATATCCAAACCCTGGATCAACCTGTATCAACTGGTGCACAGATGTGGCTGTGGAATTTTAATTCACATTCAGCTTTGCAAAAATTTCCCTTCGAGCGAAATCGAAATGGACATTTTTTTTACGTGTACACCTGTGACGTCACACACCCTTAGCAACAAGATGAATCGATCAATGGAAGCCGCAACTCAGCGACCTTAAAAAAAGAATTTCAAAACGCTTCAATCAACAGTGGAAACTAAGTTCAACCTTCATTATCATGACATATGAACTCCTTGGTCTGTTGGCAAAGCGGGTACTGTACAAACTTATTGATTCTAAAAGCTAATTACTTGTTTACACGTTACGCTGTTAAGTCCATTTCGCTCAAGTCACCAACATGTCTTTGGCATGTCATTGTTAAATGTTGAATGTTGTATTCATATGTATTATATGGTATTGTACATATCAGCGGCTGGGTTGGCGAGGCGAATCAAAACTGATTTTATGTCTCTTAGGACGACCGAATCGGTTTTGATCGATCTGTAGGGCAGTTAAATATTTTCATTTTGCAGAGAACCCCATTGAAGATTCTGCCGATGGATACCTTTGTCTGCATTCGAAAGTATTTGACCTTAAGTGTTAGTTGTGAGGTTTTGTAATATTACTGTTGTATTTGGCTGTACTAAGTTTCATTTTATTTATTTTCGTTACACGTTTGTAATCTATCACGTCCATTCTTAATTCTTTCTATCATTTATTTCATAGATGTTGTAAGAACCGTCATCAGTTTACGTGTATGTAGGTCAATCTCGACTTAGTTTTTCCTTGACACTTCAGTACTTCCGATTCTTTTACTTAGTTCATAAAATCATTTATGTCTGTGAAATTGTCACTTGTATCGTACTTCTGTTTTGTAAATCTTTGGTTATTGTGTGTATTGTAGTTATTCATTTCATAAATTAATTATGTAAGTATATTGCTATAAATTGATTCTCTATAAGATAGTAAATTAGTTTAATTAATTTTTATTAAATTACATGATGACTTAGGTGATGTCATCAATTTGCACTATTGGCCCAAGACACTATTGCTTATTCATTATGACTAGGGCATGATGCGATAATATAATGATAAATTATTGAAGTAAGATAATTTTAAGTGAATAAATGCTTGGTAATCACACCATGCAGAGGTGATGAATTAGGAAACTATATTAGATACTATAAATATATAATACATTAAGATATTAATGAGGGAAGATGCCCATAATTAATAAGTGAGATTAGTGGATGCATGAAATAAATTCAGCATCATAAATTAATAAATTTATAAGACATTGGTATAATGTAATGAGTCAACATTATTGATATAAATTGTTATTAACAAAATGGTTGTGGAACTTACAACTAATAGTACTAGAATATTATAGCTGATTATATTGAGTATTAATCTATTGTTACACATACATATAATTGAATATTGAACTGAGGAGGCATATTACGGAATTAATATGGCTACTCTTGACAACTTTGTTAAGATTGGGAAGGATTTTGGTTACAAAGGACAGGAACTTCGGCAGTTTGCAGAAGAGCAACTGGCTATTACAAAGAAGGAACAGGTGGAATAAGAATAATCAAGGCTCCAGACCTAGACACAACAGTCACCACGGGGGACAACAATATAATTTTAATAACTATTCTAGACATCAGTCTCAGTCACGTAGACCGTCACATTATGATCACAATATAGGGGCGGCACTTACTACTATTACGACCCCAGGGGTTCCACATGATGATAAACCAATACAATCTTCGTTCACATGCTATGCTATGAATTATAACGTGGCAAATAGTTGCCCAGACTGTAATCTTGTTTTTCAGAAAGCAAAAGAGACAGTATTGAATTGCGGACACATTCTACCAGAAGTTGGTCTTGCAGCTAATGATGGAACAGGCTCTCTAATATTTAACAGAGGAATAGTAAATGGGTCTATCGTCTCTGTTTTGAGAGATTCCGGATCCACCACCATTGGAGTCCGACAGTCACTGATCCATCCAAGTTGTGCTACTAACGAATATGTTAGGTGTACGACCTTTGGTGGTACAATTGAGTACTACCCCACTGCTATAATTCATATTAATACGCCTTTCTTTTCAGGTAATGTTAAGGTCTGTATGTTAAAGAATCCAATTGCAGATCTTATGGTGGGTCGTATTCACGGCAGCAGAGATTGTACACCAGAAGAAATTATTGAATGGGAAAAACACAATCTATGCACTGGGAATGCAGTGACGACTAGAGCTCAGACTAAAATCGTAGAGAATGTCGACACTAAAAAGGAGGAACCAGACAAATAGGGAGATATAGAGGTTCATTCTCCTATTGACAGAACAATTTTTGCGATCAAACAGAAGGAAGACAAATCTTTAAAGAAATTTTTTGCTCTGGTTAACCAGTTTGATAATCTTACCTCGAACAATAAAGACAAACATTGGTTTACAATTAAAAATGATATACTAATCAGATGTTTTATGGACAAGTCTCAAGTAAAACATCAAGTCATGGTACATTCTGCATTTAGACGCTATATTCTTCAACATGCACATGACTCACAGTGGGCAGGTCACATGAAATATACTCGGACACGATCTCGAGTATTATCTTCATTTTTTTGGCCAGGAGTTTCACGAGATATATCACAGTATGTACGCTCTTGTACTATATGCCAGGAAGTTAAAGCACGCAGAGCTTTTCACACGGCTCCTATTCAGGCTTGTGATATCTCAGTACGACCTTTTGACAAAATGGCCATAGATATCATTGGTCCACTCTTACCTTCGGCCAGAGGACATAGATTTTTCCTCACTTGCATTGATTTATGCACACGATGGCCAGAAGCCATACCATTGAAGACCACCACTACAGCAGATGTAGCTGATGCACTACATCTTATCTTTTCTAGGGTAGGTTTCCCTAAGAAGTTATTGTCAGACCATGGATCTCAATTCATATCTGATACTATGACGGAAGTAATGAAGACGTGGTACATAGATAGGAATCTTAGCAGCATTTATCATCCTATGAGCAATGGTGCGGTGGAACGGCTTAACTGTACACTTAAACAACTATTACATAAGGTTACGGTTAAACACCCTCAGGACTGGGACAGAGTACTCCCAGCTGTCCTGTTCGCCTATCGAGAGGTGCTACATGAACAGACTGGCTTCTCTCCATTTGAATTAGTTTTCGGCGCTCCACCAAGAGGTCCTATGGGACTAATAAAAGACTTACTAATTGACGCCGAGATGACTCAGGATACCCAGTCATCATACGAGTACGTAATCAATCTCCATAAGAATATTATTGAATCTTGCCAGTTGGCAACAGCTTCTTCTGAGGCTGCGAAAGCTAAAGCTCGAACATTACAAAATAGGACTAGACGATTACGTCAATTATTCCCAGGCGATGAGGCTTATGTGTTACTTCCACATAATGACAATAAATTACTTATATCATGGAATGGTCCTTACAAGGTTATTGACAAGATTTTTGATGTTGACTACGTCTTGGACATTAATGGACACAGAAAAATATACCATATAAACATGCTCAAACAATTTCACACTCGTCCAGAACACTTGCAATCTATTTTCCACGAATTAGATGACACATTAGTACCGACTTGTTACTATTCTAATCTATCAGTAATACAGGAAGAAGAATCTTCTTTTCCTGAGGTACAAATGTCTTTATCTGTACCAGTATTACAATCTACGGAATCTTGGCGGGATGTAACCATCTCTTCTGCGGTTACACTGCAACAGCATCATCAGATTGCTGATCTCTTACAATCATTTCCGGATGTGTTAACCGACGTGCCTGGTCGAACATCAGTGATTAGTCACGACATTATTCTTAATGATGATACACCAATTCGTGTACATCCTTATTCTGTCCCACTACATTTTCTCAGCAAAACGACTCAGGAACTTGAGCAGATGTTGTCTTTAGGTATTATTGAGACTAGTACCTCTCCATTTTCATCACCTCTAGTCATTGTCCGAAAGAAGGACAACAACATTCGTTTATGCGTTGACTATAGGAAGCTAAATGCTCAGACCGTAGCTGACAGCGAACCACATCCTATTCTTGACGACTTACTTCCTCGTCTATCCAATGCAACACTTTTTACAAAGATAGACCTAACTAAAGGTTATTGGCAGATACCACTAACCGAAAAGGCCAAATATTACACAGCGTTTTCCACTCCACAAGGTCTTTACCAGTGGAATGTGATGCCTTTTTGGGCTTATGAACGCTCTGGCTACCTTTATTCGCATGATGCGAAAAATTTTATCAGGTAGACCAGACATTATTACATACATTGACGACATATATTTATTTAGTTCGTCATTTGAGGAACATTTTTCGAGGCTTAGATGTGTTTTGGAAATATTAAGGGAAAACCACTTAACCGCTAAACCTACGAAAATACAAATAGCATTTCAGGAGATAACCTTCCTGTGACATATTATTGGGGCTGTACGTATTCAAACTGTTCCCAGTATGGTATCTAAAATTTTAAATTTATCGGTTCCTCAAACGAAGAAGCAGGTTAGGAGTTTATTAGGTCTAGTCCAATACTACAGTAGATTTGTACCTAACTTATCATCCATCACGGCTGTCTTGTCATCATTGTTGAAGAAAGACATGCCGTTGACGGTGAAATGGACTGACGAATGCGACAAAACCTGTCGCAGGATATTGACAATTTTTTTCAAATCCACCTATTTTGAGGTTACCAGATGCTTCTAAAAAGTTTCTACTCCGTACAGATGCCAGTAATTACGGACTCGGAGCGTGTTTGCTTCAATGTCACGACGTTATACTGCATCCAACTCTGTATATATCACGAACGCTTAAGTTGCCTGAAACTAAATATTCGACGGTTGACAATGAGTTGCTGGCAGTAGTTTGGGCGATCACTAAACTTGAAAAGTTCTTGTTGGGAGCACCCTTCGTGATCCAAACTGATCAGAAGGCGGTGGCATCGTTACGTCGCTCTAACCACAAAAGCCCCAAACTTGCCAGATTTGCAATTCTGTTACAAGCTTACGACTTTGTTATCGAAGCCATACCCGGAAATGAAAATATCATGGCAGATATACTTTCGAGGCATCCTACTGAATTCGATTAAGGAATAATAATGGTTCACAAATTCAAGAAAGAATACTGAACAATAAGTACTTTGGAACGATTACTAACTTCAACGATGAAAACGGTATAAACTACCTACATACGAATGACACTTCGAGTATGTGCAGTGAAGCAACTATTATATACATTCTTCGAACGAAATTGATTATAGCAAGAGATATATTTCGATAGTTCGGTATTAACGTCTGGACTTTGGTTAGTGTCCATTCGTTCTACAACTCGTCACGATGCAATCAAGAAGAATAGTCGCATCAAATTGCCGTCATTCTAAAACAGGAAGCGAACTAACTAAATGAATGCTGTAATAGTTCAAAGAACACAGTGGACATTTATGAACTTGTTCTTCCAATGGAACTCACCGTTCATTCAATAGGGACCTGACAACGGCTGGATCTTCATATCCAACGTTATTATATTTAATACATATTGATTTATTTAATAAAATAAAAATAAAATGTGAGAAAAAGTAAAAAAAGATGAAATACTTAAAGAAAGAAAATATGAAAAAACAAAATAATCTCACACAATTGAATAAACTATTTAGATGTAATTACGAATGTGTTAATTTGTATAGGAGGTTACCGAACATATTTACATAATATGTTATGTATTATTAGTATTATTTAGTAGTTAATTAAATTACTTAATTAGTAGTTATTCTACACACATGCTTAATTTTATGCACACCTCACTAATTAAGTTTATACTTTATTCTTATCTTTACTTTACTTGTCCTTACGTCTAATTTCTTTTATTATGACACTATCTTTCAGTTTATTTAATTAGATTTTAAATAAGTGATACCCTACACACATACTATGACTAATTAATTCAATTTTAATTAGTTAGAATAATTTTCTTTACATAACACTTCCTTATTTAGTCAAGACAGACTTTACGTTAAGTAGATAATTATTTAGCGACATTTGACACTCCTTTGGTTAATATAATATCCATGTATAACATGACTGTTAGTATATTACATGATTAGTATAATATCGACATGACCACGACACTGTTCTAGTCAGAACATCGTAGGCCATATGTCGGGTTTTTGTTAAAATTTTGAGATGTTTGATTAAGATAGTTCAAAAAATCTATCTAATATATTTTTTTTCCCCGTCGGGCAGGGAATTGTTACGGTGTTATTATTGATGTCGTCTGCAATAGTTGGCAATGCGCAATTTTAGGTTGATAGAATTAATATAGATTGATGTTGATACTTCACGGTTAGTGAACGCAAATTACACGGTCAAATTGTGACGTGTTAGCGTTGATAAGGTCACGCTTCGTGACTTAGATACTGGACCCTTTTTACGTTGATCGACAAGCCGTGAAGACGTGTCTCACATCCTTCCAATGTTAGGCTTCATAATTGCCGCAATATATATATAATTTTATATAAGGACATAGGGTCAGTCCAGATTGATATTATAAAGGATGGAATTATAAGGTTAGTAGATAACCTGAATTATGGAAGGATCGTTAATCAGTTCTTAATATATATTCGTCAAGACACATTCGCTCATTACCGGCTGTCTGAATCACAGCAGCGCGCGCATATAGCCATGATGTTCTGTTGACATTAATTCATTAGGACACGGACTGATAATAATATGTATATTCAATTGGAAATCAGATGCAATGTATGTTTACTATGACCAATGCTTGGGATGTCGTCATATGTTATATTGTCAATAAATGTTGGACTCAAACCCACGGACTTACCACGTTAATATTGTTCAGGTTGATTCGTCACGGTATAGTATTGATTGTTATTCAGCACGATGAACTCTTACAGATAGAAGTTATTTATCTACAATATTTCCAATGAAGTCCGAAAGGGACTAGAACTGTGGTTAAATATCATTGCTAACCGATGAACCAATTACTCAATGACCCACAGTTATATTATTTATAATAGACCACGGACTTACATATCCAAACCCTGGATCAACCTGTATCAACCCCCCCCCCCCTCCCAGTTATTCAATGCTCAAAATGTCAGTTGATTGGACATTCAGGTTCCACATGTAGAAGACACCCTCATTTGCAGATACTTCGAAGGACGACATGCATATGAGCAATGCATAAAGGCTAAAGAAGATACTAACTACAAAAGTGCCAACAGGAACAGAAAGTGTGCAAAATGCCAAGGCAACCAGAGCGCAAGGTATCTTGGTTGCTCAGTTTACCAAGCAGCCAAAAGAGCACTGAAACAGTCGGCTGAACAAAATATGCCATTTAAAACTGCATTAGAGCAACATAAGACATAAAAGACTCCCCTAAACTCACAAATAGACCTTCATAATGCCTCAAAACAAATAAGGTCATGTACTCCAGTCCACACTAATAAACAGCAGAAGCTATTCCAACACAGCAGAAGAAAAAAAAAAACAAGAAATTAAACAAGATATCACCAAAATAGCTGAACAAAAAGCAGAATATAAAGAGCTAGTAGAGAGGACCAGGTCAAGAATGTAAATTAAAACAAAAGGAAAAGTACAAGAGCAAAATGAACTATTTGAAGTCCAAAATCAAAAGAACGCATGGAAAGAACAAGTTGATAAAAACATTGATGAATTCAGACAGTTCCTTGATTCATTAGACCAGTGTAGCATGATAACCATTGCCTAGTAAATGAATGAAAGAAAGGGAAGTATGGCATGCGTTGCAGGCCCGATGCTTGTCTATTCTTGGAAGACAATATGGGTCAACCAATAAAAAATAGGAGCTCGTTGGAAAACCGATCGATAATGCTACAACAGTTTGCTATAGAGTATAAAACCGTACGAAGTGTAGGTTAGACTTAGTGTCCGTATAAGTTATGCAATGTCAGAAATGGATGAAAATAGTATCATTTTACAAAGAATAACTCCAATTCTATGCTTGGCAAAGGAAAAAAATGGATGGAATAAGTACTTTTGGAGAAATGTGCTAGTAAAGGTGTTAGTATAAACAACGATGCTGTGTTTTTCCTGAATAAAATTTGATATAAAATCAATATCAGAACCAATTACGGAAAACGATACATGCAAAAAAAAGCAGAACTTACGGAGAATGGAAGATGCCAGACCTAACTTATACCGTGGATTTTAGTATATAACAACTACCCAGTCTTTGTTCACTCATTATCTCAAGAGGTATGACCACAGCACAAGATGGTAGACATAAATGAATTCAACACCTTTTCACAGGTAAACTCCCTTTTATTAACACTACACACAGGGGAGCCACACACGGCTACCAATACATATGAAACGCATGAAAAATATGATAATGCCAATATCTCTTGCCTAATACCAACTCAATCTATCAGTTTCCTACCCACTGACATGACTCTTTTCAATGAACATTATAATGACTTTCGCTCACCGGCGAAAACCTATACTACGATGAAGCAATACTTAATCACCAATAACTCAACTATAACGGCCTAAGAAAATGCCACCAAATAATGCACCATCACTTTAGAATTATGCAATAACTCCACAACGCATGAAGAAAATGGCAAGTACTACAACCAGACAATCATGGCATTACACTTCCCAGCAAAATGCTGACAGGAAGTACAAGGACGACCTATCCCGGTCGCTGGCCAGACGTAAACTGACTTTTGCGCCTAAATTCGTGTCCATTCCCGTCCGCAGTCACCTGACCGAACGGGTTTTAAATTTATATCAGTGTTGTCACTTACAGCGTAACCAACCTGAAATTTCGGCGAACATATTGCCGTGACAGAAGAATATACTCAAAAAGTCCTGGATAGAAAAGATGAGCGGCACGAATCAGAGGTTTCGAATACCACTCACACAGTTTCCCTCGGAAAGGCTAAAACCAGAGACTGCAACAGAGTTACCAAACCTTGCTCTCTGAGACGTAGGATGCGAGCTTATAAAAAGAGACATCGGAGATTTAAAGCTACACATGCACATCATAAAGTCAGAAGGACAGACGGAGAGAGAGAGAGGGCAGCTAGTCAAGGCTAAAACCTTTTACCATCTGTTGCCGGGCAGTGCTATCTCCACCAATCAAGTCTTTTTCAGGACTTTATATATATCCGGAGAGGGTATGTAGAATTACTGTATATATACTACTCGTCAAAAATCAAGGGCCACTTAGAAAAACCTTGGTTGAAACCATAAAACAAATCTGATATAAACGTAATTGGTATCAGTCAAAACGGCATTTATTGAATACCAAATTGACATGTCACGTAAAGAAATGGAAACACACATTCAAACGCAATGAAGCTGTGAAGTGTGTCACCCACCTTTTCAAAAGTCACACAATAGATATTGGACAAATAGACATTTCAAAATCGGGTATGACCACCGTTTGCAGCAAGACATTCAAGACAGCTTAGACGCATCGAGTCCACAAGGGTCCGAAGAGTATCCTGAGGAACAGCTTGCCATTCCTGAAGCAGAAATGCAGTCAGCTGTGCAACATCCATTGGCAGGGGGTGATTTGTTGACAATCTTCGACCAAGGGCATCCCAGAGGTGCTCAATTGGAGAAAGGTCAGGTGAATGAGCTGGCCACGCCATCCTGATGATCCCATGTTGCTGAATAAGCTCATTCACCACACGAGCTCGATGGGGTCGAGCGTTATCATCTTGGAGGATGGCATTACCACCTATGGCCTCCAGAGCAGGCTGAACAATTGGTCTCAAGATTTCGTTCTGGTATCTTGGGCCGGTCAAGTTGCCTTGGATGATGTAGAGTAGGGTTCTGCCGTGTCTGTAGAAGCCTCCACAGACAATGACAGAACCCCTACCGTAACAATCCACCTCTCGAATTGTGTCATCAGTAAATCGCTCTCCTGGTCGTCTTCAAACTCGAATCCTGCCATCATTGAATGACACAGTGAAGCGAGATTCATCAGTGAAGAGAACTTGACTCCATTGTTGCATTGTCCATCGGATGTGCTCGCGACACCAAGCAACACGGGCTCTGCGATGAGCAGGAGTAAGAGGGATTCTGACTGCAGGACGTCGAGCAGCCAGTCCAAATTCATGTAAACGTCTGCTTCTTCTTCTTCTTCTTCTTGCGATCGCATCTTTGATGATTACACCGTCAGACGAGTTCTCATGATGAATTCGACTGTTGTTTGAAGTTCCTCTTTAACTCCATATAGCTTTGTGTTTAGTGTTGAGTCATTGGGCCAGTATATCTTTCTTAACTGGTCATACAGAGGACAGTCCTGTAGAACATGCTCAGCAGTTTGTTCGTTTAATCCACATGTGCACAGTGGTGAAGCAGACAATCGTAGCTTGTGCATGTGTTTTTTCAGTTTGTTATGCCCTGTCCTGAGTCGAAAAATAGTTGTCTGTCCCTGCCGGTCGAGAGTGTGATAGTCGTCTTTGGGTTGGTTCTGTTCTCTTCTGATAGTCTGGATAGCTCTCTTTTTCTCAAAGTATGTGACTTCATTATCTTCTTGTTCACATTCTCCTCCCTTTTTTGCAAGTTTATCTGCCTTTTCATTTCCGGGTACACCACAATGAGATGGTACCCACTGAAGTATGGTTCTCTTTTTGGCAGCTACCTTGTTTAGTTCATTTCTCAGATGCGGGAGTTTACCACCCTTGAGAGCTTGCAGGACAGACAGTGCATCTGTGAGGATGACTACCTGGTGGCAGTCAGAGTTGGTGTTATAAATCATATTTGCAGCTTGCTCTAGAGCTTGAACCTCAGCTGTATAGTTGGAACAGAATTTACCAGTGGGAATGTGCCTAGTCTCATAGTGGTTGTCAGGATATGAGATAAAGATACCGGCACCTCCATTCCTAACAGCATTAGTTGCTGATCCATCTGTATAGGCATGTATCCATGATTGATCGGGATAGCTTTCTTGGATCATACTCAATGCAGCAGTTCGTTTTTGCAGATCATTATACTCACATCCACTTGTGAGACCACTGACTGTTGTATTAATTTGGAGGGCACTGCTGGCCTGCTCCCATGGTACAGGGTATAGGGTGGGCTTCAGTGGTGTTGTCTTCATGGATAGGTCTTCTTGATGCTGTCTTATAAGTCTTTTCCCCCGATGCACAAAGCTGCTACGCTTTAGACGTCCCAATGCCAGATCATCTAGTCTTGCCTTCATTGGGTGCATTGGCATACTGTTGTACTTTTCCATCTGGATCATGGTTTTTGTGTCTCTTCTATGGGACAATGTCTGTAATCCAGCAACCTTCTGCATCTCTGTTATTGGTGTAGTTTTCATGGCTCCTGTAATGAGCCTGAGAGCTTGATTTTGCACCTTGTCCAAAGACTGCAGATGTGAGTTAGCAGCTGATGACCATGCTGCTGAGCTAAACTCTAAGTGTGGTCTTATTACTCCATTATAAATCTTCTTTAGATTTCGTTCATTTGCTCCCCAGTTGGTACCTGCTAATTTTCTGAGTATGCCTAGTCGTCTTCGGGCCTTTCCTTCTGCATTTTCAATATGCTTATTCCATGTAAGCCTTTGGTCAAATGTCACCCCAAGATAGGTGGGGTAGCTTTCTTCCTTGATCACGGTTGTCCCTAGGTGTATGTTAGCTGATTTGTCCTTGGGGGCGAGGGAGAACAGTGTTGTGGAGGTTTTGTCTGTGTTTATTGTGATAAGCCATTTCTCTGCCCATGACACTAGCATGTCTGCTGCCCGCTGCATTCTATAATTTGCTGTGGTGACATTTTCATCAGCGCACCAGAGTACTAGGTCATCTGCATATAAGGCAGCTTTAACTCCTGCAGGGAGATCTTTCACCAGGTCATTGATGTAAACAAGGAAGAGTGTTGGGGAAATTACTCCTCCTTGAGGTACCCCCTGATGGAGCAACACTTTTCTGCTCTGCAGACCGTCAAGAGTGACTCTAGTTCTCCTGTTATGCAAGTATGACTGGATCCATTTCATCATGTTGCCTTGCATTCCACTTCTCCTAAGTTTTGCAATGAGGCCATCTTTCCACACCTTGTCAAAGGCCTGCTTGAAGTCGACCCAGATCGTTAGGACCTTTTTCTTCTCCTGGAAGGCATCTTCTATTGCTTGAGACAAGTAAGTAACTTGGTCTTCTATACTGTAGCATTCTCTAAATCCAGCTTGTTCCGGCACCAGGATCTGCTCAGACTCTAAATACCATTTCAATCTGTGGTTGACTATTCGCTCCATAGTCTTCCCAACACAGCTTGTGAGACTGATTGGCCGGTAACTTGCAGCCTCGGTCTTACATTTCCCTTTCTTTAGTATGGGTATTGTGATGGCTTCTCTCCATACTTGGGGTACCGTTCCTTTCAACCAGCTGTGGTTGAATATCTCAAGCAGTTTTGTCTTTGCTGCTGAGCTCAGATTTACTAGCATTTCGTTGCTGATTTTGTCTGGGCCGGGTGACTTTTGAAACTTAAGCTTGGAAATAGCCTTCTGTAGTTCTCCTAGTGTGATGGGTTCCCTCATTGGGGCAGGAGTATCTGTCTGTCCCATGGTTGCCAGTATTTCTTTTCTTATCTCTCTCTGATGGTCTATGTTAATGGGTAAGTTGCTTTCTGAACTGTATCTTCTAGCAAACAAGTCTGCAGCTTGTTTTCCTCTGAAAAGTTTGCCACCTTCATCCAATGTGATAGTCTGCCTTGGTGAGGAATGCTCTTCATTTAGAGACTTGACTAATCTCCAAAGTTTCCTGCCGTCTTTCTCAAGGTTCAGCGATGCCGTTTTAGTTCTCCAGCTTTTCCGCTTTTCTTCTAGCTTTGTTCTCTGAAACTCTGCTACAGCCTTTTTCCATTTGTTGTGAGTTTCAAGTGAAGGCTGAGACTCTGCGTCCTTTCTAGCCTTGTCCATAGCTTCCTGACGTTCTTGGAGTGTGCTGGACCAGTATAGTATGTAGTTACGCCGGCATCCTTTGGGAATGGTTTCTTTTGCAGCTTGTAGTATGCATCTGTTGAAGTCTTTTACCACTTCATTAATGTCTCTGTTCTGTACCTTGAGGGTAGACAGCAGCGTGTTCACCTGATGCCTGAATAAACCCCAGTTGGCTTTTTTGTAGTTCCATCTTGTAATGGCTGGGCCTGTACTGAGAGTTGCACTCTGGACAGTAAGAAAGATTGGGCGATGGTCGCTTCCCCCTAGTTGGTCTCCTACTTCTCTACTAATAGATCCAGCTATATCTGGTGTGGAGAAGGCAAGATCTGGTGTTGAGGTTGTGTGCCATCCTCTGGAGTAGAAGGTAGGAGTATCTGTGGCATTATTGACTAGGATTAGGGAGTGATCATCTTGCCAAGTTTCAACCTCTTCACCTCTGTGATCCAGATGGTTATAGCCCCAGCTCTGGGAGTGGCTATTAAAGTCTCCAACTGCTATAAAGTTGGTGGCTGGTACCTGTATAGAGCTGAGACTCAGGGGTTTGTTGTTCGGACAGTAATAGTTCAGGAGTTCTATTTCCATCTTGTCTACCTTTATCTGCAGCAGCTGATATTCTGCTCCATCCATGAAGGTTTTCCTTTCGTGTGCAGGAATGTTATTCCTTACAAGAGTAAGTACTCCTCCTTTTCGTCTATCTTGTCTGTCGGATCTGAAGCATTGATATCCCCTTATTTTAAAGGTTTGATCTGCTTTCAAGTGAGTCTCTTGGATACAGCAAACACTGACTTGCTTCTCATACAAGATGTTTTCCAGCTCTGTCTTTTTGCTGTATCCAGCCTGCTTGCTGTTCACTCCCTCTGCATTCCAGTGCATCATGACAAGTGGCACTCTGGGTTTCTCTTTTTCTGTTTTGTTTTGGTCAGTAGTTCTCCTCCGCCGTCTGTTGACTCCACAAGACGGTCTAGAGGGTCCTCCAGTAGCTGAGGGTGGGCTCTGTCGAGGCTCAGAGCCCGGCACTGCACCTGCCTGGTGGAGCTCCACAGGGCGAGCACCAGAACGAGATTTATTTGACGGTGTACTCTCCATAGAAAAAAAAAGCGAGTTGCATGATACTGTGGTTTCCGGTGCGCCTTCTGGCCCAGTATCTACGACTTTAGCACCTGTTCAACGGGAGAGTGGGCTCATCCCTAATCTGTTTATGTTCCCAGTAGTAGACTATTTGCAAGCAGCCTGGGGGTGTCACTGCTCTGCGCGGACCTTGTTTACCGAGGCGGCGTCCGAGCTCGTATGGTGAAAATATGGTTGCGTTATCTTCAAAATAGCCCTGTCTTTCCCGTGGCTTTTCTGCCATCCTGCAACTTTGAGTTAGGGAGTTCTGAGCTCCAGTCTCTTTCCCAGGCATTTTATCCTGGCCTGGCACGCATACAGAGGACCCCACTTCTGGTTCTAAGTTAGCAGTTGGGGATAGGTGGGGTAGCACACTGTGCATTCCCCGTCATCCAGGGGGCTCTCCAACTATGCAGAGCTTGCACAATGCTGTGCTCTGGTTCTGGGCTCTCCCAAGGAATCCTCACGTCCTGCACAGAGCCACTTCCCGATACCCACCACCTGCCAACCCTCCATTGTAGAAATCTCCTGCATGCGGCCATCCAGTCAAGAGCCAGTATTAAGTCTGGTGCCCAAGTGATCCCCCCAAGCTCAGTGTGCAATGCTGGGTTCTCATCATGCTGCAACACAGGAGGGATTGTGATGCTCAGCCATCTCTCTCAATTCTGCACCGATAAGTGACATCGGGGACTTAACTTTGCCTCAGTACTGGGAGGCCCCGTTTCCGGGTACACCACACACAGCCAATTGAGGCAACGGTCGCCATGGGCGTGATAGACGACAAACAGTGAAGAATGAGGCAAGAAAGCATTTAACCCATGAAGTGGGGGTGGATTGGTGCAGACCAGAGCATGTACCACTCGCCGGTGGGTTCTGCATCTACACCTATAGGGTTCCACCCACTCCTCAGCCCATTTAGTCTGGCCCCTCACCCAGGACCTGTCCGGCTTGGGTGACCCTGCCAGGAGTAAAACTCCCGCCGGCATAGCTCCCGGGATCATTGAGGCGCTCAAGCTCTCCAACCACGGCAAGGTAGGCTTACATGTGGAGAGTAAACGTCTGCGAATGGTGCGTTGACTGACATTAACGTTTACAGTTTGTCTCAGCTGACATCTTAGAGTGGAACAAGTCATTGTTCGATGGCGCAGGGCTGACAACAAGAGGTACCGGTCATCATGCCTGTTGGTGCATCTAGGGCGACCTGGCCGGTGGCGATCCTCCACACTTCCTGTTGCCTGAAATCACTCCAAAATTCTTTGGATAGTCGAGTGTTACACTGCAAGCCGTCTAGCAACCTCCCGGACAGATAAACCACTTTCAACCCACGCTATAGCCCTCATTCTTTGTAAGGTGTCAAGACTTCTTCTCGGTGGCATGGTTTTTGCAAGTGATGAAACTACCCTAAGTCTGCTGATTGTAAAACAAATTAAGAGTGAACTCTGTTCACGAAAAGTCTCCATTGCACGTGGAATGTCAATCAGCACGATTACTTCACCTGTTTGGTTGTACATAAGTTTGACAAAACAGATTAAAAATGTGAATTTATGGTCAGCAAACCAAATTGCACGTGATCACCATGGTTGTCGGTGAGTTGTTTTTATGCTTAACGTGCATAGAGGACTGTCAGAGGAAGATATTGCACCCATTTTTACTAAAAACTTCCTTCATTTAATCATTCTATGCGCTTATATAAAAGTGTATTGAAAATAATAGGATGGCCCTTGACTTTTGACGAGTAGTATATTTATGAAATTAATATCACTGCTTATTTCAGGATTTTAGTTGGTTACTATACATAGTTGGGATGTGAATGTACCATGCAAATATGTGTATTAATTGGTATGACTGCTGAAGATGGAAATCAACAATATAACCAACATTGACTTAGCAGAGTCCTGTCAACAGTTCTTATCGGGATTAATATAATCTGCTAAAAGTTACAGCAATTTTCAGAGCTGACTTGGCATTCCATATGTGAAAGGCAAAGGTAGCATCGTACCTATGTATAAAATGTATTATATTCATGTATTATATTCATGTATTATATTATCTTATAAAATGTTCTGCAGCTAGACACCCATCTTGTCTCGCTATTGCTAATCATACTGAGCCATGTATCATTCATATACATGCAAACATCTGAAACACACTCATCTCATGCACAACTAGACTTGTGGGCTTTGCAACTGTTATGATTAAAATTCATAACATGTCTGTCGATGTTATTAAATAGTTCGACATAGGATTCACGTTTGTTTATTATCGGTAGTCCTTGGTAACATGAAGTTACGCCATTGCCTCGAGGTTCAGATCGCAGACGTTAAGGTCGGGATCCCCAAAAAGTGGGCGATCGTCTGCTAGGGTTTTCTGTGTGTTTATTGTGGCAGGTGGACGTATGTCTGTGAGCTCCTGAGAATTATATTATTTCATGACATATTCCTATGATGTTCCATCACTAGATCGTCCATATACCTCCGTGAGATGATGCTAGTATCGTTGTGAAAGGAATTATGATTTCTGTGAAGAACGTGAGTAATTAAAATGTGTAAATCTGTCGAGGATAGTGTTCTAGCTACAGCTGGTACAAAGCTATACTGATGACTGTATATGCGATGCCATATGTTATAATGGCCTTCATGTTTATCTATGTGGAGCAGCGTTGAGTGAAATAAACTGTGTATTGATTGTCCACCTGGCCTTTGTGGTTACATTAATATTTTGCAAGTGTGTTATGGGCTGTCTGCGGTGTCAAGCATTTCTACCCTAGTACTATTGGCCAGAGTAACAAGACGTGTACTCATACTTTCTATATAATAATAAAAAGCCACGCTACAACAACCATAAGCTAGCCACATGTCTATCATTGTCCACAGGTTCGTATGTGTTATCATACTTGAGAGGTCAAAGACTCCAGAACAATCATTGCATCCTGAAGAAACCCAGGAGCATCAGATATTGATTTCTGGAATTCAGCCCTAGTCCACAACAGTGTTTGGGGGACTGGAGCAGGACTTCAGTCAACAGTGTGTGCATTCATACTGAGGACAGGCACAGATTCGATGTTAAGTATTTCAGTAGCCAATTCCTGCAACCAAGTGTGATACCAGTCAATAACTGTGCTGGTTGATGACGACATCAGTAATTTATTAGCATAGCTAAGAGACCAAAGGAAAGGAACTTGTGCTGAATTTTTCAAATTTCTGGGAAGACCCAAGACAGACTTTTTAAAAAATCAGACCGGACACCTTTTATTTGAGTATTTATCAGGACTTACAAAAACAGCCCCAGAAATCTCAATCATTTTAATAAGGAAAGCCGCTGTCTGGGGAAACTGAAGGAACATACAAAGTCAGAGAGGGAACTTACTAAATTAACGACACCCCAGACGCGTGTAAGAGGCCGATTCAGGTCTCTGTTATTCATCTGAGCAAAAAGTCTGTGAGCCAAGATTGGCGTAAGTTGTCATTTTTCATTCTATATTTCATTTCTAACATGTGATTACTATTATTAATATGTGCATTACCATGTGAATTTTTTGGCAAAAACAAAAATCAGAAGGGTCACTATAAGAGACTTGTTGTTCGCTGATGATGCTGCAGTCGTCACTCAAAGCCAACAGGAGCTTCAGAGCTTGATGAATCGCTTCACTAAAGCATGCAAGGACTTTGGCCTCACAATAAGTCTAAAGAAAACGAATGTGCTGAGTCAGGATGTGGGTGCTGCACCAGTTATCACTATCGATAACTATGAATTGGCAGTGATGCACCACTTCACATACCTAGGGTCTACCATCAATGACAAACTCTCACTGGATACATAAATTGACAGCCGCATTGACAAAGCTGCAGCTACCTTTGCCCGCCTCACATCTCGTGTTTGGGGAAACTCTAAACTCACAGTGAAGACCAAAGCTGCGGTATATAATGCCTGCGTCACCAGCACACTCCTATATGGCAGCGAGACCTGGACGACCTATGCTAAGCAAGAAAGAAGGCTCAATACCTTCCATTTGCGGTGTCTACGCCGCATCCTCGGCATCTCGTGGAAAGATAAAGTGACAAATGTCGAGGTGTTGTCACGTGCTGGCCTTCAAAGTATGTATACGCTGCTTAGACAGCGCAGACTTCGCTGGCTTGGCCATGTTCGCCGCATGGAAGATGGTCGCATCCCAAAAGATATCTTCTACGGACAATTAGCAGATGGCAAGAGAACAGTTGGGCGACCACAGCTGAGGTTCAAAGATGTGTGCAAGAGAGATATGAGGGCACTGGACATGGATCCAGCAACATGGGAGGATGAAGCTGCCGATCGCAATAAGTGGCGATGCTATTTACGGCACCACCTCAGATTGGACGAAGAGAGGCTCACACAAGAAGCAGAGGTGAGGAGAAAACGTCGAAAGGAGCACCAGGAAAATAAGCAGCTGAGGGCTGCCACCTCAGGGGCGCATTCCCATAGTCAGTTATGACTGAAGGGGCTATTATTATTATTATGTGAATTTTAATTTGTGAAAATCGCTATTAGATGTCCCAGTCATTTCAGGCCGGCAACCTCAGCGTATAGAATGATGATTCATGAACAACCACTGCACGGGCTGGTGATTGCTTTATTGCTAGTTTCGTAAAGAGAACTCAAAGCATAAAGTAGTCCCGAGTTCCATATGGAACAGGGAGGACAAGATGAAAAAAGATGAAAAAAAATGATGTACATTCTAAGTATAATACTTACAGTTTCAGCAAGTATAAATGTCTATGTGAAAATATTCATTTTAAAATTAATGGAAGTTTCAAACTTTTCAAATTAGTGTAAACATAGATGACAACATATTCAATTTATATTGTTAACACTTTTCAATCAGTGGAAATGTAAATGTAAACATATTCTATCTGTACTATTAATCTTTTCATTTAAATATAAAGTAACTATACGTTTTATCCCGAGAGATTAAATTTAATTCTCATCGAGGCTAAATTCTGAGTTAAATGGGATGGTGGAATAAGAAAAGGGACACATACGTATGTGTAGGAAAACGCAATACTCAGGAGATCATTTCGCTTCTATTCTTTACCATAGTTATTGGTGGTACTAGCAGAAAGTACTATCTCTGGAGCAAGAAGGGAACAGTGGCCTAAGCTTTAAGACGAAGGACCAACTTTGTAGACTCTCCATGATATTTCTGGGAAACGAGCTACACCCAACAACCTTGACCAGCAACGGGTGTGAGCAGTGTAAAAAGAACCAACCCATCAGAAGTAGCAGAACCGACATTGGTAGCTAAGTTCAATATATGCTGTCACTTGAACTTCTTGTAATAACTTACCTCCTATCACGACCGTGATGATAACTTTTCTTGATTCATAACTATTCAAATAACTGTTAAAACTTAAGTGATTATTAAATATTATTACTTGTAAATTTACAAATTTAACTTCGATTTAAGCATTTTAAAGTTACTGCATGTTTGTCTCAGTCATTTTATTACACATACTCTAAACTGAGCTATACCAGAATAATAAGAATTCCCCTGAGTTAATCAGAGGTGGGGGCTTAAACGAGCTAACATAAACCATTGCTTAATCCTTCACTAAAGTTGTCGGCAGATTCTAGAATTAACGTACTCATTCAAATGCAGCATTGTTTTCGCTTATCTGAATGTCTTGTGAACTCTCCTTTGTGGTAGAAGCGTCATTAACCTTCAATCTACATATCTGCCAAGAGTAATTTTGTGCGAAGGTAGACAACTTTGAAGCCCATATTAGATACTTTTAAGTTTTGGGCACTGTTGGACCACTACTGCAAAGCAGGATGACAATACCATCACAGCAATATCTCTGTAGCGTTGACAAACCGGTGACAGTTGTCTTAGGAAAAATATCTGCTGTCTAATCTCTGAAATTCCATGGCTAGACTGGAGCTACTCGCGATATGATCTTGGCATGTAGACTCAACAACTTGAGTATGTACTTTTGATTCATAAAATATTCTTTGGAGTGAGCTGAACTTGATATCTGTATATGCGACTCAACTTGTGACTATGTAATCTTGATTCATAAAATGCACTTGTGAGTGAGTTGACCTTGATATAAATATGTAATCAACCTGTGAGCACTTGATAAGTAGGTGAATAAAATGCTGCGCGAACACCTTGTAAAATGTGGGCTTTAAATCTTCCTCCTTAAATGGGTTCCTGGCTCTGCTCTTGTGGTAAGTACGGCAAAGGCAGTATGGAAGGGAACTGCTCACCCCACCTCTCAAAGCTGAACCTACCACTATAATGAAGTCTGACACTTCACTCACCTACGGTGTATCTACTGTGGGGATATCTTTACCTTACTCGATCAGTTCGTGGAGGGGGGGGGGGGAGAGAGAACCTCTGATGAGACAAAGAAATAATAGGGCTCCTTGCTTCCTCATGCATGTCATGAGAGATGACTAATGTGAAGTTGTATTGAACATGGGTCTGACAACCTCAAGTAAGTGCTGCAGTAACTACTGCTACAAGAACAAGTAAATGTTTTAATGCGGGCTTTTTGAATGCAGGGGCCAGCTGCTGTATTGGCTCTGCAGGGAATGAAACGGGAAATGATTTCTATTTTACTTATACAGTTTATGTTCAGTTTAAAGATTGAAACAAAATGGTGCATGTTGGGAGCTGGTATGCGATGTGTGATAAACGGCAGTAATCATTTGAATGTCGTTTCCCGCACAGAGTAGCACTTCCATAATTGCATGGTTGTATGAGGTCTACAAGGGGATTGACATAAGTCTTGGGCCTGACCATGAAGGACATGTCACAGAGAGCTGAAATTTTGTATAGTGTTTATTCCTTTTCAATATAGCCACCGTCTGAATTGACACACTTCTGCCATCTCTGCTTGACCTTGAAATAACCTTGAGAGTAGAACACCCTATTTTTCAAACTAAACCACTCATCACATGCCAGTATAAACTCTTCATCGCTGTCAAAATGATTTCCTTTTAGCTGTTTTTTAAGATTTGGGAATAGAAAAAAGTCTGATGGAGCCAAATCTGGAGGATATGGTGGGTGTGGAAGAATTTCAATAATCAAATCGTTGGCTGCTAGCTGCACAAGCCGTGCTTTGTGAGAGGGCGCGTTGTCTTGCAGCAAAGGAAGATTTTGAGTGCGCGTTATCCCTCGTTTCCTGGTCACAACCTTTCTTAGTTTTGTGAGAAGATCTGCATAGTACTGTCCATTAACTGTGTTGCCACGAGGCAGATAATCTTTCAAAAAGACACCTTTAGCTTCACAAAAAACAGTCAGCATCACTTTTCCTGCAGATTTCTGCGCCCTCGACTTGACAGGTGTTGGGGAGCCCGGGGTTTTCCATTGCATGCTGGCAATTTTGGATTCGGGGTCATAATGGTGTATCCAAGTCTCATCTACTGTCACCATGATCTCCAAAAAATTTTTTGACTGACACTTTTTGAGCAACCGCTGACAGCAATTTACCCTCGTTTGCTTCTGTTCACGTGTCAACAGTCGCGGAACCCAGCGTGCACACACTTTTCTCATGTTCAGTCTGTTGTGTAAAATTCTATAAACTGTTCTTTCATTTAGTTTTACTCTACTAGCTATCTCCACAATTGTCATTTTTCGATCCTGGTCAATAATTTTCTTCACTCTTGTTGCATTTTCATCGTTGCACTCTGAGGCTGGTCTACCAGATCTTGGCAGATCAGCAACATTTGAGCTGCCGCACTTAAACTGTTGACACCAGTTTTTTTACCGAAGTATATGAAGGACAAGAATCATGAAACACTGGTTCCATCTTCCTGTGTATTTCTGTAGGTGTTTTTCCTTGAAACATCAGAAATTTTATCACAGCTCTGGCCTCCTTCTTTTCCATTGTTTTGTCAAATCTTTGGAGCAGCAGATCCGGTCAATAGGGTACATTGCGCCGTGAACCGTAGCGGGAAAACCCATTGAAGAAACAAACGCGTACTTTACACATTCAGTGCAAATATGATGAACTTTAAATGTGCCAAGTTTCATCTTCCTCCTGTGACTCCTTCATGGTCAGGCCCAAGACTTATGTCAATCCCCTTGTATTTATATGGTCATGACGTGCGGGATAACTAAGAAACCCAAAGGGAGAATTCTGAAAGCCACTTTGAGGGTAATTTAGTACCAGAACAACTCTGGGAAATTTTAGGCGGCCGGAGTGATGCTGACCACATCACCCCTAGGGTGCTGAAATATGGGTCTAACACCATATTCCCACTAGGCCCCAATGGGCGAGAGGTTTATATATATATATATATATATATATATATATATATATATATATATATATATATATATATATATATATATATATATATATATATATATATATATATATATATATATATATAAATTAAAATGTCAGAGGCCACAGAGCCTATATATTCATTTAAAGTACCTGAGCCTATAGTACGTGGATCAGTGACAGTGATATTGTGTGCAATGTTAGCAGAATAAACGTATTTGTAACATAAAATCATTCCGAGGCTATAAATGAATGCATGAGATGGAGCATATTGATATCAATTATGTCTGGCACGTATTATTCCTGATTAAAGGAACCAGATCTATTATCACAGGCGCTTGTTGGATCCTTATAACAGATGTCAGTTTCCGTGTATGGTTGTTCGTAAAACAATGACTGTCAATACGTGGTCATAAATTATTATACAACTGCTAAGAACCCAACAAAAATTATAATGTTCTGAACTTTCAAAAATAGCACTTGTCAACGAAACATATTAACCCTAGACACAAAGAAAGAAAGTTCATGACAGAGCAGTAATTTTTCTAAAATTAAAATGCTATGGTTATTTGACAATTTTACAGTGGCAGCACACATGGAATTTGCCGATTTTTTGTTTTGTTTTTGTGTGATGATATGAAGCAGAAGCTTGGAACAGTTCTTCTCATCTGCCGTTTATCACACACCGCATAGCAACTCCCAACATGCACCATTTTGTTTCAGTCTTTAAGTTAAATTGAGCACAAAATGTGCAAGTAAAAAAAAAAAAAAATAAGTTCCTATTTCATTCCCTACGGAGCACTGAGACAATATAGCAGCTGAACCCCTATTCAGAAGGCCTTCATTAAAGCATTTACGTGTTCTTCTAGTAGTAGTTTCTGCAGCACTTACTTGAGGTTGCCAGCCCCATCGGAAGGGGGAAGAGGGGGGGGGGGGGACACTTAATGTATCATATCATTATTTCACTATTCACATAGTTTCATTCTTATACCTAACCAACTACAATATTTATTTCTCATCTGTGTGTGTGTGTGTGAATTGTCTTTCACCAGCTTCACGTTTTAATTTCTACTAACCCTGTATGTAAGGTAAAGGATCCCGTTACACGCCTATTGAGGCATATTGGGAATACGGTGTTAGGCCCATATTTTCTTGACCATCGCACACTAGGGGTAATGTGGTCAGCATCACGCCAGCCGCCTTAACCTTCCCAGAGTTGTTCTGATACCCAATTCATGAGGTTGGGTCGACCCTGGAGCCGTTTGCGGTCTAAATAATCCCACCTCATCTGGGGATCGGACCATGGACCACCGAGCTAGGAAGCCAGTACAATAACCACTGCGCTAACGCGGCTCCAACCCTGTATGTGTAGATATTTAATTAATAAACCCAATAACCGTGTTGATCATTATCTAGTTCGTTAATGTATCACTTGTGCTGTCGGTGTTAAATATTTACAAATAGGTAAAATTCTGCATTTAGATGAGATTGGGGGCTTTTTCTTTTACGGGATCTAAGGACAGAAGTTCTTGTCCTTATCTCGAATAGGTTTCTTTCTTTATTAATGCGCCAATATCTGGAGACCTCCCTGATAACATTTTATAGGCCATCCGCAGCGACTACAGTTGTAGTTGCTCCAGTATACACTTACGACAATTGTGGCCTCAACATACGACACTCCCTCGAGATAGCAGCATCATCGTCCTTGTAGTTACAACTCTGCCAAGAGTAATCTTCAGCGAAGGTAGAGACATTTGAAGACCCTCCAAAGATACTATAGGTTTTGGCCATTGTTGGACCATCACTGCTATCGATTTTGATATTGGTGCAGCTACAACAGGGTTAGTAGAAAATAAAAAGTGATGATGGTGAAAGACGATTCACACACACACACAGATGAGATGTAATTAATGTGGTTAGTTAGAGAGGAGAATGAACCTATGTGAATCGAAGTGATGATGTCATATGATACGTGTTACTAAACTGATGTCAAATCTACACCGTCTATGTGTCTCTGCACTATTTGGTTTTTCACCGGTATGTGTAGACGATCCGATGTTGATGTATGGTGTGTCGTATCTCAAAGACGAGGGCGTACTAATGAAAACTTTTGTTGTAATGAGAATGTTGTATAAGATATACTGTCCTTCAGTGTTTCAAAATCTCTCTCTAAAGTTGACAAACAGTTAACAGTTGTCACTAGAAAATGTCCGCTGTTTGATCTTGCAAACGCTCTGACTAGACATGAGCTCTTCACGAAATGATCTTCTGGTAACAAATGAGTTTCGTGTAATGAAACTAGTCTGTGTGAATTTACGTCGTGCAAGATACGATGAAAGTAGATCAATTCACTTCGTGCACTGACGCGGTGACTAGCTGAACGTGGTGACTAGCTGTACGTGGTGATGTTAGCTTGATATCTTTAGCAAATCCCAGGTGACTACGTGATCTTAGTAGTTATAGTGATCAGCTTGTTGAGCATGTACTCTGTATACGAAGGAAATTCCATATTATGCTATTACATTATGTCTCGACAGTTTAAACAACAGAGCTTTACATTTTAACAGTTTTGTTATGCATAGACAACTAACACATTTATACCATTAAAATAAGCACGTTATCTTTTATAATGGAAACGTGCACATTAATTAGTGTTCCATTTTTTTTTCAAGGTCCAAACAGTTTTATATATAAAACTAGCAATAACCCGTCAAAATTGACAGGTTTTTAATTATAGTGTGTTGTTTCTGTTACTTGTATTACAGGCGGTACTATTATTACTGTGGTCATTTCATTGCAGGCAATCGTCATTAAATATTTGTAGTGAAAATTATATGCATGTATTAAATATGAAGACATGGAGTAACTGTTACACCCCCCTAAAGATAATAGGAAAATCCGGGAGGTCATTACTGTTGTACCTCCGTCAAGCACGTGAAAGTCAATCATGGCTGTCACTGAAACTGATACAAAGGATTGGTGTATGGTACGGTAAGGGTGTCTTATTGATTATCTGCTAACGTTGCTGCTGTGTTGTGGATCTGGTAATGTCTACATTTGATACATACATATACGCCACACAGGCAAACACTGTAGAAGTCTACTGGTAAGCGATGCACAAGTTCTCGATACAGATAGACCACGCCCACTCCGGGGCTATTTCTAAATACGTGTTAAGTTCCCTGTCACACTTGTAATATTAAGTGCGTGTGTTGGTTCAGTCGTTTACACCACAGGTACGTACACAAGAGTCATGGATGGTTGTAAACGACTGATGACATTTCATATGGGTTTATTCACGTCACAACACATTGATGAAATACACATAGAATACCGTTCACAGCACAACACAAGATATAAAGTACCACATAATAACTGCGCACTCGGCAGCTACAATGATATCATGATTCATGGCCTAAAGTACTCTTATTAAACTCAGCGCTATAAAGAATCCTCAATAACAATCCTCTCACAGGAGCTAATGATTCATGGCCTAAAGTACTCTTATTAATCAAGACTCCTCACACAGGAGATAATGGCCTTTAAAGACTGCACACTGCAGTTATAAACATTTCCACAATAATCAAAACTGCAGTTTCATACTACGCTGTACCCACAGCGAAAAATCCGTCGACATTTTAAATTCAGCACTGTACAGGCATTTCACACTTCCCAAAAAACACTGTCTTCCTACCCGGTCAAAACGCCCGGAACACTCTCCCTAGATAACACACTCGTCCCGCTCAAAAGCAGACACGAGACTTCCTCACGGTCAACACAACTCAGTCAATCAATCATCTGCTCCTAGCCGCGAGCTATTCTCACTCCGCTCAAACATTACAGAATAAATATATCAGCGCTTTTCACGCTGTCTGTAATCTGTCTCTCGAAACTATCACGAGATACTCTCTAAATAATTCGATAGCTAACAAGCAACTAAGTGCTATAACTCAAAATCTATTTCAACTACTGACATACTCCAGTTTACTTCCCCTTACACTAAAACTGTTCGTTACATCTTACCTCACCCCCAGAGAAAAAAATTGATTCTATCAATTTTTTGACAAATACATTCCCCAAAACCAAAAAAGATTAAGAGGACAATGAAACTCTAACATATGCGTATAAGAATTACTTTAAGTTAAGTTAAGATAAGACATCTACAAAATATAAGCATTAAGTGAAATGTAAAAATGAAGTATCCAATGTAATCAACTAAGCATACCAAAAATAATGTATTACAAAACCAAGTTAAGTGAATACAGCACAACTAAATAGGAAACAACCGATACAAGAAAAGACAAGATCAAGCAAACGAAAAAAATGATCCGTAATAAAGGTAAGTATGAAATCAGAATATGAGGAAAAAACAATAATATTACATTCAAGCAATTTGTTATGTGTAAAATAATTACAAATATCACAAGTAGCTACACTATATTAAGTTATACCATCAAAGTAACAATACATAGAATGAAAGTTTAAGAAGCGAAAGAAGAAGTATACAAGGAAAATGAAGTGAAACGTAAATAAAGCACGAAATGTAAACAAAATATGAAACCATACTGAAAAGACAATAGAAAAGAAGGAATGGAATGAAGGATAATCAACAGAGACAGATAGAAAGCAAAAGGTATGAATATAGAGATCGTTGATAAAAATGTATACAAAGAAGTATTTAGATCAACAACGTATTTCAAAATACATACAAACACGATCGAAAAGCACAAAAGAAAATAACAAAGTATTCCTATACTAATACTACAAAAAATAGTTTATAACTAAACAAAACATAATCAGTAATTTTAACAAGTTATACATAGTTATACATAATCAACAATAAATTATCGACACCACACAAAAAAGTGATAGCATTGCTACAAGACCAACGCATAATCAAGCGCTAATACAACATAACATCCAAAAACAAACAAAAAACTTTCTTTAAAGAACTAACATTACTCTACATATCAGACATAGCACATAGTCAAACGCTAGGCATATACAAAACCAAAAATAAAAAATTACAATGTCTGGGAAAATAAAAATATTTTCCAAAAAATACAGTACAAAAATATTTCGTAATGCTAAGTTACATAAAAATAGTATTTTAATTTAATTAATTCAAATCTATAATTAACAAATTAACAAAAAACTAGCTTTAGCAAAATGAGAGACATATAACAATTCCTGCATCTAAGCAAACACGAAACAACACGTGTAAATTTTTCAAAAATACATCACAAAGAAACACATAGAAAAACACACTATTACCAACATACAGGTTTGCAAATACATGAAAACAACGTAATGTATGTTAAGCAAGTGCTTAAATCAGATCTCTAGATTTCTCAATCCAATAACAATATCAGCAACCGCTGTTAATTTTCTCTATACAGTTCAATTTAAACTTTTAAATATTTCCGGCTGACAATCACGTTCAGCTTAGCTATAGTGTTATTCAGTTATAAATTTATATTTATCTCCATCTGATATATTAAAAATAATTATTGTAACATTACAACTAATGAGTATGTGCATAGGGCTAACAAACTCATCATGTACAAAACTATTCTACCCAACACATCTGTAAAACAAATACCAAAAAAAAAACTGCAAGTTCTACACCAGAGTATAAAAAATAGGCATAAGTTTGTAACCAGTAAGGTTAAATATAAATCTGCTCATTGCATTCATGAATAGTAAACAACACGTCACTACCATCTAACATACTACATATTATCCAAAACACAATAGTATAAAAATAGCATCGAAATGAACTAATTTATAATCAAAACAGTCATACATATCAAGAAAAACAATAGACATCAAATGATGCGTAAAGATGATGATCATAATATAACAACCTATAATGATCTATGCAATAGAATACATTAACATCTACTGTCCTAATAAACAAACAAAACAAAAAGAATCAACCGCAAAAAAAAAAAAATCTCCATAGGTCTTGCCGACATCTCATAAACACTAGGGGTAAATCGTCGAATCATGGTTAGCACGCTGATATGTTCTGCTTGAGAAAACACTCACTCGGGCACAATCTTGGCCTATATTCTTGTCGCTACCGTAAACAGCCGTTAACGTAAACAGGAGCGCTGACCCATATCAAGAAGTCGCCTCTGTTCAAAAAATACAAATGAAAATTCCATTTTAATGAATGGTGAAATTTACTACGAACAACGGAGAGGTTAAACAAACAATTACCCCGCACTGTGGTTCGTGTAGAAATCTGGTCACCCCACGATGTCACCGACTCTTCCTTTAAGTTCACAACAACGTGCTGCTCTTTCAAAATCAGAAACATAACAAGCAGTAGTATTTGTGACATCATTATCATTGCTATTTTGCCTAATAACAATGCTTCTAGGCTCATGTCGAGCAAAATTAGCATAACTACAATTATTATTTGTTGTTTGATCAAAATATTTATCATCATTTCCTCTTTGTTTGAGACCATTATTATGTCTATAATCCCCGTCAGACTTGTTATGATTAACGTTTCTACCCCGCACAAAAAATCTGTCAGAAAAATTATTGCACGATTGAAAACCTTTCTTGTATTTGTCTGTACCATTATTTTCAAAATTCTCAGAATTAAACTGTTGAGATACATTAACTTGTCTCTTATCTCTCCGAGAAGGAAAATTATTATCATTTGAATTTCGTTGGTACTTTCTAACCTTAGAAACATCTCTCCTACAAAAACTCTTTCCATTCTTTTCTTTGACAATATGCTTGTTTGCAGTATCATCTGCAGATCTATAAGTATCTTTATCGTTACGCTTATAATGGGTTTCATCCTTGGAACCACTACTTATAACTTTATCCCTTGCTATCATCTTCTGAGAACTTCCAAAATCAGTTACTCGTTTAATCTTTAGGCTTTTAGCTTGAAATCTCTCAGGACTGACTGTTACCTTATCATTCTCTCTATTACACTTCCGCCAAGATTCGTTGCTATTGGAAGCAGAATCAAAAGATCTTCGAAAGTTATATTTTCCCCGAAAAGATATTTGTTCATTACATTTAACCTTTCTATCCGCAAAGATTGTATAGGTGTGGTGAAGTGGGATGTTATAAATATTTATAGGGGACTTAGTGTACTGACTGAGATCAGCTGTGAAGGTATATATATCTAATAAGAGTAGTGTATTATATATAACCTTACTTGCTACCACATATCTATATATCTCAGTCATAATTATTCTGGAATAGTGTGATGACTACGTTATGTGTCTAGGGTATGTGTATGATGAAGTGTAAGTCACAACAACAGACAGATAAACAATTTAATTTAATCCACTACACTTGACAACACTGTGACACTCACATACATATAACACTCTATGAGAATATCTTAAAGAAGTCACTCGTAACTTTTCAAATAACAATATGTATTCATTACTGGCATGAATGAATATGTGTCCTGATTCAACTACAAGGGAACCAGGAATCACAATCAATTTAAATTACAAGTTATGTACAGAATGTATTTAATATGAATATTGTAGTGACATATATTATTACAAATGTTCTATGTGTGTCAGTTGTGTAGTAGTAAAATGAGGTAATACTGGTTTTGTTTTGTTCAAGCTCTGTTGGTATTTGTCATCATGACTTCAATAGTTTGTCTTAAGGAAAATAGTATTGGAGATGTTCTCAGTTCCTGATATGAAGACAATTAATTTCCCCTCTTAATATTATTTTTACAAAGTCATTTCAAGATGAGGGGACATAATGTTGAGCTCAGCTGGCCAATTCGCTTATCTGGCGTGATGGCGGCAGGAAAGGACTCCTCTGCTCGAATTCTCCTCTGGGCTCAGGAGACACCTCACTGATAGCTAAAAGACCAAGGAGTATGCTGTCCGACTCTGGATTCAGCAAAGCTCTGACCAGGTGCTGCTCAGTACCATCAAGACCACTGTCCCACAATTCATACGAATAAACACAGATACGTTGATTAGCAATGAATTCTGGCACAAACTGGCACAAATTCCCATCTGCTTATCTTCCAGGCTTTTATTTAGCCAAATATAAGCTGGCTTCAACGCACTGATGCTTTATCAATCTTATTTAAACAAGTGGTTTCGAACTAACGCTCCCAAGTGTGTATATCAGCGAGTCTGACCAATGGTCCCCGTTTCGACAAGTGTTTGAAAAAATGTCACCTTTCCCCGTTTCCCCTAACAACCAAGATAGTATTTATAGCCCGACCAATCGTGGTTAGGCTTTCATTTGTTGCGCTCCAATCAATTTGGAGTTTACATGGTAGGCTATCTCTGTAACGTAAATTTTTTTCAAACACGTTAAAAAAAAATCTTATGAGCAGAAATGATTCCATGCTGTCAGGCATCCTCACTATTTTATTTTGGGTATAATTTATTAATTCCTGGACTATTTGCGTAACGTTTTACATATTATTTGTCAGCAAGCCCTAAGGAACCCAAAAATACTAATTTAAAGGAGCTACGTGGCTGCGTTCAAAATATGCAATTTCTTCTACCTCCTGTTTCGAAGATGTGCTGTCTGGGTACTGTTATGTTTTCAACCGTAAACCCATCTAATGTTGTCTTTCCTAATAAGAGTTTTTTATGATTTATAAACCTAACTCTGGGAAAGGGTAGTGTATTTTATCACTGTCCGTCTGAAAAACAATTAGTGCATGTAGACTTACACGCGTGATGGCAGCATTTGTGTATCGCGCGACGCGTGTTGCATGCGTTCCCGATTTTATTCGCCCCTCTCTCTCTCTCTATATTTGAGTCCATCTGTTCGTTCGTTTTGGTAACGTAATATAATTAATGTTAGGATTAATTTAGGTCATTACGCAGTACGGCTCAATGTTTTTCTTAGAAATGCAGCACACGTTTCATTGAAGAAGGCGGGTAATAATACAGTAAGCTTTTATATCAACGTGAAAGCGTTACAATTTGCAGACGAAGCAGAAAACAAGGGGAATTCGAGTACATTCTTTGTGACAGCACTGTTATTTTCCCATTGCTCTTCTCTTTATTAATTTTATTTGTTAGGCTTTATATTTACTTGATAATTTATATATGTGGATTAGAATATTCCATGACACCTCCCCTCTTAAAACAGACATTATATGTCAGTCCTTTATTCTATATACACATAGAGAAATTTATTATTATTTCTGGGGTTTACGGTGATTCTCATCACACGGATGGCGGCTTAAAAAATCCGCTCCCAAATTGGTTTTTCCAGATATATACTCAATGCTAAAATTATATGGAGCCAAAAGTAAAGACCATCGGAGTAACCTGGAGTTCTCATGCTTAGCCTGTGCTAGAAACGATAAAGGTTTGTGATCTGTTTGCAACTTAAATGCCTTCCCATATAGATAAATATTGAATTTCTTTATCGCCCATATTACTGCAAGACATTCTTTTTCGCTAGTTGAGTAGTTGATTTCAGCTTTATTCAACTTTCTGCTAGCATATGCCACTGGGCTTAATTCCCCATCCAATGCATCTGATTTCTGTAGTAAAGTTGCACCTAACCCAATATTACTTGCATCCGTCCTTACTATGAATTCTTGACTTAAGTCAGGTAATTTCAAAATGGGTTTACTTGTGAGCTTTTCCTTCAATTCTTGGTAAGTCATTTCACATTGTGGTGTCCATGTAATGCGATCTGGATGTCCTTTACGTGTCAATTCCGTTAAAGGTGCACATATGGAATTAAAGTTTTTTGATATACTTCTGGTAGAAACCACATAATGAGACAAAGGATCTCACGTCCTTCTTGGTTTGTGGTCTCGGGGCTTTCTGTAGTTTCTCTAAATTCTTTGGGTCAGGGGTCATATTTCCCTGATAAACTGTGTGTCCCAAAAATTCCAATTCTTTACATCCAACGCAACATTTGGTTGGTCGGGCTGTTAAATTTGCCTCCCTAAGTCGATCAAACAGCATGTTCAGAGAGTCAATGTGTTCCTCAAATGTTTCTGTTGCTATAAGGATATCATCCATAAAATTTGTTATACAGGGATTATTCAGAGGATCCAATAATTTTCTCATCATTCTAGAGAAGACACTAGGCGCATTCTTCAATCCAAATGGCAATCTATTAAACTCATAGTGTCCTTCTGAGGTACTAAAAGCTAGGTATGGTCTAACCTCAGGCTTTACTGGAATCTGATAGTATCCTTTACTCAGATCCACTTTTGAGAAATATTTAGCTTTATTTAGTCTGGCAAACAGCTGATTTGTATCCGGCAATGGATCCACCTGTCCTTCTGTAATAGCATTCAGTCTCCTGTAATCTATACAGAGTCTATGTTCTCCAGAGGGCTTCCTTAAGAGTACAACACCGGAACTATACGAAGACTCACTGTGCGAAATAATTCCTTCCTTCAACAGATAGTCTATCTCTTCCTTCAAAGCTTTCTCCTTAGCAAACGGAATCGAATATGGTTTCATACAGACAGGTGTGGAGTCTATTAGTTTCATATCATATTCCAATAGGTTTGTATGCCCTGGTCGGTCTGTTAACACCTCTGCATGATTATTTAGAACCTGTTGCACTCTCTCTTTCTGAGTTTTCGTTAAATGTGTACTGATTTTCACCTGTGCTGCTGTCTCACAGGGGTGTAATGGATATTCAAATGATGAAAGTGGTTCCTTTTTCATCTCCATGGCGATGGACAAGGTCAACAAGTGTGTCTCTTCCTGATGTTCTCTTTCCAAATATTTCTTCAGGAGATTCACATGATAGATTTTTTCTTTCCCCTTCTTATCTATCTTATAATTTGTTCTAGACACCTTCTCTAAAACTGTATATGGACCCTGCCATCCAATTTGTAACTTATTCTGACTCCCAGGCAAAAGAAGCAGTACTTTCTCTCCCACAGCCAAATTTCTGTCTTTCGCCTTCCTGTTATAATAGGCAGCATGTTTCTTCCTGGCTTGTTTCAAATTTTCATTGGCAAGTTTCCAGCCAGTTTTCAACCGAGTGGTCAGCTCATTAACATATTGGTATGAAGATGTAATGTTTTCCTCTGCCTTTTCATCAGTCCACGTTCTTAACAAAGCTTCAAGTGGACCTTTTATTGGCCTTCCAAACAATAATGTTGCCGGGGCCATACCGGTTGAACTATGGGGTACCTCCCGATAAGCAAAGAGGGCGGCGTGCAGGTACTGGTCCCATGTATCTGGTTTTTCGTGTGCCAACTTTCTCAGGATCGACATCAATGTGCCGTTAAATCTTTCCACTTGGCCGTTCCCTTGGGGATGATACACACTACAATGGAAGTGTTTGGCCTGGAAGATCCTGAAAACTTCTTCAGTTAGTTTCCCCTTGAACTGAGAGCCATTATCAGTCAAGATTTGATTGGGAAAGCCTAACCTTGTGAAAATTGTGAGCAATGCCTCTGCCACATGTTTAGAATCAATCGATGACAGGGCTACTGCCTCTCCCCACATAGAACAAGTGTCCACCAGAGTCAGAATGTAGCTGTTCCTTCTCTTTTTCGGGTGAGAGGTCCCACAAGATCCACGGCAACTCTCTCAAAGGGTGTTCCCACTATGGGCATTTCCCCCAGAGTTGCTGGTGCAGTCCAATGTTTAGGTGCTACTCGTTGGCACTCTGGACAGGATTTTACATATCGTTTGATATCTTCAGTTATTCCTGGCCAGAAATAGTGACAAGCTATTCGCTGTCCTGTTGCGCTGATTCCCATATGACCACTGAAGGGAATCGCATGCCCTAGTTCCAACACTTTAGTCCTATATGAAGTGGGAAGGACCAGCTGTCCGTGACCATTGGATTCAGATCCAGCCTTCCTATATATCAGTTTGTTCTTCATATAAAACTCTCCCTTGCCTGGAGGTGTATGAGATTTGGGCAACTTCTTGAAACATGGCTTGAGTGTTTTGTCCTCAGCCTGTGCCTTCCTCATCTCATCTGGGTGAGTATTTATGGGATTATCCTCCTCCTTCTTTGTCTGTGATCTGGTCTGCACTGTTGCCAATATCACAGGTCTCTTGGGATTCCCCAAGAAGACATATCTACACCCCAATATTAGAGGGTAGATTGGCTCATTTATCACTGCTGCTTTTATGATTCCTTCCACATATCGCGTTTTCACTTTTATTCGGGCGACGGGAAGTGTCATGGTAGCTACAACCTTGGTTGCAGTTTGAATCTCCACTGTTTCTGTGGTGTATTGATCGGCCTGCACCAGGTGAGAACTCACAACGGAATCGTAATCTAAACCGGTATCATATAAACATCTTATAGTGACACCATTACAGATGACATCTTCACACACTGGGGGGTGGTATGGTTCCTGTAATTCTTCAGGTTTGCCCTTCTTTTCCTTTTTCCCCGATGTCATAGCAGCAAAATGAGGAGGTTTCCTTCTACAATGGTCAGTGTCATGATTGTCCATCTGACAATTTTTACACCACCTTTTTCCTTGGTTGAAAGATTTTCTTTCATCATATTTCCTTTCATTGAATTGTGGGAATTTATTTTTATTTTCATACCGTGGCCTATCAAATTGGTGCTTACCTTGGTTTTGATCCCTAGGATCAAATTTATTAAAGTTCTGTGGTGCCCTAAAGTTGTCCACCTGTTTCTTTTTATTACCTGTTACCTCTGCTTGAGCTGCTTGATACCTTTCAGCAACATTTAGCAACTCACCCAGCCTCTCTGCACCTTGTTCCATGAGAAACTTTCTCAGGTCTGGAGCCATGGACTCTCTTAGTTGCTCTATAAGGACCATTTCCTTAAGATCTTGGGTTTTCCCCAGAGAAGTCCATTTCTCCAAGTATGTCTCTATTCGTGCAGAGAACTGGTGATATGTTTCACCTGACAGTAGTTTAGCATTCCTAATTTTTTTCCTATAAAATTCTGCATTCTTTTCATACCTTAACAAAAGAGCCTGCTTTAGCATGTCATAATTTTCCTGATCACCTCTGCTCATTTTTGCAAAAACTTCATAAGCTGCCCCACGAAGTCCTTGAGATAACTTTAAGCTCCATCTTTCTCTCTCTAACCCATACGTGGTAGCTAATAGTTCATACCTATTTAGGTAGCGCTCAATATCATCGTCTTTCTCAACAAAATGATCTAAATGAAAATTCATAGCTGAGGTTGAGGCTCCCTGAGTAACCGTAGCATCAGAGGCAAAGGGACTGGCACCATTTTCAGGAGCATGGCCTTGAAACTCAAACTCCCTTAGTCGTAACTCATGTTCCCTTTGTAATCTTTTTTCTTCTGCTTCCCTTTCTGCAGCTAATTTCCTCTCTTCCCTTTCTGCAGCTAATCTTTTGTCTTCTCTTTCTGCCTCCAATTTCTTAGCCTCAGCCTCAATCTGCAACCTCTTAGTCTCCTTGTCAGCCTCTAACTTTCTTTCGGCTTCAAACCTTCTTTCTTCACGTTCAATAAATTTGTCACATTCCGTCGTGACATAGGCAACCATAACTTGCCCATCTAATCCTAACTCTTTTGCAGTCTGAACCGCAGCAGATCGAAATTTGGCCAGGTCCGCCATTGTCTATTATGTAAATTTATACAATGTCTAACCAACAATTCAATCTCTAATGGACAACACAGGCACCGTGAGCTCAACCTTATTTAATTCCACCCAAGGATACCTTTTAATTCTTATATTCCCTGAAGTGAATTACCCCCAATATTTTTAATAGGGAAAGATTCAAAATCCCAAGAGCGAGACCCCAATATATGTGGTGAAGTGGGATGTTATAAATATTTATAGGGGACTTAGTGTACTGACTGAGATCAGCTGTGAAGGTATATATATCTAATAAGAGTAGTGTATTATATATAACCTTACTTGCTACCACATATCTATATATCTCAGTCAGAATTATTCTGGAATAGTGTGATGACATCGTTATGTGTCTAGGGTATGTGTATGATGAAGTGTAAGTCACAACAACAGACAGATAAACAATTTAATTTAATCCACTACACTTGACAACACTGTGACACTCACATACATATAACACTCTATGAGAATATCTTAAAGAAGTCACTCGTAACTTTTCAAATAACAATATGTATTCATTACTGGCATGAATGAATATGTGTCCTGATTCAACTACAAGGGAACCAGGAATCATAATCAATTTAAATTACAAGTTATGTACAGAATGTATTTAATATGAATATTGTAGTGACATATATTATTACAAATGTTCTATGTGTGTCAGTTGTGTAGTAGTAAAATGAGGTAATACTGGTTTTGTTTTGTTCAAGCTCTGTTGGTATTTGTCATCATGACTTCAATAGTTTGTCTTAAGGAAAATAGTATTGGAGATGTTCTCAGTTCCTGATATGAAGACAATTAATTTCCCCTCTTAATATTATTTTTACAAAGTCATTTCAAGATGAGGGGACATAATGTTGAGCTCAGCTGGCCAATTCGCTTATCTGGCGTGATGGCGGCAGGAAAGGACTCCTCTGCTCGAATTCTCCTCTGGGCTCAGGAGACACCTCACTGATAGCTAAAAGACCAAGGAGTATGCTGTCCGACTCTGGATTCAGCAAAGCTCTGACCAGGTGCTGCTCAGTACCATCAAGACCACTGTCCCACAATTCATACGAATAAACACAGATACGTTGATTAGCAATGAATTCTGGCACAAACTGGCACAAATTCCCATCTGCTTATCTTCCAGGCTTTTATTTAGCCAAATATAAGCTGGCTTCAACGCACTGATGCTTTATCAATCTTATTTAAACAAGTGGTTTCGAACTAACGCTCCCAAGTGTGTATATCAGCGAGTCTGACCAATGGTCCCCGTTTCGACAAGTGTTTGAAAAAATGTTACCTTTCCCCGTTTCCCCTAACAACCAAGATAGTATTTATAGCCCGACCAATCGTGGTTAGGCTTTCATTTGTTGCGCTCCAATCAATTTGGAGTTTACATGGTAGGCTATTTCTGTAACGTAAATTTTTTTCAAACACGTTAAAAAAAAAATCTTATGAGCAGAAATGATTCCATGCTGTCAGGCATCCTCACTATTTTATTTTGGGTATAATTTATTAATTCCTGGACTATTTGCGTAACGTTTTACATATTATTTGTCAGCAAGCCCTAAGGAACCCAAAAATACTAATTTAAAGGAGCTACGTGGCTGCGTTCAAAATATGCAATTTCTTCTACCTCCTGTTTCGAAGATGTGCTGTCTGGGTACTGTTATGTTTTCAACCGTAAACCCATCTAATGTTGTCTTTCCTAATAAGAGTTTTTTATGATTTATAAACCTAACTCTGGGAAAGGGTAGTGTATTTTATCACTGTCCGTCTGAAAAACAATTAGTGCATGTAGACTTACACGCGTGATGGCAGCATTTGTGTATCGCGCGACGCGTGTTGCATGCGTTCCCGATTTTATTCGCCCCTCTCTCTCTCTCTATATTTGAGTCCATCTGTTCGTTCGTTTTGGTAACGTAATATAATTAATGTTAGGATTAATTTAGGTCATTACGCAGTACGGCTCAATGTTTTTCTTAGAAATGCAGCACACGTTTCATTGAAGAAGGCGGGTAATAATACAGTAAGCTTTTATATCAACGTGAAAGCGTTACAATTTGCAGACGAAGCAGAAAACAAGGGGGATTTCGAGTACATTCTTTGTGACAGCACTGTTATTTTCCCATTGCTCTTCTCTTTATTAATTTTATTTGTTAGGCTTTATATTTACTTGATAATTTATATATGTGGATTAGAATATTCCATGACAATAGGGTTGGATCTTTTTAACCTGTTGGCAAACAACTTTCTGTCTAGTATTGTCAACATTGACAGTAGACCATATTCCGCTGTTTAAAATAACATCGAGTAGACCCTCTACCCTTTTTGTACTTTCTGCAATTTCAACATTTTTTTGTGAAATTTCTTCACTTAATTTCCTATTTAATTTGTCAAATGTCAAAACTTTACTTCTCTCCCCTGTTAACAATCTCTCAATCTTAATCATCTTCTCTCTCTCAGTCGTTAACTCTTCTAATTTGTCTTTCTCATCCTTTTCTTCATTTACACTTAGTTGTCGTGTTTCATTCTCACTATCCTCATCATTCATTAGTTCTTCAACTTCATTTGGAAATACAGTATAATTCTCTTCTTCAATACCAGAATTTACTTTATTCAACAAATCAAGAAGTGTGTTTGTATACGACCTATCACGGTCAGTTGTCTCAGCTTCCAATTTACTACACCTCTCTTTGTTTTCCTGAAGTTGTTGCTTGAGATCACTTACTTCACCATCTCTATAATGCACTTGATCTTCCAAATCTTTGATTTTGCCCAATGCAGCATCTAACGCCGCTTGCACTTTAGTAAGTTCCGTGTTTGACTTATCTAGATCATGTGTTAGTCTCGACACTGTTTCTCTTAATTCCTTCTTTTCGGCAATATCCTGTAGAAAATTGGCTCTTTCCTGTAGAGCATTTTGTTTGTTGATTTTTAATTGATTCTCATTTCCTAATTCCTTTTTCTGCTCATCAGGATTACCGTTGTGGATTATTTTGAATATCCTTTGAACTACATGTCCGTGCTCAAGCTCAATATACTGTTTCAAAAACACACGAAGGTGCTGTAACAAATCAATCAAATCCTTAGCCATTATTGAATTACAAAGAAGCTTAAAGTTATGTTCAGCAAATAACTTTAGGGATACTGACACATTAACCAACAAATCGTCCATGATCCATACTCCAAGTCTTGGACCTCTCAATCCCTTTTCATCTCTACCTATTAACAATACACTCTCCAACATAGGCCTTATATCTGCAGGATTATTATCAAAATCCATGGTGATTCAATCACTCAGTTAACTATATATCTATATCAGTATAATTATTAATGTCGCAAGTTTATGTTTCAAGAAGTTCTGACAATTACCCTTCCATTTCACACAGTTCAGTATGTATACCAAAAATATTATTCATAACTTTGTATCATCAATTCCTCTTCCATCTGAGGGAAGTCAACATATATCATACAACCATCAATACTTAGCATCAATACTAAATCCTAATAATATGTCTATATAGAATTAGACAACAAAAACAACAGATTTCAACAGTATAGGAGATGCAAAGCACAGGAAGGCTCGTTGACATAGTTAAGGTGACACAGTTCACATCACAAACATAATCACTTATCTTGAATGAAAACTCTTCTGTTCCTTTCCGTTAACACCCTGGATATCACAAAGTTCAATGGTAAAACAATCGACAACAGAAAGGCATTGGAACTTGACACCTCGATTCCGCTCAGGTCCTCGATTCAGCACGCTACGTGCTAACACACCGCACAGGAAAGCAGGAAATGGGTCACCGTCTGTCAATTTCGTTGAAAGGAGGTACACCGCTCGTTCATACTGCCAGATGATTACTTGTACTGGTATACAGACGCCACTGTATATCATGACATCTCATAATCTTGAGTAATAAATTTCTTGACTTGCGAGTTGCGACTTGCGACTTGAGTTAACAGTTCCCAGTTTAACTGATACTGAATAAGTTTTTCTTGGGCCTGGATACAGCTCTCAAATGTGATGTCTGTCTTTCATATACTATCGCCACTCAGGCTACACGCTAACACTTGTGAATTAATATCACGCGAATTTCGCGGGTGTCTGATCCTATAAAACTAGCACACCACTGTTACACCCCCCCCTAAAGATAATAGGAAAATCCGGGAGGTCATTACTGTTGTACCTCCGTCAAGCACGTGAAAGTCAATCATGGCTGTCACTGAAACTGATACAAAGGATTGGTGTATGGTACGGTAAGGGTGTCTTATTGATTATCTGCTAACGTTGCTGCTGTGTTGTGGATCTGGTAATGTCTACATTTGATACATACATATACGCCACACAGGCAAACACTGTAGAAGTCTACTGGTAAGCGATGCACAAGTTCTCGATACAGATAGACCACGCCCACTCCGGGGCTATTTCTAAATACGTGTTAAGTTCCCTGTCACACTTGTAATATTAAGTGCGTGTGTTGGTTCAGTCGTTTACACCACAGGTACGTACACAAGAGTCATGGATGGTTGTAAACGACTGATGACATTTCATATGGGTTTATTCACGTCACAACACATTGATGAAATACACATAGAATACCGTTCACAGCACAACACAAGATATAAAGTACCACATAATAACTGCGCACTCGGCAGCTACAATGATATCATGATTCATGGCCTAAAGTACTCTTATTAAACTCAGCGCTATAAAGAATCCTCAATAACAATCCTCTCACAGGAGCTAATGATTCATGGCCTAAAGTACTCTTATTAATCAAGACTCCTCACACAGGAGATAATGGCCTTTAAAGACTGCACACTGCAGTTATAAACATTTCCACAATAATCAAAACTGCAGTTTCATACTACGCTGTACCCACAGCGAAAAATCCGTCGACATTTTAAATTCAGCACTGTACAGGCATTTCACACTTCCCAAAAACACTGTCTTCCTACCCGGTCAAAACGCCCGGAACACTCTCCCTAGATAACACACTCGTCCCGCTCAAAAGCAGACACGAGACTTCCTCACGGTCAACACAACTCAGTCAATCAATCATCTGCTCCTAGCCGCGAGCTATTCTCACTCCGCTCAAACATTACAGAATAAATATATCAGCGCTTTTCACGCTGTCTGTAATCTGTCTCTCGAAACTATCACGAGATACTCTCTAAATAATTCGATAGCTAACAAGCAACTAAGTGCTATAACTCAAAATCTATTTCAACTACTGACATACTCCAGTTTACTTCCCCTTACACTAAAACTGTTCGTTACAGTAACCTTCCTAAATGACATGTGGAGCAGTGATAATGATCTAATGGACCGGAAATTGACTAAATAACTAACATTTCTTTTATGACAACATGTCTCGTAATTGTTCGTGCATCTTTTAAAATCTTGACTATCCATAATCAAACTGTTCATGTACACGGTCATTTGCGCATTTTTCTATTTTCGGGAGAGTACATATACGAGGGAGCCGCGGTAGCATAGTGGTTAGTACACTGTCTTTCTAGCTCAGTGGTCTATGGTTCGATCCCCAGATGATGTGGGATTTTTTTTTGGCCGCAAACGGCTCCTGGGTCGACCCAGCCCCAAATGGGTATCCAGAGCAACTCTGGGAAGGTTAAGGCGGCCGGTGTGATGCTAACCACATCACCCCTAATGTGCCGACGGTCAAGAAAATATGGGCCTAACACCACATTCCCAATATGTCAATGGGCGTGTAACAGGATCCTTTACCTTTTACATATACGAGAAACAATACAATTTATGTCTAACATTCAACCACAGTTGCACCCCTTAGCTGTGGTTGAAAGTTAATGTACTCTCTCGAAAACAGAAAAGTGCGCAAATGATGGTGTGATGTGACCGACCGACCGACGTACTTACGGCGGGAATCATGGTATTCTATTGTATACACACAATTTTTTTTTACATTGAAATTGTTTTATTAATGTGATGTAAAGTTTCATATTTTAATAGTGTTCGACACTGCTGAATGTAATGAAGTAAAAATGTGGATGCACGTGGGACAATGGTGGACAGAGTGTTGGATGAATGAATATTACTATTGTGAAAAGCGAGTATCTGGTTTAGCTAGTTGATAGTTGTCTTCACGGAATTAAATCGGTGAACTTCAAAGAACTAATTAAGCCAAAGTATAATGTAAGGGGAAATAAAAATGTAAAAAAAAGTTAAGGGAAGTTATCTTATTACATTTATTTTTTAAATAACATCACATTATATTTTAAAATGCAACAAAAATGTTTCATTGTTTAAGGACAAAAATGTCAATAACTTTTTCATTTAGAAAATTGATAATTACTGTTAGTTATTTGTGTTATTTTATCAATTATGAGTATGTTTTTAAGGTATGTATACTTTTAAAAGCACTATTTTACTTTACATAAGTTTACTAATAAAAGAAAAAAAAAATACATATAAGTGTCTAGCTTTGACAAACTTATACCCGTGTTCCAAATAGGAATTTGCAACACAAGACATTTTTTATAGGCGTGACTGCCCCATAATCAAAGAGAACATTGTTTGTTTTCAAACAACTATTGCTAGTGGGATCCTATAGTTGTATGAAAACAAAGAAAGTGCACCGGATCGGTACACTTAGCCGACACCACACAATAGTGTGGTACAGTGCAACGATGTGCTGTCAGGTATGGAATATATGACATGAAATAAAAAATAAATAGGTATATCGCACTGTGTTGTAGTTGTTATAATCCATTAGGCAGATGTTTCCACCGTTCCTTCCTTTATATGGCAAAAGAGTGGGGGATAAAAAGTGAAGATGTTTTATGTTTGCTTCCAACATATAAACTCTATAGGACATCGATTGAAATTTCGACTTTTGGGCTACTTCAAGCGAAAACCCCTGGGCCGCCTGGAGAAACAGTGTGATTTTTTGATGGATTGATTGCATGTGTCCAGATAAAGAAAGGGCGCGCTGGACGAAAAAATTCAAACCATTCAACTTGGTTACATCTAGACCGGTAGGCCTATTCCACAACCGGTGTGCTGCGGATGTCTACCTAGTGTGCCGTGACATCAGGCACAGGACACGAGATAAAGGTATATAAAACTTTATGTTATTGTAAAACCTTACGAATGAATCTCACATGTGCAATTCCATAGACAATGACTTGAGTTATCCACTTGCACATCACACAAACAAACTAGGGAGCTTTGTCCAACTCCTATGACTGCAGCGAATTTTTCAATATTCATCATCCCCACTTACTTAAAACTCGTATTATAATGTGCCAAGTGGGGCAGTCAGGTTTCAACACAAAAGGTGGGGGGGGGGGGGGGGGGGGGGGGGGGGCGGGGGGGGGCTGAGAGGGAGAGGAAGAATAGAGGTAGGCTTCGAACACCTTTAAAGGGCGCATCATGAAATCTCAAGTTACTAAATTAAATACGTTCTAACTGACGGCACAGATGTGCCATCATCATCTCATCTCAACCCATAACCCGTCATGGGTCGTAGGGGTGCCATGGTGGAAGCATCAGCAGACAGGGTCCTCCACTGATCTCTATTCTCAGCAATGCGTACAAGTGTGGAGAAACCGTGTCCTGCCCATTCTTTGATGTTATCAGCCCAGGATTTTCTTTGCCTTCCTCTTTTCTCCGTTTACCTTCGACTGTTCCCTGGAGGATCGTTTTCGAAAGGGAGTCATGACGAGTTACATGCCCAAACCAGGCAAGCTTTCGACGTTTCACTATTGACAAAAGTGGTTCTTGGTGGCCTGCGTAGATGTTTATCTTCTCTCTAACATAGACATTTGTTTTGTGCTCTTTATAGCAAATGCGCAAAATTCTTCTATAACATTTATGCTCGAAAGCCTGAATCCTTCGCTCCGTATCTGCAGTGAGTGTCCAGCCCTCACACCCATACAAGAGAATAGATAATACAAGTGATGTGCCATACAATCGCCCAATGTGTACGAACACGTGAACCAGTTGGAATTCTAAAGTTCTGCTCATGAACGTGTCATTTGCTTACGTTTCTGACCGTTGCACGCGCGTTTGATAGTAACAGCAGTTGCTATTTGTAAACTAATCCCCTTTTACGGCAAAGTGTGTCGAGATTACTAAACAAGTAGACGACGACGTCATAAGGATCGCTCACTATATTAATATGCTACGACACAATGTAGTCATAGTCTATCGTATTTTCTATGACCGAACAGTTTTAGATGGCATACGGTAATTTTGCAACTCATCGTGGATTAGCAGATTTCATAATGGGCATTTTCCTACTGATAATCACATCTGCGGACGTCCATTACCGAGGTACATAAGCATGAATCAAGCTGGAGAAATGGTGTCGTCTGCAAATACATCCCATCGCTTCCCGGCCTTTTGACTAAAATCAAAGTGTCTTATCCAGGGTCGAGATCACACATATTTTACACACTTTACACAATAAAGTCGATAGACCTCACTTTGAGCCCCAGAAAGGGTATTAAAAAAAAAAAAACCATAAACAATCTTTGGCTTTATCACTCGATGGAACTTCCAAATGAGCAAGACACTTCTAACTATTATCTTCAATCACTTGGGAGAAAACACAAACTAGCTCTTAACGCTATCGCGTTTAAATCTGACTGATTTAATTTTGAACAACAACTATTTCCGAACTTTCTAGATCGACTTGTCTCAAAAACAACTCACCCAAACCCGTGAATTAACTATCGCGTAGCCGAACTCTCAGAAAAACAGAACATAAAAACTTAACTTAGAATTCTTACTTGTTCCCTTTGGAACTCTCCATTTCATATTATTCTCTTTGTGATCGGAGAAGACTAGCTTCTCACAAAGTCTTTTCAAGGCTGTGGCAACCGCCGCGAAATCTCTGCCCTCCTCGACTCCGTTATCTTTTTCGTTTCCTCTGGAACTACCACTTCTATATTCTCTATTGTCTTCTATTTTCGCCTTTCTCCATGGCCCTCATCTACTTCACCTATGCCATTTTCCATATGGTCTCTCAAAAATGCATATATTGCCTCAATTTTCTCTTTAATTTCTCAATATTCACTTATTTACTCTATTTTCTCACAACTCTTATGTTCGCCACTTCTCTGCGACTTCTCAACTTCTCTCATCATCTCCGCCATTTTCCTTATGACTCATATCTCCTATGTCTCTCTGACATTTTATCTATGGCTCTCCTCTTCTCTGCTCCACTGTAGTAGCCAATCGTTCAGACCTACTCAGCTCAGATGATAATTTCATCTAGGCAGTCATCCACTGTCCTTTGAAGCAGCTCGAAGAATTCCTCCTTGACCTCTGCTCTCTCATCCTTGTGATAAAGTACATTGATACAGCGATAAAATCATTAATTATAGGTAAAAGTCAAAATAATATGAGTAGAAACAGAAATAGTTAAGTTGTGACGCGTCTTCTTTCCCCACGCCAGTCAGCGCGTTGATTTTAGCTAGACAGAATCGTAGTGTAAAGATACTATCGTTTGCCAGTGACCTTGAAAATATCGGTAACAATTTTGACGGAATTAGCCTTGTTTCAGACCAAAAGGGGGAAAAGGAGGAGAGAGGCAAGTGTATTTTTAGAATGAGACTTTTGACACAAATGGTTGAAACACGCAAAATTGTAGGCAAACGCGGGCGATATTCTTAGCGGCAGATGGAAAAATTCGATACTAAGTCCAATATTTGTTCGTTCCATAAACATGCAGAGGGACTAATATAAACACACACCCGTTGCTCTGTCTGCATATTCAATTACCTGTGACGTGTTTTAAACAGTTTGGGGACACTGTTTCGAACGCACGTCGACAAGGTGATACAGATCCTGCCTACGCAATTACCAGCGAGACCATGAAACTGTTGGGTAACGCCGCCTATGGTAAAACATTGACCAATAAGGCGAAGCACGTGGATGTCTCGTACACGACGGGAGAGGATACGTCTGAACTAATAAACTCCCCCCAATTTAGGAAAATGACGTTAGTGACGGACGACATTTTTGAAGTAGAAAGACTTACAGACATTTAGTTGGGACCTGCCCGTGCAGATAGGTTTTTTCGTGTATCAGTACGCTAAATTGAGAATGTTAGAGTTTTACTATGACTGCTTAGATAAATTTGTAGATAGGTCAGACTTTCAGTTGTGTGAGACAGACACCGACAGTCTTTACTTGGCCCTTAGCGCGAATAACTTAGCGGACTTTGTTAAGCCCGCTATGCGACGCGAATTTTATAGTACCTACCACCAGTGGTTCCCCGCCGAAGTATGCCCCGAACATAGACCCGTTTTCGTCGCTACCGAGGGTAACACGCGCGCCGTTTGTCAGAAATGCCGCGAACAAAAATTATACGACAAACGGACACTGGGCCTTTTTAAATTAGAATACGAAGGCAGCGGGATGATTTCGCTGTGCAGCAAGACTTATCACTGTTTTGGGGACTACGACAAAACAACCACAAAAGGACTCAGCAAACACCACAACAAAATCGACAAAAATACATTCTTAGAAGTACTCAACACACAACAAGCACAGGGCGGGAAAAATATCGGGTTCCGAGCACACAAATCCTCCATCTACACATACGAACAACACCGCAACGCCCTGCCTTACTTTTACATCAAACGACAGGTACATCCCGACAACGTCACCACATCACCCCTCAACATCTAAACTCTCTGTCTTCCACTATGTACACAGATACCTACAGGTATATACAACACACAATACGCACCTCTCCATTTTTTACGACGACAATGTGACGACTCCCCTCAAGGTCTGGCCTGCCGCTGTACCCCTGTGATATTATATTTCTTACACGCTGTGATAATGTTACCATATACACACTGTCTTTCCAATATATATGTATATAACAAAGTACTGCACATGTGTGATCCTATGTGTTATTTGTCAATTGTACAATGTAAATGTATACGATTCTTACCAATATATAATTTGAAAAAAAAAAACTATATTAACTAAACTTCTTTTTGTTAGCTATATATCGTCTAAATATATCGTCTAACTGTTCATATAACTATTGTAAAATATATATGTATATCGTATAACTGTTGTAAAATAACTGTTCTAAATATATGTCTATAAATATCGTCTAACTGTTGTAACATCGTCTTCCTATTGTCTAAATATATCGTCTTCTTGTTATCTAAATATATCTTCCTATTGTCTAAATATATCGTCTTCCTATTGTCTAAATATATCGTCTTCTTGTTATAACATCGTCTTCCTATTGTCTAAATATATCGTCTTCTTGTTGTAACATCGTTTTCTTATTGTCTAAATATATCGTCTTCCTGTTGTCTAAATATTGCGTCTAACTGTTATCTAAAAGTCTTCCTATTATCTCAATATATCGTCTTCCTATTGTCTAAATATATCTTCCTATTATCTAAATATTGCGTCTAACTGTTATCTAAATATATCGTCTAACTGTTAACTAAATATATGTCTATAAATATCGTCTTCTTGTTGTAATATCGTCTTCTTGTTGTAACATCGTCTTCTTGTTATCTAAATATATCGTATAACTGTTGTCTCAACTCTAAATATATTGTCTTCTTGTTGTCTAAATATATTGTCTAAATATATCGTCTTCTTGTTATCTAAATATATCTTCCTATTATCTAAATATATCTCTATATAAAAGTCATCGGAGTATTTTCCTATATAAAATGTCACGCGCCACCACAAAGCGCCACCACATTTTCCTTATATAAAAGTCACGCGCCACCACAAAGCGCCACCACATTTTCCTTATATAAAAGTCACGCCCCACCACAAAGCGCCACCACATTTTCCTTATATAAAAGTCACGCGCCACCACAGCGTGCCACAACAATGCTAACCATAGCGTACATGATATACTACTAACTATTAGTAAACTTCTGTGCTTCAAATCAACTAGCTATAGGAGGCAGCATATTTCCACATAAGGGAATACATAAAGCAACATGGATATCACCAGACCACAGAACTGAGAATCAGATTGATCACATATGCATAAGTAAGAAGTTTAGGTCATCATTGCATGATGTGAAAGTATGTAGAGGAGCAGATGCTGTATCAGACCACCATCTTCTGTTGGCTAAAACAAAATTACAGCTCAAGAAATTTACAACAGCATATAGCTATAAACAACAGTATAATGTGGGATATCTAAGAAATCAGGAAATAAGAGAAACATTTTCAATCACAGTATCCAACAAATACCAAGTACTCCAACAGCTGGAAGATGAAACGGAAAACCACGGTAAAAACAAGTAAAAAAATATAAGGAACGAGACATGTGAAGAAGTACTGAGAAAAAGAGAACGAACATCAGCACAAAGCATGGATAACAACAGAAACCATTAGTAAGATAGAAGACAGGAAAAAAAAAAGAAAGCAGATTTAAACAGAAGCTCCAAAGCCAAGGCTCATGAAGTGTGCATAGAAGCAAAACATTTTGAGGAACTTCTCAAAGAATCTCCAACTAATCTCCCAGACATCCAACCAGCAGAAGAGATGGACAGAACATTTTGAGGAACTAGTCTCTCAACGAAATCTCCCCAGACATGGAAGAAAGGTTATCTTGTCAAGTTGCCCAAGAAGGGAAATTTACAAGAGTGCACAAATTATAGAGAAATAATGGAGCCGCGCTGGTGTAATGGTTAAGACGTTGCTCTAGCGACCAGGTTTTCAAGGTTCAAGCCCGGGCGCCGCCATTTGTAGGAGTGTCATCGACCGGGAATTTGACTGAATAACCTGAACGGCTCCTGCAGATAAACCCTCTGTGGATGGGAAGGGGCGAAGCTCCTGACCGGGTTGGAAGAAAAGTCCACTGTCTCCCCAACCTCGCAATGACATGTCATTGGGCTAAACGGGCTGGAAAGCTCGAGTGCCGCTGGTTAGAAAAAAAAAAGGAAAAAAAAAAAGAAAAAGGAAAAAAAAAAGAGGAATAATGTTACTATCAGTGCCAGGAAAAGTATTAAACAGAATCATCCTTGAGAGATTAAAAGAGTCCATAGACAAGCAACTGAGAGATGAACAAGCAGGTTTTCGACAAAATAGTTCCTGTACAGACCAGATAGTCACATTAATAGTTGAACAAAGTCTGGAATGGAATTCACCGCTAAACATCGGATTCATGGACTATGAAAAGGCATTTGACAGTGTAGACAGAGAATCGCTTTGGAAATTGATGAGGCATTATGGAGTTCCCATGAAGATCATTAACTTAATAAAGAAGACCTATGGAGACATGACATGCAGAGTTCTTCATGAAGGACAACTTACAGCACCGTTTAGGATTAGAACGGGAGTGAGACAGGGATGCCTCTTGTCTCCATTTCTTTTTTAACTAGCAATAGATTTGGTTATGAAAACATCGACATCACACAACAGAAATGGAATCCAGTGGAATCTGACTAAACAGCTTGATGATCTGGATTTTGCAGATGACTTGGCTGTTCTGTCCCATAACCATAATCAGATGTAAGAGAAAATGAAAATTCTCGGTGAGAGGTCACAACAAGTGGGCCTGAAAATACACAGGGAAAAGACAAAGATTATGAGAATAAATGCAAGAAATGGAAGAAACACCACTAAAGGATGTAGAATCGTACACATATCTTGGCAGTAATATAGACACAGCTGGAGGGACAGACAGTGATATCAAAATAAGAATACAAAAAGCAAGAGGAGCTTTCATTGTATTGGGAAACATGGAGAACAAGAGAAATCAAGTCCAACACAAAAATAAGAATCTTCAACTCAAATGTGAAGTCAGTCCTACTGTATGGCTCTGAGACATGAATAACAACAAAAACAACAACCAAAAAGCTACATACTTTTATAAACGGGTGCTTGCGTAGAATAGAAGGACTGAAATGGTATGACAAAGTCACAAATGTGGAATTGATGACAAGAACCATACAAGTGCCAGTGGAACAAAAGTTGAGAAGAAGATGCTGGCGATGGATAGGACACACATTGAGGAAACCTGTTGATAGCATTACAAGGCAGTCTTTGTTCTGGAATCCACAGGGAAAGAGAGACAGAGGTAGACCAAAAACATGGAGAAGAGAACTGGAAACAGAGGTGAAAATGATGAGGAAAACATGGAAAGAACTTGAGCGGATGGTACAGGACAGGAAGACTTGGCATGTGTTTGTTGAAGGCCTATGCTCGTTGGGGAGCTAACGGGTATTGATTGTATCTCGTCCTCTGCTGTTCTCTCTTCTATTTCTCTGTGTATCTCTACTCTTAGATCGGTACTCTCTTCGATCTCCAGTTCCTCTTCTGTTCTCCTGTTTCAATGTCACCGTGGGGTTTGCCCAAGCATTACTCATGCTATTTGTCAAGATTAGATGAACGCTTAAGACAGTTCACGGGGAAGAAAGTTAAGTATGAATAAAATAAGACGAGTGTTCAGTAACTTGGCTCGCGTTAACAAAACGTGAGTATTTTTTTTTCTCGTGAGTTGTAAATCAAAGGCTTAACCAATGAGAGTAGTGAAAAATAAGTGAGGGCGACGAATCAGAAGTAGCGAGGGAATCGTACGTGAGAACAATGACCAGAGGTCATTGAGAGAGTCCGGTTTCTGAGTTTGAAGAAACAAGAAGTGTTTTTGTTCTGGGCGGTTGCCTGCAGACGAACGGATTCTGTGGTTTGACAGAAGTAGAATAAGTCTAGCAAGATATAAGAATAAGTCTAGCAAGATATAGAGGTTATAGGATGAGGAACATAAGTCCAGAAATTGTTCAGAGGATGTGTTAGCACTAGACAGTAACTGTATAAGATAATGAAGAAGCCTTGTGTAGACTATGAGAGTATTAGCGCTAGACAGTAACTGTATAAGATAATGAAGAAGCCTTGTGTAGACTATGAGAGTATTAGCGCTAGACAGTAACTGTATAAGATAATGAAGAAGTCTTGTGTAGATTATGAGAGTAGTGAATGTATTTCAGGAGATATTCAGCGATTTGATTGTAAGTATGATTTTGAACTTATTATGCATACAAGTAAGAGATTTACAGGAGAAGTAACGCAGATGTACCAAGTCGACATGTCAAAGATATATGTTGAGAACTTTGTGGACTGAGCAACAAAAGAGTAAAGTTAGAGGTGAAGGATAACTACCTTTGTCATGGTGAGTTCACGACAAGTAAACTAATGAGCTGTCTTCAGAAAATGGTTGCGACAAGTAAACTAATGAGCTGTCTTCAGAGAATAGTTACGACAAGTAAATGATTTGAAGAGTCGACTTTTGTAAGAACTGTTCACACGCCCTGGCACGTAGGTATATGCTTAGATGACATGGCACTTGTATATAGTTTAAGCTAATCTTTCAGCGATAGTAACAGAGCCCTACATAGGTTAGAAAGATATAAAGGCAGGAATATAATGAGATGGGAGTGAGGAGATGGAGTATAGAGGTATTTAAGTGAACAGGAGTAAAGTTGATTGAACTAAACAAGATACAGGAGGACGATGCATATACATGAGATCTAGAGCTTTTATATATGAAGCCAACATGAGATAAATGTATGCAAGCTCTGGAATGAATTATTTGTCTTGCTGATAAAGATATATATATATATATATATATATATATATATAGATATATATATATATATATATATATATATATATATATATATCTATATATATATATATAAATACATATATATATATATATATATATATATATATATATATATACATACATATTTATGTAAATAATTGTTTTGATGGATACAGCAGATGTTTGAGTCCGTCTGTGAGCGTTGATGTATGTGGCCAGTAAATAAGAATAATAAAAACAAACTACCACTATACGAATGTCAGTAGAAACAGCAAAGAAGGAACCGAACGAGTCGTGGGTTAAAGAAAAGAGGGAAAATATGTTCATCCAGGAATCTACACCTCTGGCGGAGATGGCCAGTACACAAGTACACTCTTAACCCACTTGCAAGATAAACAAAAAGAGATTTTGTGACTTGAGTAATAATTAGAACAGACCACCCCTGTTACATCAACTCTTCAAATTTTCTATCGATATATTCGCAAAGTGCAGTTATATCTTTCTCACGCTCTCTTCTACCACTATTTCTTGTCTTATTCTTCCTCTTTGATCTCACTTCTAACCGTTCTACATTTCTCAACTTTGCGAGGCGCCTCTCATAATGCTGTAGCATAGTGGTTAGTGCACTGGCTCCTAGCTCAGTGGTCTATAGTTCGATCTGTCAGACTCAATAAAAGATATTGAACTCTCACAGACAGACCTAAACGAGATCACATTCATATTTCGGTCGCTATTCCATAATGCCAAAATTTATTTTTCCTCTATTATCCCGCCAGTCCGTGCCTATTACCGCAAATGTGTTGAAACTAATAACGCTATACTTAAAAAACACTGCCTCAAGAATGAACATATTTTCATAGATCACAGCTCGGTCTTCCTTGCCACTTCAGGAGCCCCTAGAAAGCATCTTTACAGCGGCGATATTACATTGTCCAGACAAGGGACCAGTATGTTGGCGACAAATATAAAATATCCAGAAAGCACACTCAGAGGCACTACTCACACATCGGCATCCATATATCCATCCAAACGCCATGTGAATATAAATAGCTACTCATCTAATGCCAATTATGACCTTCATTTTCCATCACTACCCCCAACTTTAAACACCAGCCGCGCAAAATCATCAGACAATCAGGATCATCACGTTATACCTCTTGTTAGCACCACGGATGTGCAGGAAACCAACAATGTCTGCCTTCAACAACCTTCTGCCACAGACGACCCTCCTCGACAACACCAACTTGACCCACTTCATTCCCAGAGGTCTGTAAGTGATCCAATTCAATCTGCTCAGCCTTCATCAACAGAAGTGTCACCATGTCCGCTGTCGTCCCAGACACCAATGAGAGTTCCCCGCTCATCGCTGTCGTCACAGGTTCACCCACATCAACCCACATACCCAGCATTTCATCATTTCCTACATCAACAAAGACTCTTGGACTATGCACCTTACACTTGGAGGTCGTACTTGCCGGAATACTCCACTCATTCAACAACTGTACCTCAATATCCCGCTTTCTACCAAATGCATCATCTATCACGGCCAAATCCACCGCACTTCTATTTTCAACAACCCTCTACTCCATATTAACAACGACTGTTGGCCTCACTAGTTGTCTCTATAACACCAGCAACTGTCGATTGTTGTTTTATATATATATATATATATATATATATATATATATATATATATATATATATATATATATATATATATATATATATATATATATATATATATATATATATATATATATATATATATATATATATATATATATATATAAAATATAATTATAAATATATATATTATATATATATATATATTATATATTTTTTTTATTATTATTTTTTTTTCTTTTCCACACTGTTTGACTGTCTGATATGAGCGCTTGATTTGTTACATTTTTCACCTATTTTTGACGTAATTCAATTGGCTGAATTGTTTGTACAGTAATTAGTTTTCAATGTGCCCCACTTATTAATACCACCATTAATTCCCCTTCATTGGTAAAATTTGTTAAATTTAGTATTTGAGCGCGAGCTTTTTTACATAACATAAATGCCAGGTACTTATGAACAGTTACTAACCATGAATGGTTTACGACTTGGCCATCTGAACGTAAACCATCTTCTAGGTAAACTTCCAGAACTCGCACAAGTTCTGAATCAACATTTCCATGTTTTTGGGCGTTCAGAAAGTCGTCTGAATGAGAAAATAACAGATGGTGACATTGCACGTACTGGTTTTAACACTATTCGGCGAGATTCTAGTAGACAATTAGAGACAGGTTTAGCAGTCTATATTTCCACTTCTCTCAGTTATCGCCGCAGAAACGATCTAGAGACCATAGATATAGAATGCATATGGTTAGAGGTAAACTCACATAAGCAAAGACCCATTTTAATAGGATATCTTTATCGTAACCCCAGTGTAGGAACAACATGGTTTGAAGATTTCACGAACATGATGGATAAAGTTATCACTACAGTCAATGAAATTATTCTTCTTGGTGATTTCAATATTGATATGCATAAGCCGAATCAAACATGGACCAACATCATAGCATCGTACAACATGGAACAAATAGTCAACAAACCTACCAGAGTAACAAAAACATCATCCACACTGATCGATCACATATATGTAACCTGTCCAGAAAACGTTATAGAATGTTCCATCCCTACTATTGCTATGAGTGACCACTATCCCATATGTTGCACTTGGGCAAAAAATGGGTACAAATCTCCAAAAAATAAACACATCAGTATTGAATATAGAAGTCTATAAAATTTCAACGAAAAATTATTTTTAAATGATTTGCGAAATGCGCCTTTCGCCGATGTTTACCAACTTCCTGATCCTGATGACGCCATTGCATATTGGACACGGACATTTTATAGTATTTTTAATAAGCATGCGCCTACTAAAGAAATTCGCGTAAAAAGACAAATAAAATCTCCATTTATCACACAAGAAGTACTTGCCACTATGAGGCAGAGGGATCGAGCGCACAAAAATAAGGACATCATTACATATCGGGCGGCAAGGAACAAAGCACAATATTTAATTCGCAGAGAAAAGAAAAACTACTTTAGTCATTTAGTTCAAAGCAAAAGCAACAGTAGAAATATATGGAAGGCAATCAATACCTTAGTGAACAAAAGAAATGCGCCAGACTCACAAAAACCCAATACTTCATTTACTTGTACAGATTTCAGCAATCATTTTCAGGCAGACATCCACAATATAAAATCCGCCATACCTTCTTCCCCTTGTGACTTCAGCGAATTATCTACGTTCTGCGAGAACAAGTGTACTAGCACCATTCCATGCGACATTCCTTTTATAACAGTTAACGAAGTTTATAACTATCTTATTGATCTTAAAGATAATAACTCATCGGGACTTGATGGAATCAGTAATCGAATACTGCGTTATGCTGCACCAGCTATTACTGATACACTAACATACATATATATAATCAATGTCTCGCAAGGAGTTACTTTCCATCTGCCTTTAAAATCGCTAAAGTATACCCTCTTGTTAAACCTGGTTCATCAGATAATAGCAACCTTGGTAACTATAGGCCCATTTCGCTTATATCATCGCTGTCCAAACCACTGGAAAAAACACATACACAAAACAGCAATGGAACACCTAGCTAATAATGACCTGCTTGTTGATAGCCAGTCGGGGTTTAGACCAAAGCATTCATGCGACACAGCCTTAACAAAAATGATAGAGAACTGGCATCTAAACATCAATAACGATAACTTATGTGGAGCAATCTTTGTAGACTTTAAAAAAGCATTCGATATGATTGATCACTCTATTTTAATCAGAAAATTAGAAACAATGAAAGTAAATCTTAAGCTGGTGAAGTTAATTAAATCATTCCTGACAGACAGACAACAAGTGGTGTCTTACAATAATTCTTTGTCCAACCCAACTGTTGTCGATATCGGTGTTCCTCAGGGTTCTATCCTCGGCCCTCTTCTCTTTGCCGTATACATTAATGATCTTCCTCTGTACATCAAACACTCATCCTGTGATCTGTTTGCCGATGACTGTACTGTTTACACTAGTGACAAAAGTTGCGCCACACTAGAACTATCTTTACAATCTGATACACATAATATTATTAAGTGGAGCAACGAGAATCGAATGCAAATAAATATTAGTAAAACGAAATGTATGTTAATATCAACCAGACAAAAACTACAAAACTCGCAGAAAACAACACTTCAGCTCTACATTGGAACATCACTAATTGAAAACGTAAATGAACATAAAACTCTAGGTCTAACTGTTGACCAGCACCTAAGTTGGAACTCACATGTAAGTGCACTCACAAAGCTAACGGCACAAAAAGTTTACCAATTAGCCAAAATCAAACACTTCCTGGATGAGGGGGCAAGGAAAATGTTCTACACATCTCACATACAAACATACCTAGACTATTGTTCCACAATCTGGGATGGTTGTTCCATATCCAACACAAAAAGGCTTCATTCACTTCAAAAACGTGCAGTGCGCCTAGTTGCTGATAAACACCAAACACATTGTACAGATTTATATAACTATCTTAAAATATTACCCCTTAGAAAGCGCTTCCTATTTAACAAAGCTAAATTCGCTCACAAAATCTTGTCACAGAATGCTCCAACGTATCTGTGGCCTCTTTTAAAATTCAATGAAAAACGTAGTAACCGCTTAAACCAGTTACAGGTACCCAAGCCCAGGCTAGATTTGTTCAAGAAGAGCTTAGCTTACTCAGCTGCTCATCTTTGGAACAATCTTCCACATGATCTTAAAAACATGCACAGTCCCTACTCATATAATCGTAGACTGTTCAAATACATTATGAGTGCCAATTATATGCCGCCCTAAGGGATTATATTTCGATTATTATCTAATATACTGTATGGAGGGTCTAATGATCTAGTTTTTCATTTTTATATATCTTACTTCTTAATTGTAATCAAATACTGTAAATGTATGCTTTTATACTACTTATAATGTTGCATCGCCATTAAACTAACACCTTAAGTATGCAGAATGTCTGAATAACTAGCAATAAAAGATGAGTAAGAGGAAGGGCAAAATGTAAGACGGGCCTATATGCACGATTCTTATCTATCAGTCAATACCCTTTACCTCCCTAAGGAGCATAGGTCATAAAGCTGGATCTCGTATAGTGGAGGCGTCAACAATTCACTCCCTGTGGCAGTATCTGTTTGGGACTCAAAGCTGCTCACCTGTGGGAACATTTTCCGCATGTGCTGACAACACACTAAGTCCCAGGTCATTCAGCAGCGGATTCCCAAAATGTCACGAGTTCTTATTATATACCACCATAAACTATCTATCTATCTATCTATCTATCTATCTATCTATCTATCTATCTATCTATCTATCTATCTATCTATCTATCTATCTATCTATCTATCTATCTATCTATCTATCTATCTATCTATCTATCTATCTATCTATCTATCTATCTGTCTGTCTGTCTGTCTGTCTGTCTGTCTGTCTGTCTGTCTGTCTGTCTGTCTGTCTGTCTGTCTGTCTGTCTCTCTCTCTCTCTCTCTATCTATCTATCTATCTATCTATCTATCTATCTATCTATCTATCTATCTATCTATCTATCTATCTATCTATCTATCTATCTATCTATCTATCTATTAATGTTTATTTTTATTTTTATTTATTTTATTTTTACATTCATTATTATTATTATTATTCTTTTTTAATGTTAAAAACGTACTTTAATTATGATGATTATTGCAAATGTAATATTACTTTTATAATGATAAATGCCTTAATTATGCTTATAGTAAATGTGAGGATTGGGGATTTTTCCTGCAATAAGGCGGCCGGCGTGATGCTGACCACATCACCCCTAGTGTGCCGATGGTCAAGAAAATATGGGCCTAACACCATATTCCCCAGGGTTCATAGCAAATTTCTTCAAGCATTTTCCATGGTTTTTCCAGTCTTTTCCAGGTCCAAGCACATGATCTTCAAGGATGGAAAACTCTAATATTTTCCTCATCTAATTTTCTCAGATATAATTATCACTTTGCTGACCTGCAATCCGGAGCATTACTGTCTCCCATTACCAAGGGTGTTTGCAGATTTCTTTAAAAATAACTGGTTAAATTGAAAAACAAACATAGGCCTTTGAAATGTTCAGAGCACCATTATGAATGGTTGCCACATACGAAAAAACATTTTATGCAAAATGGTCACATGATCATGGCGGCCGTCTTGAATTTGTGTGGCTAATTATAGAAATTTCAGATGTTTTAAAACCATGATCTTTTTCCACTTTATAGTGAATTTGTTCAATGTCAGTGCGATAAAATGTTAGGGACATGGTTGGCAATGAATAAAATAAGCTTGATTGATGTATTGATTTAACTATTAACCAAGTATTTCAACATAAAAGGCTAACAAAAATTGTGAATAAAATGCAAAAATAAATTTAATTTTTGAATTTGTCTTTTTTGAAATATTCTGTGTTTGTGGCATCTGACGATGAGTGTTTGTGAATGTTTGAGTTGTTAAGTATATCTAGTTGGAGTCTGAGCTGCTTCCTTCATTAACTGGGGTTGAAGTTGTAGCTGTAGGCCTCTGGAAGAGTCTTTGTCTGGATCGTTGATAATCCTCGAATATGTGTGGTATAACTTGAAGCAGGGTATCAGGCATAGAGGTACATTGCAATCTGGGCAGTACATGCAAGTCTGGCTTCTGTTCCCTGCAGCCCTACACACTTTACAGTCTGGTTTGTACCTTGTCCTTTCATATTTATCAATGAAGTGGTGCTCAATAAGTCGCGTTGTTGTGACCTGTGGTTTTGAAGGTGTCACATTGTGTCAAAGAATAGCAGGTTCAATAAGAGACAGACATCCTGATCTTTGCTTTGACCTTTTTTTGTAGAGTTTGCACTGTTGTCGGTTATGTGCCCATTGACCATGGCAGTTTCAACTAAGAAATGATATAAAAATAGGATCTGTGTGGGTAGGGGTAGCTTGCACCTAGTTGGCCGAAGTGGTCAACACCTCCCATAATTTTGCTGTATTTTTCTGCAAGCACTGGCTTCTGAATTCTTCTGCCCTAAAGAATTTGTCTTCCTAACTGTCTTGTTTATATCATCATTGGAGTGAACAGTAGATATAAGGTTAAATCTTTTCGTATCATGCCAGGTGACTGTCGGCATGCCTTATCTTCTGTTACACAAAACACAGGATGATTTGCCTTTTTCAGTTTGAGATGCCTTTTCTTCAGTGCTTCAGGAAAATGCTTCCTATTTTCAGCTACTGTTCCAAATGCACCAATCTGAATTTCTTTCAGGTCTTGAAATAAAGCTGAAGGCTGAATTAAAAACTACAACAGAATAGAATATGTCCCTTGTTGCCTATCCATCTTTCACAACTCTGAAAGTTGCCCCAACACAACCTTCATAATTTTCCTTACCAGTATCAATTTTCAATTTCATGCAGTACTATGTTTTAGCATCAGTGAGAGCAGATAGTTTGAATCCCCACTTTTTGGCAGTTAGTGCTTGAAATATATTCCTGTGTGCAGAGCGAGGTGATGTTCTCCGTACCTATTCACTTCGTCAGTGGTCAGATCTATGGCAGTGTCGGGAGAAAAAAGTTTGAAAAAAATCAATGGCCATATATTCAGTTGTGGCACCATGAACTTTGTGCAGCCTACAGCTTCCAACATTAGTTCTATGCCATAGTTCTGGTTCAGTAGCGCATTAATTTTGTCATGAAAAGCCCAGTTTACCTTAGGTCCATCCATGGACAGATGGAGCAAATGTCCTAAATTTAACGATGAACATGCATCATCAAATGCAGTCTGCATATCAAGAGCTCTAGCATGTTCAAGAAACTTTGATTAAGATAATGTGTTTTTATCTCATTTACATCCCAGAAACGAACATGGAAATCCATTTGCTTTCGCTGCATTGATTTGTTCATGCTTTCATCAAACAGAACAATGTAACTGTTCTTGCTAAGCTGGCTCTCAAGAAGTGAGGTGAAATGTGGAGCCAGTCCAAAAGAGGTCAGGTAGTGTCGTGTGGTGCGTATTGGGGCAACTACGACAGTAGTTTTTGCCAGGAATAGCCTATGAGATATTAGGTAGAAGGTCTCTAGAAATTGGCTCCTAAAGAAAGAATAAAGACCTATTCGAGATAGGGACAAGAAGACGGGAATGCGAATGCTTTCCACTAGACAGTGTTTTCTAATTAATTATGGAAAGAGTTCTGTTTCCCCACGACCTTAGCTTCTGCCCTTAGATGCCGTAACAGAAAAAGCCCCCAACCTCATCTGAGTAGAGAAATGTTCCTATATGTGAATATGTAACACCGACAGCACGAGTGATACATTAACAGACTAGATAATGATCAACGATTGTTGGGTTTATTAATTAAATATCCACACATATAGGGTTAGTAATGGTTAGAACGTGATGGTGGTAAAAGACGATTCACACAAAACACACAGATGAGATATTAAAATTGCAGTTAATTAAGTAGTAGTTAATTAAGAATGAACTGGTGTAAAGCGAAATGATGATCATATGATATGCACGGCTGTTTGTGCTCTATACCAGAGCGCTCTTTTAGTTTCGGTGACCGGAATTCTGACACCGGGTATAAAATTTTGTGTGCACCGTAAAAGACTATTTAAGTTTTTGGCGGGGAAAATCAGCTGATGTGTGAGTAAAATCAGTAAAATATAAATCATTACACACTCGTTCTGGATAAACACAGCGCTAAAATTCTTTTGTGTACTATAACTTTGTTCTGTGTTCTATTTTTGATTGCATTTTTATTTGTTTGAAATTAGTTTTGACGGAGTTACAGACTTTTGAAAACAGCGTCATCATTTAAGGAAATTAATAAAATAAGTAATCTTTTTATTAATTTAATATCTAAAAATCGGCCCATTCGTTTGAGTTTATAATTATAAAGACTTCTCGAAGGGAAGCTAAAGATTATTTCCACATACTTTTTTTTTTGGTTTCATATCTTGAGAATGTGCGGTAGTCAGTTTTGTGAGTGTGGCATTACAAGAACAAGCATATTGTCACCAGATTTTATAGCATTTAAATCCGTTTAAACGCATTCCTGATACCCACAAATCTTAAATAAGGTAGTAAAAAAATAACTTTTTGTAAAGCACCATCTGTTTTTGCATTTTCATTCATTTATAATGATATTTAGCTACGTATATAAGCGTCAGAAAACATGTAAAGCTATAGATAGATTACTTCCACATAATTTGATCTATCTTTCAAGTCTTGTTAATCTTCTATTTATAATATGAATTTTTTTTTTTAATTGTGTGTGAGATAAGGACTGTTCCATTGGTGTTCTTTGGTAGACAATCCTGTGCACACGACGGCTGCCAGCGAATTCTAAGTAACTGTTTGTATATCTTCTTTCATTCAAAGTTACAATGCAGGTAGTAAATTTAGAGAAACCAAATTCTAAATCTAATACCATCCTTTTATCAATGGCTAGAGTCAGAGATACATATGATAATTTAGAAATATTTATGAATGGCATGAAAGCTCAGATAGAGTCACTAAAATATTTAGAGTGGGATGGTAAACAAGTTGTTGTTTTCTTATTCGGGGATTATTTCCTTGTTTTGCTGGAGACACCACAGACATGGGTATATTCCTTGAGCTCCAGACAAACCAAACATTTTCATCAAAGACATCCAGAGAGCATACAACTTGCAAACCAAGAAGTTTGGCCATGTTGATAAGAGATTACAATAGATATATGAAATATGGGAAAGGGAATAAAAGGCAAGTGGCACATTACCATAATTGTTTACACAAACCAATGTTAGAGATTGAAATTGAAAATGTAGCTCCTCCTTACCTTATATATTTTATTAGGCATTGTTTTGAAACACCACAGACTTCTAGAACAAGTAGCTGATACAATAGACGCAAAGATATTTGAGAATTCGCAAGAGATACATGCAAACATTAGTACTTTTAAGAATTTGAAGAGATTTAGTAGGAACTGGAAATAGGCAGAAGAATTAGGAGCTAAAATTGAATTTTTCAGGTAGGTATTGAACTTTGTGAGGATAAGGAGGAGACAGATAATTTTAAAGTTAGACTTGAAAATGCACAAGATGCGCTGGCCAAACTTCAGTTTCAAGATCTGTGTACTAGGTCTGGTCCAGTTTGCTCACACATGGACAAGGTACTAGCCAAACACAAAATCATACAACAGGCTTATAATAGCAGAGCATTTATAGGGAATCACTGCCACAGATATCTCACACAAAAAGTTTATAAAGATCTTACAAGAGCAATCATTACACAAACACTGAAAATTACAGACAAACAAGATATAACTAACATAGCTTTTATTGCCCAAGAACAATTCAACTCACTGAAAGAAGCATTTGAGAAAGTACCCAACAAAATATCACACAGTAAACCAATTAGTAAAGAATCAATAACAGCATCGATAGAGACTTATATGTCTTTGTTCAGAAAGCTATTCCCTAGTAAGACAATTCATAAACAGCACATATTAGAAAAACATTGCGCAGACTGGATCAGAACTCATGATGTATGATTGAGATAATTGTTAGCTCTCATGTTCTGGGGACAATTGGGTGTGTTATTTTAAGGTTATAAATGTGGACATGCAATTTAAACTTTCAATAATTAATGTTTGACGCATGAAACCAAAACAAAACTTTGATATCCATTTTCTGCAGGTTTTCTACTTTTGATTTCTGTAATTTGTTATGCATGTTGATTGTGACCGTTTTAGTGTAAATTGAATTAGAAACAAACCATAACAAAATGTTAAAAAAAAAAACCCGTAAATTTTACACTATTTCAGACTATTATATCTTCTGTTCTAATTGTGATAAAATGTTTGTTCTTGTTCTAAAATTTACTCTAACATTTCTAGTCTAGCTTTACGCAAAATTAAAGCCGGTATTTATAATAATATAAAGTAGCATAAAAGCAATTCAAACATGTTTTGGGGACAATTGGGTGTGTTATTTTAAGGTAATAAATGTGGACTTGCAATTTAAACTTTCAATAATTAATGTTTGACGCATGAAACCAAAAACAAAACTTTGATATCCATTTTCTGCAGGTTTTCTACTTTTGATTTCTGTAATTTGTTATGCATGTTGATTGTGACCGTTTTAGTGTAAATTGAATTAGAAACAAACCATAACAAAATGTAAAAAAAAAAAAACGTAAATTTTACACTATTTCAGACTATTATATCTTCTGTTCTAATTGTGATAAAATGTTTGTTCTTGTTCTAAAATTTACTCTAACATTTCTAGTCTAGCTTTACGCAAAATTAAAGCCGGTATTTATAATAATAAAGTAGCATAAAAGCAATTCAAACATGTTTTGGGGACAATTGGGTGTGTTATTTTAAAGTAATAAATGTGGACTTGCAATTTAAACTTTCAATAATTAATGTTTGACGCATGAAACCAAAACAAATCTTTGATATCCATTTTCTGCAGGTTTTCTACTTTTGATTTCTGTAATTTGATATGCATGTTGATTGTGACCGATTTAGTGAAAATTGCATTATAAACAAACCATAACAAAATATAAAAAAAACGTAAATTTTACACTATTTCAGACTATTATATCTTCTGTTCTAATTGTGATAAAATGTTTGTTCTTGTTCTAAAATTTACTCTAACATTTCTAGTCTAGCTTTACGCAAAATTAAAGCCGGTATTTATAATTAAAAAGTAGCCTAAAAGCATTAATTAAGCCCTATCAAAAGTAAACATCGCCACATGTTTTTCCTATTAGGAAGCTGACCACGTGACCTCTGTCAAGTGGGCTATAAATAGCGCGGTCGGGGAAAAAGGGGAAATAACTAAAAGATCGCTCGCAAACAGCCGTGTATGATACGTGTTACCAAAATGGTGAGTAATCTACACAGCCCAAGTGTCTCTAAATGCTTCTCATGGATATGATGATTCACATGTATGCATAAAATGTCCCAAGTTGTCATGCGTTATGTCGAGTGGGGTATCTCTAAGTCGAGGACGTTCTAATGAAAACTGTTGTCGTACTGAGAACGTTGATGATATATATATATATATATATATATATATATATATATATCTATATATATATATCTATATTTATATATATATATATATATTTATATATATATTATATATATAAAATATAATTATATATATATTTTATATATATATATATATATATATATATATATATATATATATATATATATATATATATATATATATATATATATATATTCCTTCACTGTTTGAGTATATATCTATAGTGTTGATCAACAGTTAATAGCTGTCATATGAAAAAAAAGTCTGTTGTCTAATCTCCCGAGGGTACTGGCCAGGCTGGATATCTTCACGAAATGTTAGTGATATGTAGACTCATTATCTTGCGTATGTAGTCGTGATTCATAAAATATACTTTAGAGTCTGCTTCATAGAATGCGCTTAAGAGTGTGTTGCACTTGGTATAAATATGAGATTCCACTTTTGATCCCTTTAGCTTGACTTCAGATAATAAGCTTTCGATTGATTTGAACTTGTGATAACTATATGTTGAACTTGTGAGCCAGCAGTATATGGTGACTGTTGCGTGATAAATTCTCGCAACATCGTTTTATTTCAATATCTGTTTTATAACGCAAGGGCAACAACTGCTTGGAATTTATAGTCACTTTTCTCGGTAAGCATTTGTCTTCTCGCGTTGGTATCGAATGCAGTTAAGTTTGAGCTGTGGTCGTTTTGCGCTGGACTGCGCATGACTTGTCTTGCTTCTTTGTCGATCGGTTTCCGCCCACCACTAGTGGGAGTGAGCGATTTGGAATGGCGAAAGAGATGCCTCGTTGAAGAGGGGATCTCCGCTATTTTTGTTCTGTCAGGGATGTGTAGTCCTCTTAATGGATATTTCGTTTATTCGAGATAATACCTCTAGTGTTTCCCACATGTCGGGAGGCGTGATATTTCTGTGTATTTCATGAAAGCAAGGTAAATTGACTCTTTCATTAACTCTATTGATTTTGGGTCGTGAGCGATTTCGATTCATAGCCTGTCTGCGAAAGTCGTCGTCACGAGATGTTTTCCTAGCTCACATGTCGCTGCATTGTACTGCATCGGTTGATGCAGGTACCAAGGACCATTACTTGCTACTTTGTTAAATGAACTAGGTTTGGAAAACCTTTATTATCTAGAGGATATTTTTGAGGACATTATTTATACTTCGGCAGACGTGTCTGTCTTGCTGAAGTCAAACTAAGGAGAGTGAACTGATCTCATACATCTGGTTATCTCCTGGCTGTTATAGAAAAGGATGGAGTTTTCCACCTGACTACATTTACAGCACTTTGAAATATAACATGCATCTGACTCATCATTGTAATGCTGTCTACCGTTTATTGCTGTATTGAATGTTGCTGTGATAATGACTGTTTGATGTGCCTACACATTTGCGTAACCATTTTGTCACTGTGGCGTCCACAATAAATAATGAAGAAAAACGTCAACGGCTGTTTCAAGACTCATTGACTTTATACGTCGTGAGTTTACTGACGTCCTATGTGGATTGCCCTGTTATTGTTGCATGAACATTGTTTTGACTGAACACATCTACACACTACACAAAACCAGACATGCGGATGCCATCCATCATCATATGGCATCACGCATCATTTGGTGGCCAGTGTGGCCCATTAACTAATTACTATAACTGTAAACAATGACTATGTAAACACATGCAGAATGTAAACATTGAAAATGTAAACAATACAAACAATGTAAACAATAACAATGTAAACAATAACAAAGATCAGCAACAATACAAAAACTTTCGCAGAAATCAACTAAAAATAAAGCAGAAATTAATGAAATATCACAAAAAATGTGACGATATCTGCGATAGAATTAAACAAAATACATGACACCACAGTGTATAAACAAAAATGTTGTATGAAACTAAATTATAGACAAGAGTAGGCTAACAAACACAAACAAATCAAAACAAAACTAAAGAATGCGAAATAATAACGAAAACAATATTAAAACATGTCATCACAGCTAACATAAATAGCAACAGAAGTCGCTTAGCAAATTCCAGTATTGGAAATTTGCAAACCTTACAGAAAACGCTCACAATAGACGACCTCTATGACGTGGCATAATCTAACGGAGACACCACCCAACCGAGAACCCGCTGAAATATAAACATATAAATATACAAATAACATATAAACATAAAACATATAGAATGAGATGATACACAGAAGACTCAGCAGAAGTATAAGGGCACAGTTTACATACAAACAGGCCACTTAACTTATAGGCTTCCAATCGTAGAACAGCAGAAAAACGGATGTCAATCAACGTCCTAAAGAGCGAAGCTCCAACGATGATGGCACATCTGAACTGCTTCCACTGCTAACACGATTGTACAAGAGCTTCTGAAATACTGTGTGTTGAGTTGTTTCGGCACTTGACCTTCTAATCCAAAAGTAAGTTGATGGAAATCGGTACTTGGCCTTCTTCAGAAAACAACCCGTTTCAACCGGCACTTGACCTTCTCAAAAAACGACAGCACTGGAACCTTGACAGCAGCAACTTGCTTGACTTGCGTAAAAGATAACAGCAGTCCGAGTTATCCGGCAACATGTAACAACGCCGGGTACTGTCAAATTCTTGTTTCCGTCAAAAAATTGAAATTTGACTTTTACCGGGCAACGCCGAGTACTTTGAAAATTTTGCAGATGTTGACTGTATTGAAGAATGTTAATTTCTTGAAGGATGCTGATGAATTCTTGTTGAAAATGAAGTGGGTAAGGGACCCCGTGTTTGCTGGTACCAGAATCAAACCAGCTTATGGCCACCAAATGATGCGTGATGCCATATGATGATTATAGTAACTTGCATACGTATATTGTGTTTACATGCTAACGTGATGTGTGTTGGTGACACCTCCCCGATGTGAATATTTTTTGAGACATATTTATTTTTCTGTTGAGGTATATCCTCACCAGACACTCTATAATTAGCCTATTGTTTGGCAATTTAGTTAATTATCAGCGCATAATTCGTGCGTTTTGAGCCGCTTATCGCTTGCTCTTTGATATTGAAAAAAAAAAATATGTTCCACATTTTTTTTTTATCGGGAGGAGGTGGTGATATGTTGCGTGATAAATTCTCGCAACATCGTTTTATTTCAATATCTGTTTTATAACGCAAGGGCAACAACTGCTTGGAATTTATAGTCACTTTTCTCGGTAAGCATTTGTCTTCTCGCGTTGGTATCGAATGCAGTTAAGTTTGAGCTGTGGTCGTTTTGCGCTGGACTGCGCATGACTTGTCTTGCTTCTTTGTCGATCGGTTTCCGCCCACCACTAGTGGGAGTGAGCGATTTGGAATGGCGAAAGAGATGCCTCGTTGAAGAGGGGATCTCCGCTATTTTTGTTCTGTCAGGGATGTGTAGTCCTCTTAATGGATATTTCGTTTATTCGAGATAATACCTCTAGTGTTTCCCACATGTCGGGAGGCGTGATATTTCTGTGTATTTCATGAAAGCAAGGTAAATTGACTCTTTCATTAACTCTATTGATTTTGGGTCGTGAGCGATTTCGATTCATAGCCTGTCTGCGAAAGTCGTCGTCACGAGATGTTTTTTCCTAGCTCACATGTCGCTGCATTGTACTGCATCGGTTGATGCAGGTACCAAGGACCATTACTTGCTACTTTGTTAAATGAACTAGGTTTGGAAAACCTTTATTATCTAGAGGATATTTTGAGGACATTATTTATACTTCGGCAGACGTGTCTGTCTTGCTGAAGTCAAACTAAGGAGAGTGAACTGATCTCATACATCTGGTTATCTCCTGGCTGTTATAGAAAAGGATGGAGTTTTCCACCTGACTACATTTACAGCACTTTGAAATATAACATGCATCTGACTCATCATTGTAATGCTGTCTACCGTTTATTGCTGTATTGAATGTTGCTGTGATAATGACTGTTTGATGTGCCTACACATTTGCGTAACCATTTTGTCACTGTGGCGTCCACAATAAATAATGAAGAAAAACGTCAACGGCTGTTTCAAGACTCATTGACTTTATACGTCGTGAGTTTACTGACGTCCTATGTGGATTGCCCTGTTATTGTTGCATGAACATTGTTTTGACTGAACACATCTACACACTACACAAAACCAGACATGCGGATGCCATCCATCATCATATGGCATCACGCATCAGTGACGAAAAATGCTGCGTCCACCTTCTGGATTGTGGGTGAAAAAATATTCCTTTTTAATTGAGGAATGAAAGATTTCTTATCGCGAATTCTGCTAGCCAAATGTTCGTTTTTTATAACTTATTTCTGGTTAGACGTCAGACATGTTGCGTGTAGACTCAGACTTCTGATGAACCGAAGACACACAAAAGTCTTCGTAAGTTTTCACACTTAACATCACTGGTTGACTTTCATTTATACTACTGCTCATTATTGATCTCTCTGTGAGTTCAATTCTAATGATGTTAAATATCTTGTGCATGAGAGTGTGTGCGCATGAGAGACTGTGATGATGATGAAGGTGAAGTATGAACTATTAATTACCTCCTATCATCCTATCATCTTCTAGGAAAATCTTATGATTTTATTAATCAGTTATGAAAAGAATTAATTGAAACTCTATCTTTCGCACATTTAGCTGTGAGGTTAAAATAAACAATGAATAAGAAAATGTATTAATAATCTGTATAAGATCTACTAACCTTCTTTTCCCTTCGCAAAATCCTTTACGAACACAATTCACCACAGAAATAAATTATTATCCACTCTGAATAAACACGTGTATTTAGGCTAGGCGTTTTAGGGATTTAATCTCTACCTCACAATGTAAAAACTGGACTGCTCTCTCTAGCAAGCTACACGTGTATTATATCTCTAGAAGTCCAATGTTGGTTCTTTGGACCGGTGACGTACAACTCCGCCCATTCAACCAATACCTAAGAGACCCTCTGGTCGCTCATTCCCAGGTTCGCTCTTGTCCCCTGTCTGTCAAAAAGTGGGTGGCGTAATTCGCGACCAACTTTCGTTGCCTGGCTTGCCCGACAAACAGGTATTGAGATAATTGGCTGGCCAATGCAAAAGTGCTGTCACATTACTCTCTGATTGTCTATCGCTCCGTGTGTTTTAGCGGCACTCTTCGTTACATCCGTCCATTGTCGCCAGCATGCTAACATGTCCGCTCTGTGGCGCCTCCTATTGTATTACATGCCGGTTGCTTTAAACAGCAGGAGACGTTTTCACCTGGCCAAGCTGGGAGTTCAATGTGGTGACCCGTCGCTTGTAGCGGCCGAGCAACAAACATAATAACAGTCCACAGAAATTGTATAATGCCCAGATGTCTGATTTGGATGACCAGTTGTGTTTTCACCAGATTTATCACGGTGCAATGTGGACTTCAAACGATGATGTCAGGTATGGGGACTCAATCAAAAGACTTTATTTTACCACCGATGAAAGAACAAATGTGGTTCTCTAGATACCGGTCGCGAGTAATCAAACGATGAAATAGCAAATGTGGGATGAAAGAGCACAAATGTGGGAGAAAATAAAATACGAGAGATGTAGGAAAAGATAGAGCTATAAGGCCTTGGCGCTCGTTTATCACAGGTAGAAAGTTTTCCTTTCAGACAGACCATACTGTCTGGCAATAGAACTATCAGGAAACATTTTGTGAAAAATTTTGTAAATTCCTGTATTTGAATTAAAACTAGGGTGACTTTTGACTGAAAACAGAGTCCAAATAATCTCAGCTCTGAGAGTTTCTTCATTGGTCACAAATGATGTCACATCTGTTGGTCTTCTGGTAGTGTCAGACGTTGTTGACGTGTCCAAGGGCGTAGTGTTAGACGGTTTTGATGTTTGTGAGGGTAAAACTGCTGCTTGGAGTTGTGTTCGTTTCTGTAAAAAAATAAAAATGGAACACACAAATAACTTATGAGTAGGCCTAAGCTTTGTATATTTACCAAGTCGAAGTTCTAAACGCATACATAATATAGTCAAACAATATTTAACTAGAATAAAAGCTAATATATAGTAATTGGGAGGGTGAAGGTGTAATAATATTTTTATAATACTTATGATAAGTGGAAATCTATTAAATATCTAACTGGAAACAGCAGGCCTGTACCGCCACCCCCCAACTTTACTATTTTTGTTTGGTTTTTTGTTTTGTTTTATCTAGTTTCTGTTTGTTTAGATTTTTTTGAAAAAATTGTGTTTATTTATTTTTAAAATAACATAGGCCTAAACAGAAATTGGTAATTTTCATTTATCCTAATTAGGCCTACAGTGATTTGACAGATGTGATGCCACTTTCATGTATCGGCGGTTATTCATGTTATCTAGAATTGAAAACACATAGGCCTATCTTAACTATAACCCTTCATCATAAATAAAAATAAAGCATTCAAAATATATTTATTTCCAAAAAATGTGGTGAAATGAACAGTGGGACATGGGTCTGATAACAGGGTAGGCTATAGGATATGGAATCGCCATCAACTTCTATTCCTGACCATCTTAAACTGTGTCAAACATGTTCCCGTAAGCAGTTGTAAACCAAGAAATTTAATTAAAAAACTAGGCCTATAATTTTGGCCATGGTTAAAAATAAAACTGTAAATAGGCCTACGTTGTAAATTACTGACGCAAGTACAGTAGTCCTATCTATAAACTGGACTTATTTAAATATGTTTTATAAATGATATAAATGAATTTATTATTTACCTCAGTTGAAATGAACGATTTAATGCAACTTGAATGCGCAGACAAGTTCTTAGTGTTTTTTTCTAGTAGCCTGCGACGTTACTGCACTTTCTCCCGTGCAGGTCAAATATATTTCTTTTTTACACATGGTGCAATTTGCGCAATTCGCAGTTTTTCCAGGCGCATTCCATGTTTTATAACTTGGCATTTCTAGCCATTTATACTGAAAGTGACAACAAGGCATGTTTCTAAATAATAATTTCAAAGGTGGCAATGCATGATTCGAATAGCAGACGCGAGGGCTAAAAATAAATTTGTGGGTTCACGTCATTAACGCAAACCGCCGAAAACGCAAATCGCCGAAAACGTTTGGAAATGGATTTAGTGCACAAAGGGAAGTAAAAATTATACGGTAACTGAAGTTTAACGACAAATACCACCAAGCATCCAACATTCGATTCGTATATTTTTTCCAGGTCCGATTGCGGGAAATTCAAGGCTTTTAGCCATTTATCCAGCCTTTTCAAGGCCTGGAATTTTGTTTTCCGTTTTCCAGGTCGCTACGAACCCAATATGCCTCAATGGGCGTGTAACGGGATCCCTCTCATAACACTAGTCAACAAATTTTCTAAAGTTATTTGTACCAGAAATTAAATATACCATTTCTTATTGATTTTGACATGCTGATTTCAAATATCATAATGAAATTCATCAATTGGCTCTGGTTTTTTTTTAAAATGATGAATTTACATTACAGTAATACAAATAATGTATGCTTGTTTAATTCTCTGGGGTGAACAGCTAGTCTTTCTACTTTAGCATTATAAAAATTGTGGTTACATACTCAATTAATTGATATTTCAACATAATATGGTAGAAAAAAAAAACATTATTTAAAATTCACATATGCTTTAAAAAGGCACATTTGTACCCATTCCGTCATTATTCAGTCGCTGTTCGAGCTATCTTTGTTTGCTTCTTGTAGTCAATCGCTGGGGTGTCTCTTGTCACAGTCCAACAGTAATCAGCAAGCATTGAAGGGTTCCAATTGCCTTGATACCTTGTCTCCATAGCAGCAATGTCCTGGTGAAATCGTTCACCATGCTCATCACTGACCGCTCCACAGTTTGACGTAAAGAAATCCAGATGAGAATCCAGAAAATGAATTTTCAAAGACATGTTGCAGCCAAGACTCTTATACTTCAGAAGGAGATTTTCTACAATTTCATTGTAATTATCAGATCTGTTGTTTCCAAGAAAATTGCCCACCACTGACTTAAATGCTAGCCATGCTGCTTTTTTCTTGCCACGCAACACGCAAAGAAACTCGTCATCATGAAGAAGTTTTCGAATTTGCGGACCAACAAATACCCCCTCTCTTATTTTAGCTTCACTCAGTCTTGTAAATTTTCTGATGAGGTATTTGAAAGCCTCATCTGTTTTCTCCATTGCCTTGACAAAGTTTTTCATGAGACCCAGCTTAATGTGCAAGGGTGGCAACAAAATCTTGCTGGAGTCGACAAGTGCTGGGTTCTCAACGTTCTTACTGCCAGGCTGCAATGACTGCCTGATTGGCCAATGTCTTCTGATGTAATGGTCACTTCGTGCACGGCTATCCCACTCACAGAGAAAGCAACAGTACTTGGTGTATCCACCCTGTAGTCCAAGCAAAAGAGCGACCACTTTTAAGTCACCGCAAAGTGACCAATGATGATGATCGTAGTTTATACACTTCAAAAGCTGCTTAATGTTTTCATAAGTTTCATTCATATGAACTGCGTGACCAACTGGAATTGACGGTAACGCATTACCATTATTCAACAAAACAGCTTTAAGACTCGTCTTGGATGAATCAATGAAAAGCCTCCACTCTTCCGGTATGTAATTGATTTTGAGGGCTGCCATTAAACCAGAAATGTTGTGGCACGCAGAAAGGTCACCCTCTTTGAAAAAGAATGTAATAAGCGGCTTCTGGCGGTTCCTATATGCAGAAATTGTAACATCTTCTGCCAGGAGATTCCACTGTTGCAATCTGGAACCCAAAAGCTCCGCCTTGTTCTTCGGTAAATTCAGATCTCTTACAAGATCATTCAGTTCACCTTGGGTTATTAAGTGTGGTTTAGTGGATGTAGTTTGCTCAAAATCTGGGTCGCTTGAGGTTGATGGTTCAGGACCACCAATGTCCTCTTCTTCATCAGTGGAAGCAGCTGAAAATGATTCTGGCACTTTGGGAACTGGTAGGTCATCGCCATATGGTACCGGACGTATTGCAGAGGGGATGTTTGGATATTCCAGAGTCCATTTTTTCTTCTTTGATATGCCTTTCCTAATTGGAGGGACTATGCTAAAGTAACAGTTGTTAAGATGATCAGTGAGCTCTCTCCAAATCATTGGGACTGCAAAAGGCATAGCTTGCCTTTTGCCAGTCAACCACAGTTTAAGATGTGCTGCACATGTATTGCAGCATATGTGTGGCACCCAGCTCTTATCTTGATCTCCTATTCTGCAGCCAAAATACAAACTGTACGCCTTCTTAATCACTTTAGTTATATTTCGTTTTTGTGATACAAATGTCACCTCACCACATATATAACAGAAATTATTAGCACTGTTCACACATGTCCTAGGCATTTCTAACTACGATACTTTTGATAAGGACAAATGCACTAACTAATGGCAAAATTTTATCAGAGATAAGATATTTATACACGAAGGTGATGTAATCATAGGTAGGATTGCATCATCAACTTCTAGTTACATTTTTATTGGTCATTAGAAAAAATTATGCAATCGCCCACAACAGTTGCGTCATATATATAAATTGACCGTAATTAAATAAACTAGTAGCATATATCTTGAAAACTAGAGCCAATCAACATTTTTTAATGTCATTTTCGTTTTCAGCACACCAAAATTAGTTAAGATCAGCAATTTTCATTTCTGGTACATTTTGGTTGTTGACTAGTGTAATCGGACGAATCGTCTGATGATGACCAATGTCTCTTCGTCCCTCGTATACTCCCTTCCTTCATTTCCTCCTGCGTCTCTGAATCTTCTGCTGACGTTTCTTCTAAGTCCTGAGGTTCTTCTCTAATATTTTGTTGCTCTGCAATTTTCTCCTGCTCCTGTTCTCTTAGCCTCTCTTATCTTGTAATCAGTGCCTACGTTCCATCATTGGCATGTCTGCTTCACTCTCGTAGTTATCTCTCTCGGTTCTCAACCTTCTTATCTCATCTGGTATATCGTAATGCTGCGTATTGTCCTGTGCATCCTGCGTGATTACTATCCTTCCGTTCTATTTCGCCTTTGCTCTCCCGCTCTAGTGTGCTTGTATCGTGCGCCTGCCTCTGCGTCATTTCCTATCGAACCTCCGCGGCTTGCTGTCTCTTCATCTTGTATCGCATCTCTCCTATCTTCCACCGACGTATCTCGCCTTGTTTCTTCCTGTTCCTGGTATGTGTTTTGTGGGGGTGGGGTTAACCAACTTGATGTTATCATGGGTTATGCATGTGCTTCTGCCCTAATTACAATCTGATTATTCCCTAATGTGTGTCCATAGTCGTCACTGGAAGTATTCTCCTCTGTTCCATCCTCTTCACTCTGGCCCGGTGCTACTATCCAGTTGTCTCCTCTCCTGTTGATATTTCTCTTCCTTTCTTTTGGTGTTGATTCAGTCCTATGTGTCACTGTCCGTCCATGTGTGTTGTTGTGTTTCCTATGCCCTTGCGTATTGTGTTTCTAGGCATCTGTATACATCTTTCATTTCGTCTTGCTGCATCTTTTCCACTGACTCACTGTCGTATTTTGAATCTGTCTAACAACACGGTCATATTTACCGCGCTCACTATAGGATAAATGAACCTATGGACTAGCCAATCAGGACGCTCCTTTTCTAGTTTGTATAAAGAAACCTTTTTATATTTGACAGAAAGGGCCTATTCTGTGTATTTCATAGGAAGGAGTTATTTTATTTCATAAAGAATAACGATTTATAAAATGAAATACCTAACTATTATAACATCTGGGATATTACTTAATAAGTAGGTGTAAAGACGGCCTTATAATAGTAATTTAATTAAAGAGAAAAATTGGTTTTAGTGATATTTCTATATCAGGGTAGCTCCCGATTTAGCTAATTAAAAACGGCATAGATTTAAATGCCATGTAATAACTAAATAACAAAGATATAGAAAGATAGAGATCAATTGGCAGTTCAAATATCACTTTAAATAATTAAAAACGGCCCAGTAATAAGTTAGATATAAAATATTTAAACTTAGTCACATTATACGGGCCAGCTGAAACACGCTTAGGTTTTGATTCTTAAACACACATTTGGACCGTGCTTCCGATTGGACGGACACGGCGCTATATATAGAACTGGGACTTAGGGGAAGCCGCCACAAAATTTAAATACCGAGCTGCATGAATCGAGCGCAAATTGTGACGACAGGTTCTTTTGCCGCTGTGATCTAGAGTAGACTTAAAGTGCCCATTGAAAGCCTGTATTCAGCTTGTGTATTATTGCCTGAGGGTAAGAAAGATATATATAATTTGTATATATTGTTGATTATTTGCCTGTGTATACCCGCTTATGTGTTCAGTGATGTGTAGAAAGTGAAACTACAGGACTAATGTGTTGTTGCCATGCTGGCTTACTTGTAAACGTGTGTGATTTTTGAGACGAAAGCCAGCAATGAAAAATGTGTAGAATATTTGTACGTAGGGCAAAAATTACGACTGTAAGTTTTAATAAGGTATATGAATGAGTATTTCAGCTTGGAATTACACACTGTTCATATCATAAGATAGGAGTACAGGAATTGTTAACATGATGAAATCAAGTTGTCACTTGCTACTGTGTACTTAACCAAATCATTGTATGGAAGCCAATCATGGGCTAAGGAAGAAATATAGGATGTTTACAGGAAATGAATAATCATATGGAACTGGCTGTAAGAGAAATGAAGTTACGGTATATGTCCTGTGCAAACTGTTAGCACAATTTCTGAAAAAATGTTTATATGTGATGTTGTGTGTGTGTAGTGGTGCTGGAGCCTACATGGAATGCGGTTATCTTTCATTCCAGGTTCTGTCTCCATATTCATTCATTCATAACCCTCCACTCCCAAAGGAGCATAGGCCTTCAACAAACACATGCCAGTCCTCCTGTCCCGTGCCATCATCTCAAGTTCTTTCCATGTTCTCCTCATCATTTTCACCTCTGTTTCCAACTCTCTTCTCCATGTACTTCTTGGTCTTCCTCTGCCTCTCTTGCCCAGGGGGTTCCAGAACAAGGACTGCCTTGTAATGCTATCAACAGGTTTCCTCAGTGTGTGTCCTATCCATCGCCATCGTCTTCTTCTCATCTCTTGTTCCACTGGCACTTGTCTAGTTCTTGTCATCAGTTCCACGTTGGTAACCTTGTCATACCATTTTAATCCCTCTTTTCTACGCAAGCACTAATTTATGAAAGTCTGTAGCTTTTTGGTTGTTGTCTTTGTTGTTCTCCATGTCTCCGAGCCATACAATAGGACTGACTTCACATTTGAGTTGAAGATTCTTATTTTCGTGTTGGATCCGATTTCTCTTGATCTCCATATATTTCCCAATGCAATGAAAGCTCCTCTTGCCTTTTGTATTCTTATTTTGATATCGCTGTCTGTCCCTCCAACTTTGTCTATATTACTGCCAAGATATGTGTATGATTCTACATCTTGAATTGGTGTTTCTTCAAGTTCAACCCTGTTATCATTACCTGCATTTATTCTCATTATTTTTGTCTTTTCCCTGTGTATTTCTGTCTCCATATTACAAAGTACGAAACATGCACTGTTGAGGAAGTCTGTTGGTGTCTACAGCTCCCTATATATCTGGAGCCATACCACGATTCCCAGCCTGGAGTTGCAGTTTGTGTAAACCCGGCCTGATGGATGCAGATCATCATCTAATAAGATAGGTGGAAACTAGTTCCACTGTACAGCACATCCCGTCAAAACCTAGTTCTAAAAACCACACTTAATAAAAATAAACATTTAATGATGATATATGAAGGACATTGGTTAAATAAAGTGAATTCTTCAGTCCAGAGACAGTGATTATAGATTAGTAAAGAAAGAAATTGACATTATCTCGTTACCTTTACAATATTATTCCTTATGGAAAAGTACATTCCATATTATTTATTTAATATTGTAAATACCATTTGATTTCTTTTGAGAATTCCTGACCGAAAAAATAAATCGGTAGAGGACAAATAAATTGTAAATAATTTCAGTCAGTCTTGCTTAATACTTCTTATTAAGTTAATGTTCCGTATTGATATTTCTTACATATAATTAATTCAATTTTCCCCTAGATAATTAGCCAGTAAAATAAAAGTATATTCATTAATCAATGTGGGATCTAGAGAGGTAGCAGATAGATCTTCAGTACCCCACACTATCATCATACTTGAAGGTTTACATATCTTGACCCCACTATTGATGTCGATACACCCTTGCTCTTTTCAGAGAAGGGGGTATTTCTTATAAGACCAGTCTCTTATCTGGCACTATCCTGGTATCATCTGATACACCTTTGTGTCCAGGAAAGTCTTTATTGTAATAACATCCAAACCTCTCGCGACACTCACTTGTTCATGAATCTCTCTTTCTCGATCTATATTCTCTGTCTTTTCTTGTTGAATTTCCAATTTGAGCGCTGTAATAGCATTGTAATGACTGGTCGTCTCCTTATTAATAAAATTCGAAACTGCTGAGTCGCTTATTGCAAGTTTGTGTAGTAAATCCCCATTCTCCTGTTTCAAAGTAATAATTGTATCCTTATCTTTTGATGACTGTTCCAATTTTTCTTTCTGAGATGTAGTCTCCAACGTAAGATTCTCAATTTCTTGTTGGAGAGTTTGTATAGTGTCTAAAGCCTTAGCTTTTTCTTTCTCAATATTTAAGTTTTCACGTCTAACCTCCATGTCAGATTTTGATTGTAGTTTAATTTCCAGAATATTCAATCCTTTGTCCTTCATATTTTCAATATGATTCAAATATATTTCATATTGTGTGTCCGCGTAATCCTCAAGTTCCCGACTAGATTTACATAAATCCCTTGCAGCGTTAATAAAGTCCTCCAATGTCGCCTGTCGTAGATTTATGATAGGGGAATTAAGACACAGATTTGTCCCTTCTGAACAGACTAGAACCTGAGGAGACTCAGTGAGAGATAATAATAGAAATAGATTTTCACGAGTGAGATGGTGGAAACTAGGTAATTCTGTCCCTGAGACTCGAGGAGATCCTGTCGCTCAGCCTATCTCTACAACAGAAAGTATTTGTCAGACAGATAACTCAGTTATATAGATGTACTATATATCAACCACTCACCGACACACACACACACACACATAAGTGACGACAGTTTGACATACAAACGTGAAAATTAATTATAACAATGGAATATAGATATTTTGGGACGAGCTGACCGACACACTTGAATAAGTTTATGTAAATTTTATTTATCATAAAGAATTTCACAACACAGTAAATATATTTAGACTATCAAATCAATACACAAATAAACATAAGTTAAGGAATCAATAACAGAGTTGACCCATAAGTGTAATCCTTTCACCCTCTGTTGAACCAAGATCCCGTTATAAGAGAAGTTATTCGCCCCAAAGAGTCACAGATTTATACACTATGGTCTAGGATTTCACTCTATCGTAAATAACAGAGGTTTTTCCTGTAATCTACTCTGAAATAGGTAGCATATGTAATCTTTAAGAAGAAACACAATCAATGGATATATGGATTATAGAATCAAAGAATTAATCATCCCTGCATTTTCTCGCTCTGACACACTTGTGATCACAAGACATGCGTTCTTACCTAATAGGCACTTCACCACATCTGGAACAATTGTTTAAGGAACATACAGCCCATCCAATGGCGTGTTTAGGCGAAACAAGCCCCAGCTTCTCCAATGCTAATAAATTCACATCTTGGGAAGCGCTCGCTTCCCTATGGCACGTAGGATGCTGATAAATGTCACTTCACTTTTTGTCCAGGTAGTAAAATAATTAAGATGTCTAATGTTCACAAGGGTACAGTAGCTTGAAATAATCGATCGTTACATCGAGTTGCAGGTAAATAACTCTGTTCAGGATTTATCTTCTTCTCAAAACAGTGGTTGTTATACAAGTAATGTCACAGGTTTGATTATGTTAAATGTTTGATTTAGTCGCCACCACGGGCCGACTGTAAAACCTTGATTACTGGAATAGAACTCTGGAACTCAATGCCAGGTACAATATAAATTTCAGAAAAATAGTTCGTTTCGTCTACTTATTCTCTGCTATACATAAACAGAAACCTCTGGTAGGTTTTGGGCTTAACCCAGATACTGTATAAAAGGAAGAGAAAAATATAAATATTTAACCCTAATATAGTATACACAATCCTACACGTAAATAGAATATGTTCACTTCGGTCATTTAACTTAAATTATAAACCGCAAACTTAGAGTTGTCTTATCGTTTAAAACTCCCGTGAAATAAATTATAGTCATTAAAAAAACAATCATCATGAATTAGAAATATATACGTATCTCGTCAATACTCAATGATGAATCATTGCATTTACCGGTTAGCTAAAATATTCCCTGACTGGTTACTAGCAATTTAATTAAATTTATTTATAGCTGAATGAGTTTTAGCTAGAAATTATAATTTATTCTGCTATCCACTATAACACAGTAACTAGAGAATTTGTAATGACGATTAAACTAGTAAATCACTCTGCACACAATCTAGTGAAGATATAATTCGAACTAACAATTCTATCACTCGACAATACTATTCATATATATATATGAAAGCCCCGTGTCATATATATATATATGTGTGTGTGTATGTATGTATGATATATATATATATATATATATATATATATATATATATATATATATATATATATATATATATATATATATATATATATATATATATATTTACCTTCACACAAACTTCTAAGATTTTCTCCACCAGAAACTAAGACTCTACTATTACAGTGTTTTCTAGAACTCGTGCTAGTTGTATCTCTAAAGCTGTGGCAGTACTGAATGAATGAAGTCTAAACTGCTGGGGTATAAATATCTGAAACTGACACAGAATCAAAGGGAAAGTTGTAACTAGCAGACTCTTGCCAGATGTTGGCACCTTTGGAAAATCTACATAAATTCTATCTCATTCTGCGAATCAAACAACTTTTATCGCACCAATGCCGAAGCCAGGTCTATATTAAGAGCTTGATGAAATAGAATCTACATATATTATCGCCTCACTCTAGCCATCTGCCGAAGTGGTCGTAAATGAATTATAGCGAGAGGCTTTGATATGGCGGTTCGTATCTTGTAAATTAACTTACAACGAACGAATCCGGCAAAGGTAATAGATAAATTGTCTCCCCTTTCCATCACCGACTGATCTCATTACGGCGATTTTTATGATCGCTGCCGAGATAATTACAGGTGAGCGGGACCAGGTCTGCTCGCTAACCTGCAACAAAGAGAATGCAATTAAATGCTACCAGCCACAAACTGCTTGCTAAATTATAAGAAAGACAGAGGTTTGAATATGGGAGGGTTAAATTCCTACAGGCGTAGGTGACAGAGAAGGTAGAAGCAAAAAATGAAGATAAAGAAAAAGATATATGAAATCACTTAATCATAATCTACCACAGACGTCCCCGCTTAAGATATGGAACCATTCCATGTCCACTTTATGGAAAGAGATTTCCTATATCAGTGGCGTCAGGGTGACTTCTATCTTCCCTCTCATTCCCCCCCTCCCCCTCCTCTGTCTCTGTCCAATTCCTGCTCATGAAATCTATTCCATGTTTTCTCTTTCTTTGAAATGTCTTCCGTGTGCGCTTGAAAGAGTGTCGCGGCTTTTGACATTGTTGAAAGATATCGTGTGTGTGCAGTGGAAATTCCTTGCCACTATCGTCATCTTCGTCAATTTTGACGATCGCCAGGAGATGTTCGGAGGACGGCACTGGTCTTTCCAAGTATTTCTTTAACAGATTTACATGGAAGACCTTCTCCTTTCCTTTAATAGAGATCTGGAAGTTAGCCTTTGAGATCTTTTTCCGGACGGTAAACGGCCCTTGCCATCCGATACGTATTTTGTTGTTCCCGGTAGGGAGTAACAACAAAACTTTGTCTCCTGCATGCAATTCTCTTTCTTTCGCGGCTTTCCTGTATCGGTTTGCGTGCTTTGCGCGTGCTCGCTTAAAGTTGGTCGTTGCTAGATCCCATCCTAGCTGTAACCTTTCCTTTAAACCCGACACATATTTACTGGCTGAGACAACTGTCTCATCAGTCTTCTGGTCTGTCAGCGACTGAAGTAAGGCTTCAAGCGGCCCCTTAATAGGTCTGCCGAATAAAAGAGTCGCTGGGGGAAATCCTGTGGAAGCATGTGGGGATTCCTTGTAGCCAAATAAAGCTGCAGGAATACAAAGATCCCAATCTTCAGGTTTCGCTTGTCCCAGTTTACTTAACATCATGTTGAGGTTTCCGTTGATACGTTCTACTAACCCCATTCCTTCCGGATTATGAGGCTTTATGTAGATGTGCTGGTTCCTCAGGATCTTAACGATCTCATCCATTAACAGGTTTCGGTATGGAGATCCGTTATCCGTCAACACTTGTTGAGGGAATCCCAACCGAGTAAAAATCTGAATGAGGGCTTCTGCGACATGCTTGGCATCCACGCATGTAAGCGGTATAGCTTCTGCCCATAAAGTGCATGTGTCAACTAAGGTCAGGATAAACCTGTTCCTTCTTTTAGTCCTTTCTAAGGGTCCTAAAATGTCGATCACAACCCGTTCAAATGGTGTCCCCATTATTGGCATTTCACCCATGGAAACTGGTGGTGTCCGTTGCTTGGGTGGCACACGTTGGCACTGGGCACAGGATTTCACATACCTGATAATATCAGTGTTTATTCCTGGCCACCAATAATGAGTAGATATACGCTGATTTGTGGCGTTCTGTCCCATATGTCCGCTAAAGGGAAGAGAGTGCCCCATTTCTAAGATTTGGCTTCTGTACTGTTTCGGTACTAGGAGCTGATTGTAACCTTGTTCAGGCTTGCCCGTTCTGCGATAAAGTACGCCATCTTTAGAAAAAATGTCCCCGTGTTGTCTAGGGTCCTTAGCCATGGGCAGTTTCCTAAAGCAGGGTTCCAAGGTAGGGTCCTTTTGTTGCGCCTCTTTAAGTTCCTTAGGTAACAAATTAGGCGTAGGCTCCCGTTCCTTCTTGGTTTGCCCTCTTGGAGTTACTGCTGCCACAATTAGCTCTTCCGGTTTCCCAATAAACACATATCTACCGCCAAGTATGACTGGGTAGATCGGGTCATCCATAACAGCCGCTTTGATCACACCTCTGACAAAATCAGAGTGGATCTCAACCAATGCGATGGGAAGCGCTGTAGGTGCATCACTCTTAGAAACTCCACAAAGTTGGACGGTTTCTCCTGTCTCTTGACCGGCTTTGACCAGGTGCCTGGCGACAATGAAATCACAAGAAAGCCCCGTGTCAAATAAACAAAAAGTTGAAGAACCGTTCAATATAACAGTACCTCGCGTTGAGGGTTTATCCCCCACAGGTTGAGAATCATTGACATTAATTCTACCTTGCGAGACTGTTAGCAAGCATCCGATGCGTTTAGGCTCGGTATGCTCGCTCTGATCATATGTCCAGTGCTCAGGGTTTTCCCTATGTCACCTTGTCCTTTCTGACCGCGCTACCATGTAAGACGGTTGGGTTGATCAGACTGTTTACTGTTGGTGGGGTACCTGTTTTTGTAGAACTTAGACTTTTCAGGAGGGTGGTTTTGGGGTCCAGTTTCTCTATGGTTATTTTGGTGAGAAGAATGAGAAAATTGGTCTAGATTATTCTTTCGAAAAGGCTCTTCTGTCGGTTTACGTTTTGTGGCCGGCAGTTCGGCCAGCGCATTATGATATCGCTCAGACTTTTCCAAAATATCTTCAAGCTTTTTTGCTCCCTGCTCAGCTAGAAATCTCCGGGTGTCAGCGGACAAAGTGTTCTTTATCTGTTCGCATATAACGAACTTCTCAAGCCCTTCATAAGTAGAGGCGAGCTGTGACAGCTCCAGACACTTTGTCAAGTATCCCTTCAGACGAGAAGAGAACTGCTGAAAAGTTTCAGAATTCTCTTTTCTGCTGTTGCGAAACAGTTGCAACAATTTTCGCGCATTCATTTCAAAGCGCTCAAGTAAAGCTTTCTTCAACACGTCGTAGTTGTCTTGTTGGCTGCTTTCCAGTTTAGAGTAAACATCATAAGCAGAACCTTTTAGGGCCTGGGAAAGTTTCATACACCAACGCGACCTCTCTAAACCGTACAGAATGGCCATTTTCTCAAATTTTTCTAGCCACGTGTCAATATTCTCATTACGACAAGGGAAAGATTCTAGAGTGAAAGACATAGCGGTGAGTTGAGGAGATTGAGTGTTAGAAGGATCAGTTAAGGAAGAATGAAGAGAAGACTCTCCATTGCTGGAGGTAGAGGCAGCCCCGCGGCTTTGGACTTCTAGAGCTTTGAGCGCCAACTCATGCTGTCGTCGTTGCTCATTTTCTCTTTCCACGTGCTGTCTCTCCTTCTCTCTTTCCTCCCTCTCCTTCTCTCTTTCCTCCTGTTGTCTCTCCTTCTCTCTATCCTCATGCTGCGCTCTGCAAGCTTCCATTTGTGCATCAATTTTCTTCTGCTCTAAAGCTTCTGCTTTTTCCTTCTCCTTAGCGTTTTCTTCTTTCTTCTCCGCATCATATCTGTCAAGTTCGTCCCTGACAAGAGCTTTCGCTTCTTCTCCGTCCAATCCCTCTTACCTTGCTTCCTCTCTGAGCATCTGCCTAAGCTTTGCCCGCTCTGCCATTGTAAAGAACTGACTGAGTGTTAATCGAGAAGGAAGTAAGAAAAAGGATACACTGGTTCCTTACCACTTACGAGAAATACAAACAAAATAAATATTCTATTTAACTGGGATACCTCCTCCTAATTAGATATCTAACTATCGCTGCTATTAATGGCTCTAAAAGCTCTAAATGCAAGCGACTATGCCAAATAAACGCTAGTTAAGATTTATCACTAAACAAATAAGTTGCTGAGATGCATAGAATGAACCAGAGTTGGGGCACTGTACGAAGGATGGCCACCGACCGTGCAAAGTGGAATCAATTTGTTGTTGCCCTACAAGACGCCACTAGGCGTGATGGCCACTGACTGCTTTGATGGTCGGTGGTTAAGGATCGAAGAAGAAGAAGAAATAAGTTGCTACAGTGGAAACAAAACAATTATTGCAAAAATTTAAGGAGAAAAAAAAAATTCCCTTAATTATAATCCACTACAAGTTCACCCCTGAAGTCAGATCGGGTAAGGGAGGCAATTAACTGGACGAAAAAAAATAGTCCGAGCGCACTCCTTAACTTAGTTCAAAACACCTTCTGCTTCAAAACCCTGTGATTGTTACGCAATCACAAACTCTACCAGCGGTTAAGTTTTACAAAATCAATACATAACATACTCTGACAAAAATCAACCTGTAAATCCAATGATAATACTAAATAATGCTGTGGAAAAACAATACTATTATAGTGTGGTCAGCAAGCCAATAAACAGATCGTTAGTCTATGGGATAATATTTTTAAAGATACTAAACTCACGAGACATCACACTCTTACTCTATTTCAGAATAAAGAAAATTAATCCTGCAGACAAGCTGATATTTGTCGCCTCGTCTTCCTATTCTAAGTTCAAAAAATCCGTCGGACGAGAACCTATTTGTCGTACTTGCTCAGGATTTGAGTTCAATTCCCGGAAAACGAGCCACCATTTGTCGTAGATTTATGATAGGGGAATCAAGACACAGATTGGTCCCTTCTGAATAGACTAGAACCTGAGGTGACTCAGTGAGAGATAATAATAGAAATAGATTTTCACGAGTGAGATGGTGGAAACTAGTTAATTCTGTCCCTGAGACTCGAGGAGATCCTGTCGCTCAGCCTATCTCTACAACAGAAAGTATTTGTCAGACAGATAACTCAGTTATATAAATGTACTATATAACAACCACTCACCGACGCACACACACACATAAGTGACGACAGTTTGACACACAAACGTAAAAACTATAACAATGGAATATAGATATTTTGGGACGAGCTGAGCGGCACACTTGAATAAGTTTATGTAAATTTTATTTATCATAAAGAATTTCACAACACAGTAAATAAATTTAGACTATCAAATCAATACACAAATAAACATAGGTTAAGGAATCAATAACAGAGTTGACCCATAAGTGTAATCCTTTCCCCCTCTGTTGAACCAAGATCCCGTTATAAGAGAAGTTATTCGCCCCAAAGAGTCACAGATTTATACACTATGGTCTAGGATTTCACTCTATTGTAAATAACAGAGGTTTTTCCTGTAATCTACTCTGAAATAGGTAGCATATGTAATCTTTAAGAAGAAACACAATCAATGGATATATGGATTATAGAATCAAAGAATTAATCATACCTGCATTTTCTCGCTCTGACACACTTGTGATCACAAGACATGCGTTCTTACCTAATAGGCACTTCACCACATCTGGAACAATTGTTTAAGGAACATACAGCCCATCCAATGGTGTGTTTAGGCGAAACAAGCCCCAGCTTCTCCAATGCTAATAAATTCACATCTAGGGAAGCGCTCGCTTCACTATGGCACGTAGGATGCTGATAAATGTCACTTCAATTTTTGTCCAGTTAGTAAAATAATTAAGATGTCTAATGTTCACAAGGGTACAGTAGCTTGAAATAATCGATCGTTACATCAAGTTGCAGGTAAATAACTCTGTTCAGGATTTATCTTCTTCTCAACACAGTGGTTGTTATACAAGTAATGTCACAGGTTTGATTATGTTAAATGTTTGATTTAGTCGCCACCACGGGCAGACTGTAAAATTTTGATTATTGGATAAGAACTCTTGAACTCAATGCCAGGTACAATATAAATTTCAGAAAAAAAGTTCTTTTCGTCTAGTTATTCTCTGCTATACATAAACAGAAACCGCTGGTAGGTTTTGGGCTTGACCCAGATACTGTATAAAAAGAAGAGAAAAACATAAATACTCAACCCTAATATAGTATACACAATCCTACGCGTAAATAGAATATGTTCACTTCGGTCATTTAACTTAAATTATAAACCGCAAACTTAGAGTTGTCTTATCGTTTAAAACTCCAGTGAAATAAATTATAGTCATTAAAAAAACAATCATCATGAATTAGAAATATATACGTATCTCGTCAATACTCAATGATGAATCATTGCATTTACCGGTTAGCTAAAATATTCCCTGACTGGTTACTAGCAATTTAATTAAATTTATTTATAGCTGAATGAGTTTTAGCTAGAAATTATAATTTATTCTGCTATCCACTGTAACACAGTACCTAGAGAATTTATAATGACGATTAAACTAGTAAATCACTCTGCACACAATCTAGTGAAGATATAATTCGAACTAACAATTCTATCACTCGACACTACTAGTCATATATATATTTACCTTCACACAAACTTCTAAGATTTTCTCCACGAGAAACTAAGACTCTACTATTACAGTGTTTTCTAGAACTCGTGCTAGTTGTATCTCTAAAGCTGTGCAGTACTGAATGAACAAAGTCTAAACTGCTGGGGTATAAATATCTGAAACTGACACAGAATCAAAGGGAAAGTTGTAACTAGCAGACTCTTGCCAGATGTTGGCACCTTTGGAAAATCTACATAAATTCTATCTCATTCTGCGAATCAAACAACTGTTATCGCTCCAATGCCGAAGCCAGGTCTATATTAAGATCTAGATGAAATAGAATCTACATATATTATCGCCTCACTCTCGCCATCTGATGAAGTGGTCGTAAATGAATTATAGCGAGAGGCTTTGATATGGCGGTTCGCATCTTGTAAATTAACTTACAACGAACGAATCCGGCAAAGGTAATAGATAAATTGTCTCCCCTTTCCATCACCGACTGATCTCATTACGGCGATTTTTATGATCGCTGCCGAGATAATTACAGGTGAGCGGGATCAGGTCTGCTCGCTAACCTGCATCAAAGAGAATGCAATTAAATGCTACCAGCCATAAACTGCTTGCTAAGTTATGAGAAAGACAAAGGTTTGAATATGCTAGGGTTAAATTCCTACAGGCGTAGGTGACAGAGAAGGTAGAAGCAAAAAATGAAGATAAAGAAAAATATATATGAAATAACTTAATCATAATCTATCACATCGCCATATCACTTTATTGGGTATCACCACAATAATAATCAGTGAATATCAATTTCACTCATATATCAATAACAAATCACTATATTGAATTGCCTTCCATTAATCCTTCTTGTCTTGAAAAATTCTGAGTACACTATATCTGTAGTCCGTAATAAATCCACCTGTTATATGCAATATTATTTAAATAACAATATAGTAGCAATAATCACAATAATACTACCTATTAATGTCAAGTAAATCCAATGGTAAGCATAATCAAGTAAAGAGCAATGTGAAGTAACAATGAAGATGAATGGCACAGGTTAAGGCCAAAGATGATGATGAGTGTACTCAAATTACAGCACGTTTCATAACGAATATAAAGAAACTAATTATAACAAGGACATAAATTATAAAAGAAAGGAAATATATGAAAATATTAATAAATTAAACAAGACAGAAAATTGACGAACGATTTCAGAAAGTCGTTTTTAAATGCAACAATAAGACAAGAAAAGGATAGTTGACACACGTATAATCAGTGACCTACTTACATAAATAATGAGTATAAAAGAAAGGACGTGATACTTGTACGAAACAACTAAACAAATATTCGATATATTCAATGAATAATCAAGGACTGGTGCAACCACTGGATTCTTTGACAATACATTGAATAAAAACCTAAAGATTCGTTAACATTTCTGTATCTCCCGAAAAAGTGACAGAAATATTAAACCCGTTCCAACCTCCCGCTGATTAAAATATTTAACGTAAGACATAAAATGATCTTCTATTTGAACAGTAAAGAAAGGAATAGAGAACAAGGTGGCGAAATAAATGGTCAGGCGACAATCGACTTTAAACACAGTTACTTATCTTAGAAGCCATGTCCACAAATCCTCTGAGAAGTTGTTGCGGCCTGTTTGCATGTGAATAGCAAGTGACAACCATTTCCATCCATGCATTGACATCAGAGAGTAATGGCCCAGAAATTCTTGATATTGACAGTATGCATCCTTGTCGTTATGAATGAAGCGAAGAACTGAAATTTTGATAAATAGGCCTAGACGAGTTTCAGTTTTGAAGATGATTTCGACGATGTCGGTTGATCTTTCTGCCGCTGACGTCACGTAGTTCTGAGTTGCCAGATAGGCATGCTTCGGCCAAGTTTTTAACTTTTACAAATTATCAATTACATACATTCTTCTTCCTTTCTTTGCTGACTAATGTTCATGAGTATCAATCATCGATACTGTAATACTGGAAACCTTGAAATTTGATAGAAGCCATAGTCAAGGTCGAGCGTTATCCTTGAAGTCGTACACTGTTGTCCTTGATGACACGGTGGAATGTTTCGAACGAGTCTCCTTAATCGTATAATGGATGGGTGTGAAAAAAAATCGAAAACAGGTGATTCGTCTTACAAGGACAAAAGACAAAGAAAATAGCCAACGTTACGGCCACGAGGCCTTCGACAGGGAAAGGAAAGAAAGTGAAGGCTAGACAGGACACATGAGAACCTAAATAAATATAAAATAGGTACTTTCCTTAAGGCATCGAAGTCCTAACACTTTTGCTGCCCGCGAACGGACAAGCGTGCCCGGGAAAGGAAATGACTGCCTCCACCGGATGTACACAATACATACTAAGAAACTAAACAACGACACTGAACAATACACGACCCAAACGTAATATTAAGTGGGGACTGGAAATAGAAGAGGACAGAATGAGTTGGAGATAAATAAATACAAAATAAAGACATATTAAAAACAGTGTATTATATATTCATACATATTATTGACGGGCGGCAGAAAAATAGAAAAATAGGATAAGAGTGGAAAGAGTCAAAATAGAACACGAGAGGAAAGGGTGACCCCAGACAAAGGTGTGTAGAGTGTTAAGACCAGCTGGTTTTAGAAACCCTTCGGTGGATAAGACGGTTCTCAAGCTGTTCTCGGCTAGCAGTGTCAGAGGAGCAGGATCTGATCACCGTGACCTGGATGTCGAGGGTACCATGGTGGTCAGGACCATTAAAATGTATGGCAACTGGTGTGGATTTTTGCTGAGAGATGTCATTCAAGTGCTGGCTGAATCTGTCCCCAAGTCGTTTGCCTGTTTGGCCAATATAGGTTTTGCAGCAACGTTTACATATAATCGTATAAATGACATTGCGCGACTCACACGTGAAGCTACTGGTGATGGTGTACGTAGCCTCAGGAAAAGACACCTTGTGGGTTGAGATGACATACTTGCACGTGTTACATCGTGTCCGACCACAGGGTAGTGTTCCAAAGTGATTGGCATTTTCCTTTGGGAGACGGCTGAGAACAAGAAAATCCTTCAGGTTCTTGTCACGTCTATATGCCACCAAAGGTGCTTCACCGAATACTTCTTGGGTCACAGACTCTGCTTGGAGGATAGGTAGGTGGCTGAAAAGAATCTGTTTGACTGCAGTACTGTGAGGGTGATAGGTCAAGATTAATTTGACTCTATCCGAAGTGGATTTATAGTGAGGGCCTCCTGGCGTGAGATGGGGAGAACACGTTGGAGGGCAGAGGTGAGAACATGTTCCGGATAAAGTCTGCTACGGAAGAAATCCAACATCTCATTGGCCCGAAAGTGGAAGTCATCGTCGTCTAGGCACAAATGGCGGAGGCGGAGAAGTTGTGAAAATGGAAGGGAGTCATGACAACCCCGAGGACGAGAAGAGGTATACAGAAGGTAGCTGTGGGCATCTGTCGGCTTGTAGTATACTGAGGTATTAAGGCCGGAGGGCGTGATAGTAATAGTAATGTCAAGAAAGTTGACAGTTACTGTGGAGATGAGGGAGGTGAACTTGATGGTGCGGTGGAAGTGGTTGACAAAGTTGATGAAGCGGGATAAATCAGTCTCGGACATATCTGTGAGACCTATGCCATCATCGATATATCCTGTATCGGTTTGCGTGCTTTGCGATAAAACCCGGGGAAAGAACCGGAGTATTGTTGCCATATCTGATGCTCCAAGTGGCCCATAAACAGGCAGGCATAGCTAGGACCCATCTTCGTTCCCATGGCAACACCACTAATTTGGTAAAAGAACTGACCATTGAATTCAAAGGAATTCAGTTGAAGGACCAGTTCAGCAAGACGGAGAAGAGTGTCAGTGGATATAGAAGGAAAAGTGCGCTGGTCAAGAAAAAACCGAAGAGCTCGGAAACCATCAGAGTGGGGAATTGAGGTATACAGAGAACAGACGTCTAACAAGAAAAGGAGGTAGGAGCTGTCTGCTGAGAGTCGGATAGAGGAGAAAGTTATGAGCATGATTAGTGTCTTTGACAAAGGAGGGAAGATTCTCAACGATAGGCTGGAAAATGCTATCGAGGAAGTCAGAAATGTGTTCAGTAGGACAGGAACAGGCCGAGACAATAGGTCGGCCAGGGTTGTCGATCTTATGAATTTTGGGGAGCATGTAGAATACAGGCTTGCCCAAAGAACTTTCATGAATCCTAAGATGAGATGCAAGGGGAGGAAGAGCCTTACTGGTGATGAGCTGTTTAATGGTGTTGTGTACAATGCGATTGTTGGAGACAGTTGCATCGCTGGTCCTGGGCCTGTAAAAAGAGCCATTGGTCAACTGGTTTTTACCTTCACTTAGGTATAAGTCCTTCTACCAGACGACAATAGCTCCTCCTTGTCAGCCGGTTTGATGACAATGTCGTCTCTACGGCGAAGAAGGGAGAGAGCACGAGACTCTGCAGAAGGGAGATTGGAATAATGCAATCTACGAGGGCGGAGCTGCTGTATGGCATGGATGGTGTTCTTGATATACAGGTCCAGGGCATGAGAAGCCCCAGGTTTAAGGTGTAAAGGGAGGTTTCGTAGAGTGAGCAAAAAGTGCGAAGATGTCGGATTCAGCCTGAGACGGCGGAGTGCTGTCTTCCTGTCTAAAATGGAACTTCAGCTTCATGCGACGGCGAAACCGATGAACATCCTGGAGGAGCAGCGGCGTATTCTCTATGTGTGCTGTGCGTGCTGCGCACACCTATGCCCGAAGGAAAATAAAAATTTAATGTATTATTCTATAAAATATTTCTCTTATAATGTTCTGCTTTCGGACCGCACGCATCAGGATAACGGATTTTCCCGCATAGAATCTACGAGTACATTTAGTTTCAGTTCCCCAGATGCGTTTTATAGTGCAGTTCTTTTGGTTGGTAGCAATCGCCCGAAGTTTCTTGGGTAATTCCGTCACTATGCGTGCAGCACCTTTCAGTTTTACGTTTGAAGACTGGTTTGTGTGGATCGGGGTCATGGCCAGATACGTCAATACAATACGAACATGCGTGCGGTGGTCTTGCAGCTCTCGAGTTGTAAAAATCGGCTGTGTCCGTCCAGTGTTTTTTGTGATTAATTTTTGTTAGTTGCCGGGAATGCAGATTATTACAGTGACAGTGAGTTTCAAGTTGTAAGTTAATTAGTATTTCGGAGATAATTGACATATACCCGTAACAACTATCGTTGCGTAATTGAATATAGTTGGTTTTTAAATTAAGAGGGGAAAAAGTTAAATAGTAGGCGTACATATTCATTTTAAGTAGCAGCACGCCTAGCTCGCATTACCAGGATACGCCACTGTGGAGGAGATTATATGAGTCTAGGGTGGGACGAAGAGGAACAAATTTAAGGCCCTTACTGAGAACAGAGCGCTCTCCCCCAGAGAGCGGTAGATCTGAGGGGATGCAGACTACCTGAGTGTGGGATGGAGTGGAGGATGGGGGGGCAGCATTAGGGGTAGGGAGGAGACGGGATAGTTTATGATGTTTAGTAGTGGACAGGGACTCATGCGGCTGCCGGTTTAGTGTGTGGATAGTGGTGCGTATCATAAAATAGAGAGTGAAGTTGTTGGAGGTGAGACAACGTAAGTGAAGCAGAAGCTGGGACTGTTGGGCGCTGAGATCCGATAAAAGGCGGGAGTGACTGGCAGCGATAACGCGCATACGTTGAAAGCCACATCTGGTCTCAATTCGTTGTAGGAGACGTTGTTCTCATGGATTGAGTGTGCCAGCAGATGGATGAAAATTGGAAGAGAATCCATTAGGAAGAATTTTGTGGTGGAGGCAGGTATAAATAAAGTGGAGATGAGAGGTGAATCTGGTTTTCTTGAAAGTAACGAATGCAAAGTCAATAGCGGCACGGGATAAATCAGGAGGATTCCTGTTGAGAAGGTAAGCTCGGGTGTCGAGGTCGATTGCCATCTTCTTGAGTAGAAGCTGGGTGTATCATCTGCTCTATTGATGAGTTGCAGATTTGAGTCAATCTCCCAGTCCTCTACCTTAATGCCACGGGTATCAGCCTCTGTTTAACCCCATCTTTCTGAACCCGGGTAGGAAAGACTCGTTAGTTCGGAAAGACAGCTTTCCTAGGAGAGACAACTCTGATGTAAAACAACTGCTGCCTTGCAGGTGTCACCGGATGGCCTGTGTTTAACGCTATCTAGCACGTTAAACAGTAATATAAGAATAGCTAAAGATCTTGAGCAAGATTAGTTGCTAACAAGACATCACTGGTCAAGCGTGACCAATGAAATCGTCGATAGCTATTTTTGACCACCGCGGTGAGAACACAGTTCAGTCACGAAGTTCACTGTTAAGTGATGTAGACGTGTTTCAGCCTTAGTGCCGGCCCGGGTTTTTAAAGGTTGTGTAGTTAACCTCTGGTCGAGGAAAGTTTCAATGTTATTCACAAGTATGTTATTCGAGGAGACTGAGTTTTCCAGTTTTGTGGGATGTGTTCACCCGGTTTGTATGACAACCATTTTTTCTATTAGAACGATTAGTCTGCTATGAAATGTATATCGAGACCCTAGGCAAAAGCCTATCGACATGTTTAGCAGTGTCAAGCAGACATGTTGTTATGATGATGTCCTTTTGCAGAGACCTTACGATTCATGTAACCCACAGGCGTTCTGGCCGCTGATAGCCAGGTTATTGAGTCGTGTATGAACATTGCCTTTTAGTCTACTGATAAACTGTTTTCCATGACTTATTGCTGTTACTTACTCATGTATGGAAGCACTAGGAAGATACAAATGATCACTGACAACTTACATGAGTAGTAAGGACCTGGTCTTGAACCAACATTCATTTGGGTAACGCCACCTCTGGCAGTCGCCAGTTACCACCCACAAGATATATAAGTAAACCAGCAAACACTACGATCACTAGGAAATTCAATGACAATAAACTCAGAAGAAAATATGTACCACCTGTGACGAAAGGTCTACACGGTGCGAAGATTTGGCATATCACCTGGATAGACTGTTAAAGCGGTCACATAAGATTATTTGGATGCAGTAACCAGCCCCCACGGTTACACATATTGTTATTTAGTGCTCGTGTCACATTAGTTTATTTGGTGCCTCGTGACCAGCTCACGCCCTTGTCATTGTACTTTGTAAACAATAATTATCATGGATCCTCAAAGTACCCCCGAGGCCCTAGCTCAACAACAAATGTACCCACAGCAGATGTTACAGCCACATCTGTCACAAAATCAACAGCAACAGGGTATACAACCTCAAAATATATCGTTGCCTAATGACTTAGAACCGACAATGCAAGCACTGATGCAAATTACAGAATCGCTTCATCAGGTAGATCACTATGCTAAGTTCCATTCAATTAGATCGATTGTTACACCATTTTCTGGAGACCCCGCACTATTCCGCAAATGGCTTATTGACATGGATAAGTTCTCATCCATCATTGACACAGCTACTGATTCGGACCACAAGCGAATTGCCTTTTTATCTTCTGATGGGTTGGTTACAGACTTTCTACGTCGTCGCAGTAACGCCTTCCCAAAGGAAACGTTCGAAAGCCTTCGCAAGGAATTGGTAAGTCGATATTCAAACATCACAGACTGTCAGCATGCTTGGACGCTTTTAAGGAAGATAAAGCAAGAACGTCATGAGCCAGTGCAAATGTTCGGAGACCGGTTGCTTAATCTAGCCGAAGATGCTTTTTTTAGGAGGTTCAATCCCCACGGAAGAATTAGAGCGACACTTAGTAGGCATATTCATTGATGGTTTGTGGGCAGACAATTTGAAGCTCCACCTATTGAGAAAAGACTCGAAGTCAATCACAGAAGCAATTCAAACGGCTGTATACGAAGAGAATGTTAGGAAAAGATTTCATCAAAGGATCGGCAGAGAACCGCAATCAGACTATCTTCCCGAACCAATGGAAGTTGACCATTATCGTCCAAGATGGCGGAGAGACAATACAACCTTCAACGATCATCAACGCTCATCTTATTCACACAATGTACGACAAAATGACTCATTTCACAGGTACGACGACAAGCGACACAACCGACACACTACCCCAGTGAATTCGCTTCCTTCTCCAGTTCACCATGTTAATCAGATTACATGTTACAATCGTGGAAATTGCTTAAACATCGAACAACAGACGCATGACAGAACACTACCAAGTTTCAATAGCAACCATAGATCAGGCTCAGATTGGAGTAGCCTAAACAGAAGATACAACCGCACAGAAGTCAGGAATTTTATAGCAGAAATCAAGAAAGGAAAGATATTAGAAATAAATAGCATCAACATAGACAACCACCAAAGATGTCGAATAAGAACTGAGAACGGCTGGAAGATGGACGTAAACCAAGTAAGCAAGAACATATCCTACCAACCAAGAGTTACAACAGAATATGACAGTAATAGGTGTAGATCATGGAGAAGTCAGGTTAGAAAACATGACAACATACAAAGAGACATGGTCAGTGTTGCTACCCAGACAGAAACAAAGAAACACACCGGCACACAAACAGAAGTACCAGAGCAAAGCGACAAGTGTGCATCCCAGGTAAATACTCCCAGCGTAGAGCATAGACACCTCCTAAGCAGTCAGATTGCCACAACGACAGCGATGCATGCAAAACACAAGATATCATCTAGTCGGTAAACCCCACCCCCACAAAACACATACCAAGAGCGAGAAAAAGCAGAAGAGAAAGAAAACAGAAGTGTAATCAAGAAGAAAACGTATAAGACTGTTGATGATTGTTTAGCGGCAGAAAAGCTTGGTAATGGTTACAAATTCTTCGAACAGATTGCTCCTACAAATTATATCCTATTGCACGAGAGACAGAATGTTACTATGAAAGCTCACGTTTCTCAAATGAAATTAGATGATCACCGACCTGTTGAAATTCCACACCTTCGCTCCTCACGACCTGTCAGGAAATCCACCCTTTGCCATTATTCGTCCCCCACCTCACTTGCCTCTAGCATTGATGACATGTCACCACAACCAACTGCCCCCACGTTAGTCAGAGATACGATAGAACGATATCGACGCGAACGAGATAACTCATCTGAAGAGGATGACATCCCTTTACAAGAGCTCCGACAACGGATCCAACACCGCAACAACCGTTTACTCCATGACAATGAACCACGAACAGAGGATACACCTCCAAACGATGAATACTCTGGTTTGATGCCATCCACAGTTACTGATCCACCACATTCATCAACTATACATTCGGATTCTTCGGCAACCATCACAGAAAACTCATGGCAAGATATTACGTCTGACCAGACAACACATCTTGTAGCCTCTGATGATGATTCCTATATTGTTCCCATGGAAACACATTCCAGAACAGCCATTAAACGCCATTATTCATCATCGTCTGACGACTCCGTCCCTTTAGCAAAATTGATTCGTCCCTCACATGAACATGTTCGTGTACAGATTCGCAGGAAGCATCGTTCTATGCATTCCAACCGTCAAGACAGTACTGAACCATGTACTGCTAGTCGTCACGTTGCTCATTTCACAGCAACTGCTTCCCATCCTAAAGGACGCACGCACGATCAGCGACTGTCATCGAAGGACATTGCCTTGTTGGAACTGGCACAAATGTTTCTTGACAAGCACTAACTTTATGCAAAATTTTTTTTTCTATTACAGGTTGACGATGGTTGGTCCCTTTCTTCCCTTAGTTTTGCAGTTTGAGATAGTCGTCCGCACTCAGACGAACAGCCGACTACTATGGCGAGATGCAACATTATTGGAGAGAGTCAAAAATGTCTCCGACGCCTCTTTCACATGGACTATTACTTTAGTCGCCTCCCTGGAACCATTACGAACAGAGTTACAAGACATGTTAGATTCATTTGTTAAGATTGAATAGTATATTACTGCGACTATGCACTTTTATAGTAGATTGAATATTATGCCTTACGTTGATTTTTTTGTTTTGGCCATGTCATATAGAGAGTTAATACGGTTACGACAGACTCTAACCGTATTGCAAACTAGATTTCAGGATCTATGTAATGTACATAGATAGCGCAGAGCTATCGTTCCTTTTGTAGGACAGGCTCTCCAATTTTTTTTAAATTTGGAACGTTCACAGAGGTGAATATTAATAGTCTCACTTTACAAGTGTGGACTATAGCTGCAAATCAACAGCTCATCTATCATGTTTTTTTAACGCCAGCCTCATAATTGTAAACAACACTTGTACGGCTGTTAATTCAAATCGGTTAAGTATTAAATTCTAGCAGGTATTATTACACAACTTGTAAATTTTTTTGGATTTTGTTATTTTTGAGTTGCATGATGCTACTGAACGTACTGATATGGTTGGACGACATTATTTTTCTATGTGTTATGTATTATGGATAAGAATAGAGATGTATTTTTTCTTCATGTCACGCACTATCACTACTTTTGAAAGCCACATAGACTCATAATATACACATCATTTACCACGTACACTATTACCTTACACGGACCTTCCCTCCTCTTCACACAGATATCATCTATACTCCCACATACATTATGTAGAGCATTGCTCAAGGTTCACAATGTTTTATCTTTGCACGATGCTTTTGGTACTAGTGCACATTCATTTAATGGTTATTGATAATACGTTTGCATTATGTTAGATACATGACATTCCTAAGCCTCTTCCATCTCACATATCATATGTTGCCACTTCTCGCTCGCACCCCTTGCAACATACGACATCTTCACTTATGCTATTGCAATTAACCACGCACACACACATTATGCATTTACTTTTGCGTTGCAATGCTGTTGATGGTATTACTAATACTGTTGATTTTTTTTATGATATGTCAGCCGTTGTATCATATTGGTAAAACATTTTGATGTTTAACTGCTGTTTTTTATGAATGATTCTGTACAAACTCATGTACATTGTATCGTAGAATATTGTCCAGTTCGACGTCTATTCAGAGCTATAGAGTTCAACCAGTTGTCGTCACTTTTCCCTTCAGACATTTCATATGGACTCTATTAAGTTGTTTATTCGCTATAATCCTTTGTCATATTTCTAGGGTACATGCATCGCACTTATGGAAATTTCTGTTGATATGAACTACGATATCCCTGGAGCTATTCCATTACAGGCTCTTCCTACTCCCCAACCTATGTCCACTGTCCTGACATGCTATCCTATTGTGATAGGGCCGGAAAGACACCCGGCTTACTCCTTCACGGGAAGACACCCCAGCTTCCCCCTTCATTGTGAGTGGCACATTTAGCGCCCATATTTTCGATGTGCGCGAAGCATGCTGGGATGTAAAAAGTCTTCAAGATTGATGAAAAGGCCATAATAATGCCTAAAAATTAAGTTGTGGTGTAGAATTGTGTTTTTGCTCTAGAAATAGTTGTGTATATTTGTGTTTTCGGGCCTTCTAAAGCAATAATCGCGAGCGTTGTTTATGCGGCTAAATTAATACGCCTAGCGCGCAGTAAGTTGAGTGATTCGCCAAGGGTCTATATAAAGCGTGTGAGAGCCAGCAGCGACCTTTCCTAGTATCAGCTCAGACGAGAGAACAAACAAGACGAGGTGACCGGTGTAGGTAGCAGATGGACCAGAGCACGTGAGCTGTAATTCTTAGCGCATTTTGTATTTAGCATTCGTGTTCTATAAGTCTGAAATTATATTCAGCACGAGTCTGTTTTAATGTTTAGTGAATTAGGTCTAAATAAATAGATAGATGTGTTCCCAAAGGAAATGTCTTTTTAGGGCATTATGATTTAGTCTCGAAATGATAGATGAGTGAAAATAATGTTTGATAGGTTTTATTAGGCATGCTAAGTCCAGATTGCGGCTGTAAGAGCAATTATTTCATTCATCAGAAAGGCAGATATAGTATGAAGCTATTTCACTGGAATTTAGATAAGATTAACAATAGCAAGATGGCAGCCACGTGGCGAGGACTGTATAAAAAGCGGCGAATAACACGCCCCGCGTGGTAAACCTATAATGTTACGCCATGTGACACGTTGTGTATTTAGTTCCAGTTTTGTTTAACTTGAGAATAATTATATTTTATTCTTTATGTAAGAGCATTTAAGTGTATTTCACGATAGCCTACTTATCAATATCCTACTGTTTATCTTTAGTGGTTACTTTGAAGTGAGGATAGTCATTTAGATTTCTGGTGAGATTAGATCTACTATTTGGTGCGTAAGGCACGTTGAGACAGGTGTTTCTCTGTTTGCTCCTGGTGGAGCATGGAAACACCAATGCAGCTGGTGTCCATTACAGGCCCACAATAAGCATTTTGATGCTATTGCTGTGGTTGTTTCGGTGACGGTAACGATGTGTTTCATGTGATGAGTTCTCAGTCTCATCAGGGGTCATATACGACACGCTTGTTGCCAGGCGCACCAGTCGTCACTTACGACATGTTCAGAATGCAGTAATGAATATTGAGATGGATCAGATGCGACGTGGTGGTTTATACCCATTAAGGAGAGTATTGGTGGTACATATTGGTTAATTCTATGTTATACATATTTCATGATTATTTAATTATTGTATGTGAAGAATGGTTTGTGAGAGCACGTGGGCTCACTTGGAGATATATATTTCTCTTCTCCGCTCCTGAGGGAGCATGGGGCCACCAGTGTGGTTTGCTTCCGCATGAAGTATTCATATGCTCGTGCAGTAGTGGTTTCGGTAGCAATCTGTGTTACATGGTGAGATTGCCAGCCTCATGCACAACACCATACTAGCCTCATTGACGACATGCATGAGTGTGTGTGTGCGATAGCTGAGTGTGTGCTCTTGCAGTAGTGGTTTTGGTAACAACCGATGTTACATGGTGAGATTGCCAGCCTCATGCACAACACCTTACTAGTCGCATTGGACGACACGCATGCGTGTGTGATAGTTGAGGGTGGCGTGGAAGGACTGTTTGGCAGATGAGAGCATCATTATTTAACTACTATGATTTTAACTATTCGGTGCTTTGTTTGTTTCTTCAGACTAGCAATCGAGCACTGTTGGGTGTTTTGTTTTGTTATGTTCGTTGGTTTATTTGTTTAATGTTTGCTTCGTGTGTTTAAGTGTCACTGATAGGGTTGTAAAAATAAATACAGCCCCTGCCTCTAGAATCAAGAGTTTTATTGTTGAATCGGGTCGGTGCGAGTGTGAAAAGAGAGTGATCAAATATCACAATATCATCATCATCATCATCTCGCCCACCCTATCACACTATATAGTCCTTTCATTAAATGTTTATATTATTAGACCCATTGATTTTGTATAGGTCTATGCTGTATTTATACTGACCATGATTGTTTGACATGATATTTTGTTTTACGTTTTTTGGTTATATTTGAGTTTGCTATGTATATAGTTTTTGGGTTTTGATAAAATTAAAATGTCTCCCGTTAGGATACATTTTTGTAGCCCCGGGACTTATGTCACCGGATGGCCTGTGTTTAACGCTAGCTAGCACGTTAAACAGTAATATAAGAATAGCTAAAGATCTTGAGCAAGATTAGTTGCTAACAAGACATCACTGGTCAAGCGTGACCAATGAAATCGTCGATAGCTATTTTTGACCACCGCAGTGAGAACACAGTTCAGTCACGGAGTTCACCGTTAAGTGATGTAGACGTGTTTCAGCCTTAGTGCCGGCCCGGGTTTTTAAAGGTTGTGTAGTTAACCTCTGGTCGAGGAAATGCCTGACCACTGAAAGTTTCAATGTTATTCACAAGTATGTTATTCGAGGAGACTGAGTTTTCCAGTTTTGTGGGATGTGTTCACCCGGTTTGTATGACAACCATTTTTTCTATTAGAACGATTAGTCTGCTATGAAATGTATATCGAGACCCTAGGCAAAAGCCTGTCGACATTTTTAGCAGTGTCAAGCAGACATGTTGTTATGATGATGTCCTTTTGCAGAGACCTTACGATTCATGTAACCCACAGGCGTTCTGGCCGCTGATAGCCAGGTTATTGAGTCGTGTATGAACATTGCCTTTTAGTCTACTGATAAACTGTTTTCCATGACTTATTGCTGTTACTTACTCATGTATGGAAGCACTAGGAAGATACAAATGATCACTGACAACTTACGTGAGTAGTAAGGACCTGGTCTTGAACCAACATTCATTTGGGTAACTCCACCTCTGGCAGTCGCCAGTTACCACCCACAAGATATAAGTAAACCAGCAAACACTACGATCACTAGTAAATTCAATGACAATAAACTCAGAAGAAAATATGTACCACCTGTGACGAAAGGTCTACACGGTGCGAAGATTTGGCATATCACCTGGATAGACTGTTACAGCGGTCACATAAGATTATTTGGATGCAGTAACCAGCCCCCACGGTTACACATATTGTTATTTAGTGCTCGTGACCTGTTGTCACACAGGAAGGTCACAGAAAACCAGAGGCTAGGGAAGCAGTCCCGAACAAATACATGCTGAAGACGGATGCACTGGGCCGCAAGGCGCACAACATAGTGCAACGCAAACCGCCTTGAGATGACAGACACAAATATGACTCAACGAGATGATGCTCGACCCAAGGAGTCCCGCCAGGCGGGAAGAGTGCCGGACCCCTTGCCTCGACGGAGTCCACCCAAAGCTACTGGTGGTCACCTATCTCCGCATCGTGCAGCCAGGGTGCGGAATATTAGGGAAAATGCGACTGGCCAAAACACCCAGGAAAGAACACTAAATATACTCCAATGGAATGCAGAAGGTGTCCTAAAGAAGAAACTGCCGCTCGCGAAAAAACTACATGATGAGCAAATTGACATAGCCTGCATTCAGGAAACACACCTAAACACAAACCACAGATTTTCTGTAAGAGGATATGAAACCTTCCGGCTTGATAGAGAGGGACACAAGGGAGGAGTACTCATGTTAATCAGAAACTCCTTGCCTAGCAGAGAGCTTTCTGTTGCTACAAACGGTCAGGCGGAAATTGTAGGAGCTGACATCACGATAGATGACCAGACCGTTAGCGTGTACAACCTATATTCCCCCCCCCCCCCCCCCCCCCTCCCCCGATAGAGATCTTTTACTAGCCACAACGGAGATTAGACGCACCAACTGTCTGGTTGTTGGTGATTTCAACAGCAGTGATGGTCCAACAATCGCAAAAGCCTGGCAGCAACGCTCAAAATACTGTTCACATCAACTATTGTGGTTTTTGCAGCCATTGCGAAGCGTGAGCTGAGATTTAAATATGAAGTGATTAATGGCGGTAAAAAAAACTCTAGCTAAGCGTGATAAAATCAATAAATGAAAATATTGTATCATATTACTGGTAACTTTCTGAAGCGCTAAACTTGATGAAAACAGATGTAGCGATGGATGAATGCATATACCGAAGAATGAATAAATTACAGTATTAGTGCCCGGTACAGGAAAATGTAAGGGGAAATAACTCTTTAAATCCTCATATTCACTGCAGAAATTCGGTGACGGTCATTCCGATATTATCAAAATATACCGGCCTTGAAAAATAGCCTCTTGTCATAAGTTCCTGGAAAAATGTGTCCTGAAAACTGACCTCTCATCATTTAAAAGTAAAGTCTACCTCACATTGCTTCTTTTTGTGAAAATATACACATGATCCATGCTCAGACAGTTCTAGATTTGGCAGGCTTGACTGAGTCTATCTCTTACTCTGTAATGGTGAATTCTTAATATACCAGTTGTGAAATAAATGTCCAGATAGTTCATGCAGTGTAGATTTATAACTGCGTTTTGATTCACAATGTAAAAGATAAAACAAAAAAACAAACACAGTGAAATTGAGATTTTCTAATAAGTTAGGATTCCCTAAATATAAATATTTAGTTGTCATAGCACAATCTATAAAGATGAGTTTTGATTTTTTAACATTTTTCTTGTGCGATTCCGATTTTCCTATTTTAAGAAAGTTATTCATGTCTTAAAACAATTTGTGTGTTACAATTCTCTTATAATATCTTTTTTTAATCAGCAGTCAGCATGAATTTTGGCTTTGAACCTTTTCTCTTGATGTTCTCATTTTTTTGGTCAGATCAGATTTATGTGCTAAATTCTAAAATATGCTAATAATGTTATAAATTGTGCTGATTTTGTTATTATTCACTGGGATCTACTAAAGTTATCAAAAATCTATGTTTGCAGTTAACAAAAATTTATAATGATGGTACTTAAAAGTGTCAGTGAATTGAAATACATCATTAATAATGATCTGGATTTTGAAAATGACTTGGCTGTTCTGTCCCATAACCATAATCAGAGAAAATAAAAATTCACGATTAGAGGTCACAACAAGTGGGCCTGAAAATACACAGGGAAAAGACAAAGGTTATGAGAATAAATGCAAGAACTGGAAGAAACACCACTAAAGGATGTAGAATCGTACACATATCTTGGCAGTAATATAGACACAGTTGGAGGGACATACAATGATATCAAAATAAGAATACAAAAAGCAAGAGGAGCTTTCATTGCACTGGGAAACATATGTAGAACAAGAAAAATCAAGTCCAGCACGAAAATAAGAATCTTCAACTCAAATGTCAAGTCAGTCCTATTGTATGGCTCTGAGACATGGAGAACAACAAAAACAACAACCAAAAAGCTACAGACTTTTATAAACGGGTGCTTTCGTAGAATAGAAGGACTGAAATGGTATGACAAAGTCATAAATGTGGAATTGATGACAAGAACCAGACAAGTGCCAGTGGAACAAGAGCTGAGAAGAAGATGCTGGCGATGGATAGGACACACGCTGAGGACACCTGTTGATAGCATTTCAAGGCAGACCTTGTTCTGGAATCCACAGGAAAAGAGAGGCAGAGGTAGACCAAAAAACACATGGAGAAGAGAACTGGATACAGAGGTGAAAATGATGAGGAAAACATGGAAAGAACTTGAGCGGATGGCACTGGACAGGAAGATTTGGCATGTCTTTGTTGAAGGCCTATGCTCTGTCGTGAAACATTCTAAATCCACATATCTAAATTAAAAGGTAAATGTAAAGCCTACCGAATTAATTCAATAAAAGGAAAGAGGAATGGTAAAAGAACAGTGCTGTCACAATGGCGTACAATAATTCCCCTTTTTCTACTTCGTCTGCAAAATTGTAACGCTTTCACGTTTGATAGTAAAGCCTACAGCAGCATACACGCCTTTCTAAAAATAAAACGTGTACTGTATTTCTTAGAAAAACCTTGAGATATGCACACTGCTTAATGACCTAGATAAAATACTAGCATTAATGTCATTATATACACTGCGTAATGAAAAGACAGAAGGACTTAGGATAGAGAGAGAGAGAGAGGTACTGAGGAACGTATGCAACACTAACACGCAGTCTCGCGATATAAATTAATGCCACCCCCAACGCGAAAGGCATGAAGCACTAATTTTTTTCAGGTGGACAGTGATAGAAAACACTACCAATACACGGTTAGGTTTTGAAAACATGTTTAATGCTTATTAGGAAACATGACATTCTACTGTTTTATGTCTAAAATCCTGACATTAGTCTGACAGTACAGAAGACACCCCATAGTATGGAAGTGAGGAGGTGGTAACAGCACGACTATCCTAGAAGAAAATACATATTTTGAACGCAGCCACTTAGCTCCCTTAAAACTTATATATTTGGGTGCCTTAAGACTTGCTGACAAAGAATATGTTAGGTGTTAAGCAATTAGTCTAATAATTAACAAATTATAGCCATAATACTAGAGTGAGGGTGTCAGACAACACAGGATCAAATTTGCTCAGTGGCATGTTTTAAAACCACTATTTTACGGGAAATAGGCCAACAAGTTAAATCCGATTTGATTGGCTAGAATATTGTGGTAAGCTAGATCTATTTGATATCTTTTTGATGAAAATTGAATGTGAATTGATAATGTATGTCTGTATGTGTGTGGTTCAGTAATAACCAAAAGGCAAAACCTAGATATTGCTCCAACATGAACAAAACTTGTCGCAGAGGAGTGAAACTGCATGGGATTGCCAAATAGTACTATGACACCTATCTTATTGAATAGAAGGAAATAATGCTGGAATTGCAGAGGCGTTGTAACCATTAGGGAGAGGAATACTGGTGTATATTGTTCATGAGAAGCTAACAGTTGGCCTACCGCGCTGAACTCGGTGTTTGTTATGTATTGTGCTTCAGTGTGGAAATAGATTATAAATTAGTTCTGAAGTAGGAGGTACAACCTTCTTGTTTCAGGGACCGTGGTCCTAACGTGTTGAAGCAGCACCTGGTCTGAGTTTTGCTGAATCCAGAGGCTGGCAGCATACTCCTTGGTCAAGATAGCGACCAGTATTGTTTCTCAAGGAAACGGTGAAGCAAGCGAGCAGTGGAGACTGTTTCCTGCCGCCCTCACAGAAGATAAGATTCGTTGGCCAGAGCAGCTCAATCTTATGTACCCCCCTCTAAAATTGACAGTATATTAAATAAAGAGGGACAAGTAATTGTTTCAAATGACAGGAACTGTGAACTTTTCCAATACTATTTCCCCCAGAAACAGACACTTGAAGTCATGATGACTAACAACCACCTAGCTTGAAAAAGCCAGTATTAACTCATAGTACTACATCACAACTTACACACATATTGTAATAATAATAATACATGTCAATACAAAGATCATATCTATAAATAGTGTACATACAACTTGTAATTACATTTGATTGTGATTCCTGGTTCACTTTGTAGTTGAATCAGGATATCTATTATTGAAAGAAATTAATACATATTTTTAAAGTTAAACTTGACTTATTAAGATAGTCTTATAGAGTGTTCTATGTGTGTGAGTGTCACCGTGTTGTAAAGTATTGTGGATTAAACTAAATTGTTTATCTGTCTGTTGGTTGTTGTGAACATACACTTCATCACTTTCATAACCTTCACAGCTGATCTCAGTCAGTACACTAAGTCCCCTATAAATATTTATACCATCCCACTTTACCACATATATTGGGGTCCTGTCCGGGATTTTGAATCTTTCCCTATTATATATATTGGGGGGTAATTCACTTCAGGGAATAATAAAAATTTAAAAGGTATCCTTGGGTGGAAAATAAATAAGGTTGAGCTCTCAGTGCTTGTGGTTGTCCTTAGATAATTAGTTATAGATTAATTTGTTTAAGTTAGACATTGTATAAATTTGCCTGTTAGAAAATGGCCGACCTGGCAAAGTTTCGATCTGCTGCTGTGCAGACTGCTAAAGAGTTAGGAATGGACGGGCAAGTTATGATTGCTTATGTCACTACTGAATGTGACAAATATATTGAACGCGAAGAAAAAAGATTAGAAAAAGAAGCTGAAAGAAAGTTAGAGGCTGAAAAAGAAAGTAAGAGGGTGCAGATTGAGTCTAAAAAAGAGGCTAGGGCATTGGAGGCAGATAGGGAGATTAAAAGGCTCCAATTAGAAGAACAAAAGGCAGAAAGAGAAGAAAAGAGATTAGCTGCAGAAAAGGAAGCCGAAGAAATGAGACAGGCTGCAGAAAGGGAAGCAGAAAAGGAGGAGAAGAGATTACAAAGGGAGCACGAGTTACGACTAAGGGAGTTTGAATTTCAAGGCCATGCTCCTGAAAATGGTGCCAGTCCCTTTGCCTCTGATGCCACTGCTAGCCAAGGAGCCTCAACCTCAGCTATGAACTTTCATTTAGATCATTTTGTTGAGAAAGACGATGATATAGAGAGCTATCTAAATAGATATGAACTATTAGCTACCACTTATGGGTTAGAGAGAGAAAGGTGGAGCTTAAAGTTATCTCAGGGACTTCGTGGGGCAGCTTATGAAGTTTTTGCAAAAATGAGCAGAGGTGATCAGCAAGA